>VZTN01012070.1:131422-316934 GCA_013400515.1 Erpornis zantholeuca
GTATGGTCCTCAGGCAGGTGCTGCTGCTGGTAATTCCTCACTCTGTCAGCTGGGAGCTGAGGTGCCCTTTTTGGTTAAAATGTATTAGGTCTTTATCCAACACTTCTGAGTTTGAAACCTTTATTATGAAACCCAGTTGTCGTTTCTTTTACTAAGTTTACAGTGAAACTAAAAAGGCAAAGATTTGGAGTATCATGGTTTATATCAAATAATAGCTTCAGTTATTCTGGTTTGCTTTCAAAGACAGAGGTGACCAGGAAAGGAGGATATGAGGATCCCTTAACTGATGGAATTGTAGCTTTCCTATTCCCAGCCACACTGTACTGCCACTTTAACAAAGGATGTAAGAGGATTATGAAATGATGCACCTGAGAATGTTCTTTGCAGTAACTCCAAAGCTCCTACCTTCTCATATTTAGCAAAGCCACCCATAACAGCTGGATCAACAATTCCATTCAGGAGCATGGAAAGTGGATTGATAGGGAGGTTCTCATCGCTCTGGTACTGGTTAATCATCATCAAAATTTTTTCATTTGTCGTGGACATAGTCTCGATAGCATTCTCTAAAGGACTAATGGTAGACTGTAAAGAAACAAAAGACTTTGAAGGTTAACAGAACTTTTAACTTTTTGTTTTTATAAAAATCACACACATGAACAACAGTTCTGTAATTCAGCAAACCCACACAGTTCAATTCTCTTAGGACTTGGTCCTCAAACTATAAATCAGACATAAGATATATTGATCCTGTATTGAGCAGCAGAAAGATTAAAGGTAAATAACAACAGTTTTGTATGTATAAAATAAGTAACAGTAGCCTTGTTACAATTTTGCCAGCTGGTTTGTACATGAGGATTCAGCAGCTATGAGTTGGATGGGCCCTGAGCACAGGAATACTCACATGTGATGTGGTGACCACCTCAAACCAGCGCAGGATTCCTGGAAGTTTGTAGGCTGTAACGAATGATGTCCTCTCAATCCACATAGACTATTAAAAAACATAGCAGGGGAAAGTGATACTTCAGGATTGACACTTTAATCCTTTCTGCCTTCTGAGATGTCAGAGTGAAATGGATGTAGATGGAAAATACATGCATATTTTTTGCATAAAAAGACACTGTAAACTTAATCTAGCACAGCAACTTGCAAAAGTAATTTTTCTGATTTCAGATTAGGCCATCTTCAGGCACAAAGCCTGCACAAAGCAGGGGAAAAAGAAAATTACCCTTGAATCTTTTAGTCTGTATGCCTATTTTTGCCAGTACAGATGAAATGACTGTCATTAAATGAACTGTTCTTGCCTCTACCCAGATTATTTTTCCTCCCTCCACATTCAAACTGTTTCTGCAATTAAAAGCAGCAATACCCTATAACAACTTGCCAGCATTCTGACTTTGTTTTTGTTCCTCTCATTTTTCTTTTCTGAACAAGACTGGCTGTTGGTATTTTAGAATAGTTTGGAATAGTCCCTGTTTCATTTACCCTGCTGCTCCTTATTTCAGTATTGGCTCATCAGAACTGCTAGTACTGAGAAATACCATAACAGATGCAATGAAGACACTCCAGCTATCCCAGTTCCNAGAGTCTGTGTGTGAAGTGTTGATTTAACAGCAGGTAGGAAGCTCTTACATGAAAGTGTTGACTCTGCTAATCAGCACACACATAACAGAAATTGTACATTTTGGAAAGAAATGGATTTTCCCATCAGTATGCCAAGGGCACAGCTTTAGCCATAAAGATTTGATGGGATGCTTTTCAAAACAAACCATAAATTACCA
Source organism: Erpornis zantholeuca (assembly GCA_013400515.1). Classification (NCBI taxonomy): domain Eukaryota; kingdom Metazoa; phylum Chordata; class Aves; order Passeriformes; family Timaliidae; genus Erpornis; species Erpornis zantholeuca. The sequence continues at coordinate 133,201 of VZTN01012070.1, forward strand.
GATACCTGTAAAATGAAATTACAGAAACTTACCACATTTTTATGCTTAACACTGAAAAGTAATTAATGGTGGTGTAGATTTCTTAGCATATTTGAAGAGTGAAGGCCATTCCTCAGCATTCCACCATTAGGCATGGGAGTAAAAATGACAGAGGCAGTTCTCTCATCAGTTGAGATTTCATGGGACTGATGAAAGCAGACAACACTCACCTCATTGCCAGGCTGGCAGCTGATGGAAGTGTTGCAAACCACAAGCAGCAAAGTGCTGGATATTTATTTACATGTCACCTTGTTTCATAATGAAAATCTGTACCAGAAAATGTTAACACAAACATGCTGAACATGCTTAGCTACACAATGTTTACCTGCAACTGAAACAGTGATGTCTAATTAAGTAGACAGGAGTTGTGCTGAAATAGAGAAGTCTTGCATTTGGTTTTTTGAACCAGATCTTAAGGTGTCTGTGTAATGAGTAATCTGAGCCTAAGAAAGGAGCTAGGATCGAAATTCAGTCACAGTTACCAGAACTACATCCATCACCTTGTCATTAATTTACTTACAGCAAATTCATTTTCAGGGTCAACAGATCCTTTTCTGACTGGTCTTGAATAGTGGAACCGTTGCACGTTGTTTGACTTATAAAAGCTGAAAGATTTTAAAAGGACTATTGTAAAATACAGAACCCAGAAATTAATGGATCTTGTTATCACAGAGAAATATTTCATTTTGAGTAGTTGAGTTTTTAATTAAAAGCAAATTTATTGCTCAGAGAAAAAGGAAACTCAGAAATCACCTGCTTTACCTATAAATCAGGGGCAATACACAGTATTTTACAAGTATTAAGTGTCAACTTGTGACTGGGTGTATTTCCCAGGTGTAAAAATTCCTGAACTTCCAGATTAATGTTCAAACCTACAGAAGCAGGACTAGAAGAGATTTTTCCTCTCCTGCCCTCTTGCTGTGGCACGTGCCCTGCATGCCAGCTTTATCCTGGTTTATGAAAGGAGTCTCTTTCATTCCAAACCACTGACTGAGCAGAGCAGGTATTTTCAGCTGGAGTGGAACATGGCATGTGACAAAGCAATTTAATCCTGTCTAACAATCCTGGTCACAATGCTGAACAACATTCAATAAATTAAACAACTGAAGCCACTAATAACAATTTCTTGTGATAATAGAATGTATATAAGTAGTTGTAGAGGGGTACACCAATGTAAAAAATCCTTTGCAAATTCCTGTCATGCTCTGTTCTATTGAGCCAAGGATTCATTCTCCAGCATTGTGAGCACATCTTTCCACTAAATTTGCAACCACTTGGCTTTTAGCACTGGGTCTGCAGAGTTTTGGCTAAGTATTTTGCTGTCCACAGAGACATCTCTCCTTTGGGTTTTTAGTATTTGTTTTAAAGATGAATTAATTTTAAACCCATGTTAAGCATAAGCGAATTTTGCAGAGAAAAAGAAAAAATATTGGAAATCTCTTTCTGTACAACTGAACTGTGTTTTGAAAGCCCAGAAAAACAAATGGAGGCACCCCAAACATCTGAGTTAAGCAAACCATGGTGTGTTAGCTCATAGGAAACTATGATTTCTGATCCAAACTGCTAAGATTTTCTTCATCAGTAAAGAAAGGTAACTGGAAAATACTGCCACACTGACTCAGACCACTTTATGCACCTCCACCTGAAAGGACAAATATTTTGAAGCTCTTTGATAGAATAAATGCATCCTTACCACCTAATGTAACAAACAATTAAATGCCCAATAAAGTACACTCATAAAAATAAATCTCTAAGACCAGATGCAATCAGCAGTTTGGTTGAATTCTGCAGCTGAGACAAACCATTATAAAATCTCCCATGTGAGCAGAGATTGTACTTTACGTGGAACACTTGGCTACAGGAACTACAGCAGTTTGAAGTGTGCCTGGCTCTACACTGAAATCTGGTCCAACAGGATAAAATTTCTAATCTGCCTTGATTTTAAAATGAATCAAGTTGAAATTAGGACCACGATTTCTTCGTGGCTTTTTTTGGGTTGGGTTTAGTTTCTGTGTGTGTTCTTCTGTTTATTTTAAAATCCTGTCATACAAGACCTGTGCTTGGATCTGCTTTATTTACTTTGGTCTATATAGGGAGGTGATTCTTGTTTTTCCCCTTTGAGTCAGTTGCTACTTCAGCAAAGATTCCACAGAGAGTGCTGCACACCAAGGGCACAGCTGGTGTGGAAGCAGCTCTTGGCCAGTCTGTTCTCAAAATACTTTGGTCAATTCATTTCCTTTATTCCTTTACAAAACCCATACTCCATAGCACCACAGAAACCAGTTTGCCACCTTATTCTGCCCTTGACCAGACAAGACAAACCAAGATTCTTCTGTTCAAGAGCCTTCAACTCAACCACTCTCACCCTGCCAGTCACATCCAAGAGCCCTCTCTCCACCACTTGTCTGAGGTGTTGTGTTGAAAACCCAGGATCTTCAACCCAAAGCACAGATTCCACCTCTTTCCCTGCATCCAAGAGTTATTGCTTCAGTGGTAAGTAGGTACAGGCTCTTCCATGAAATTCTTGGGGATACCCAGGAGACATTGGATGGAGCTCTGAGCAATGTCCTGGGGATTGGACTGGTTGGCCTCTGAAGGTCCCTTCCCACACAAATTGTTCTATGATTCTATAAATATGAAAGTCAGTAAATTAAGACAACAAAAACTCTAAGATTCATTGGAAAATGACTGAATTCACAAAATAATGCTTGTCAGTTTAGGAATATGGACTGATTTTCGTTATACTATCTACTACAGAAATTCACTAACTTTATGATTTGATCAGGCACTGCCTTATTTTTGAATCTAGGCTGCTCCTCCAGGACTGGCTGCACTGTAAAACACTGGATATCTGAAATTGTGGAAGTTAAGGGCATGTAAAACTATCAGCATGCAAAACTATTAGTATAAAATACTGGGGGCTTCAGGGGAAACAAAATAATAATAATAAAAAAAGACATTTTCCAATGAAAAATCTGAAGTGGTCAGGGTTTCTTTTCTGGAGTTTCCTTGGCCAACAAATGAAAAATCTGCCAGTAGTACCCAGTGATTACATATTAATTTTTGAACTGTGTATTTTTATTATTTCCTGAGCTTCAGCTGAATTTATCACACTGACTCATTCATTAAATTTTTAAGCTCAGGCAACTTACAAAAATAACATCAACCACATCTGATGTTAACAGTTTCACTGTGTAGCTTTAGGCATGCATAGAGTCATGATGGTTAACACTTAATTCTGAAATCTGTAATTGAACAGCCATTTTACTTGAGATTTCCTTTTTCTATGAAAGTGCTGCTTTTTAAATCTGAATGCTGTATTTGTAAGTAAATGTATCACATTCTTGCATATTTCAGTATGTTTGAAACTCATGCCCTCTGGTGAGATCCTTTTGCATAAGTGCAGAAGTAGGGTCCTTGCAAATAGATGAGCAAATTCTACCTTAAGGACTGAATCATGTGATCTCCAAAAAAATTAATTAGTTAAGACACAAGACAGACTTGGGAGAGCTTGGCTTACAAGCTTAATGTACTGTTTTAGACAAGCCTGTAATACTCCCACTTCAGTCCCTACAGTGTGAATAAAAAGTATTCCCTTTCTCCTCCAGAAGGTTCCACCAGAATAGACTCAAAAGAGTATGTGAAGTGTTACAATATCACCTGGAAATTAATAAAAGAAAATCAGCATGCAAAAGCAAATGTGTGATACAATGAGATGATCCCCTACCTGCTCAGTCAGTAATGACTCAAATCAGAAGAAAAAGATAATCAGAGTTACTTTAACCAAGAATAATTGAGGCCATTCTAGAAGTTAGCTAAAAATGTTTGTGAGTTAATTTTCCTAAGAAAAATTCAGAGGTTCTTAGGACATGTTTATGTTGCCAGGAAAGAGAGGTGATACCACAGTGAGGTGCCAGTCAGAGCAATGCTCAAGGAAGACATGAATTTAATGTCAAGACACAACAGCTCTGAATGGGAGGTAATAGACAATTTGCTGCTTTAACCTGTGTCTCTTCAAATGTGTGACACTGGTTTAGCATTTGAAGAAAATAAAGCTAAACCATGTATGAACTACAGTGAATTTTCTCCCCCAGAAGGGCTGTCAAGGCCTAGCACAGGCTGCCCAGGGAAGTGGTTGAGTCACCGTCCCTGGAGGGATTTAAAAGGCACGTAGATGTGGCACTTGGGAACATGGGTGAACAAGGTTCATGGTTGGACTCAATCCTAAGGGTTTTTTCCAACCTAAATGTTCCTATGATGAATGAAAGAGACAGATTCCTTAGAACTGCTAGAGAAACAGGAGCTCTCTTTGGAGCAAACCGTAAAACACATGGAGGACATTAAGGAAAACTGCAAACTGAGCTGCCACATCAATAAACTTTCAACCTTTCCAGGAAATTACTGTTTCACACAGATTGACTCATGCTAAGAACAAGGTTTCCCAACTCTCGTTCCCCCTGCAATCTCCCACATGTCCAAGGATACATTGACCAGGAGAGTTCCTCACATCCTCTCCAGGCTCTGCAGTCGTGTTCATCTTCTCAGCACTGGGGAACTGGCTCATCAGGTGGGCCTGGAAGTCCTCCCTCCTCTCATACTCCTTCCCACGGTAGATGAACACTTTGTTCTACAAGGAGTAAGGAGTTATTTCCTGAGCTGGGTGGTGCTGAGGCACAGGTTACATGTTCATGGTAATTGGCACAAAGACACAGCAGTGTCTGCATTTTGGAATGGCTGTTTGTGTTTTCTGGATATTAATCAACTCTAAAGCCAAACACTATTTTAACCAGAGCTGGAAAGCAGCACTGACTCTCCAGACACCCAGGAGTTTTATTATTCAGAAAACAATAACACTGCTGTATCCTTTCACTGTTTTCCCAATGTTTTCAAGGAAGCTTTGGCCTTTAACCAGGGAAAGCAGGGCCTCTCATTGCTTTCCAAGTGTGAAGAAAGCCACACTATTCATTGTTGTATGTAAGAGGGGGTTTTAGTAGTGAGAAACATCAAATATTTAGGTAATTTTTATGCTCTGAACTCATGCACTACTGTGGTTAAAACAATGACCTTTTAAAAATACTACACTACACTCCAGTTGTGCACCACTTCCCAAGTTTTCAGGTTTATTTGGAAACTCCTTTGGAGTTTGGATTTCCCACATGGTAATCAAAACTGGAGAAAAGGAAAGAAAACTGAGTAGATTCAGCATATGTTGAATAAAACCAGTTCAAACTTACCATAGTTGTCCTAAAGTAGGAACTGTTGCCATTCAGGAAAAAACTTAGAGCAGTACAAGACAGTTGGTGTGAACAAGTCAGCTCAATGCATATTAGAGGTCAAAGAAAGGAATCTGGACATTAACCATGAGGAAAACAGGAAAAGAAGAATTAAAACAGAAGAAAAAATATTTAAACAAGTTTACCCTTAGAAATGTTGGGAATCCTTGACCATAATATCCAACAGCAAAATAGTCTGGTTTAGGCCTCAGAATTTTCATGATGTTTTCATAGAACTTTGCTTGCTGGATCTGAAAGCAAAATCAACAGTAATTACTTGTGTTCAGGGGTTTTAGCTCTGCATTTTAACCTCTACTACACATGCAAGAGCTATCAGCTATCAGCTGATGAGCTATAGCAATAATCAATTATCACACAGGATGTTGCTGGGGGCATTAAACACATTTATATCCAAATATGATACACAGTGAAATTGGGTATGGCTTCAACTTTAGTATTTGACCTCAGAACTGAGCTTACCCTTAACATAGGAGAGAAGCAAACACCAAAGTCATCCTTGGCCACTGATAACATTACTGAAATCACACATTTGGAAGAACTCCCTGCCTCAAATATTTCCCGAGGTATGGGATCAACTCCAGTTTACTGTAGCCTCGTATTAAGGGCACACACCATGTGAAGGGCTTAGAACAATTTCCTCCATAAATACCAAGTGTCATTTAGGTGTTATGTCTGTGAGAACACAGCACTGCAACTTAAACTGGCAAAAATGTCTTCTAGTTCATGAAAAAAAACCAGAACAAAAGAAGCTTTTTTTACACACAGCACCATCATGGTTTGATTTCCATAGTTGCTTTGTGAAAGATTCAGGGATATCTATTGAATGAGCCTAAACATTTCCTAACATTATGCAAACATGAAATACTGAGAGTAGAAAAAAAAGCTTCGTGGGGTGTGGGATTCTTTTTGGATTTATTCAGTTTTAATGAAAACAATTAACGGAATATTTTATTTTCCTTCAGAATTTTCTGTCTAGCCTTTGGACCTAGTTCTAATTCCTTGTGCCATAATACTTCCACAGTCCTGATGAGGACAGAATTCTTCAGGCTTGTCAAGATCCAAGCTGCTAAAATTTAAAGAAAAATTTAGGGGGAAAAGTTCATCCAGGTGTTCTTTTTACCTTAAGGCAGTACAGTGGCCTTTAAATTTCCCTGATATTTATTTAATCTACAGACATTTCAAAATACCTCAATAAACAGATGTTCATGCAATTTTAACCAATAGTCATTTATGAATCTTTACCACTGGATTGTTACAGTGCAACAGCATCTCTTCAACAAAGGAATTAAAAATCCACTGTAGAGCACAAGCTCATGGGCAGCTCTTCTGTCTGATAGCTGAAAAGCACTCATTTCTGGGCTGCAATAATTTGAAGATCTGTATGTAATCTTACCAAGTTTTGACTTAGAAGTTCATAGTCAAAAACTTCCTTTTCATATTGCTCTGCAAGTTCCTTGCATAAAGCTATGGCTTCTTCCCACATCTGCAATGCAACCACACATTCAAAAAGTAAATCCAGTACCAACAAACAAGTTTTTAATGCATCAGAGTTTAACTGCAGTTTTATTGATTTTGCTGTCTTTAAAGTGCAGTCATTTATTAACTGCACATTTAGAGTGGAACACTCAGTGCAATAATAAACTTAAGGAAAGCAGATTAATGTTAAAAAATAAAAGTGTTTTATGCTTCATTACAGGAAGGAATAAGCAAACCTGCTTTATTATTAGATTAACATTTAAAAAAAAAATCATCTAACCTTTCAGATACCCCAAGCACAGAGCAGTTTATGAGAGGGCTGACACCTGCCTGTCATTAAAACACCATTTAACCAAACATCCTGCAGCATCCCTAATCATGGGGAGCCTCATATGTGACAGCTCTCAGCTAAATAACCACAATTCTTAAACTCCACTGGCCCAGAGTAGCAGCTTCTTTCTTTCTGCTTCTGACAATGCCTGTCACTGAAAGACCAGGACTGCTGTTCACATCTGCTCTGGGCACTTCACAAAAGAGTTCTTAAAGCAGGAACAAACTCCCTCTCGTGAGGATATTTCTCAATTTCTGTCTCCTCACCTATTCAGAACAGAGGAGACAAAGGGGTCCCTGAGCAGAATTCCCTGCTGCTGAAGGGCAGTGCCAGTCATGTGTGTCAGGCCATTCTCCCCTGGTGCCATGTGCTCTTTGGCCAGGTATTCCTGGCCCTGGCTGCTGCCTCCTTGGCCCTGGGGTGAATCTCTGTGCTGGGTGCTTCACACCAGGAATTTGGTTCTCCTGGCACAGCAGGTGGGCACTGCTGCAGAGCAGTTACTGCAGATGCCAACAGAAAACCTGAGAAGCTGAAACTTTCTACCTTGTAAATTATAGGAAGGACTTTTGCAAGCAGTAATGAATTGTCTTCCCCCACTGTACATTTGGCTACGGCTGAACAAGACATAATGACTTAAAGGTCTTTTTGGGTCATGAGATTAATTATCTGGCACTGCAGACTTCTCCCTGCTTTCTACTCCTTTGCTGTATTTCCAAAATTCTCAGCTCTAATGCCATTGCACTGACAGGTAATTTTATTAACATTTTTTTGTCTTAAATTGAACTAAACTGAAGTACTGAACATCAATCTACTATATATTAAGTTTAGAATACAATTCTCAGTCCTCTCTGAAACAAATTTGTCTCTTTTGAACTCTCTGGGGGTTTTTTGAGATAAGAGCTCCAAAAAATGGTTTAGAAATGGAATCTGTGTAGTCCATACTCTTTGTAAAGGGAAGCAGATTCAACAATTTTGTATTGTATTTTGTTGGTGCTTGACAGAGCTGTTTGTGACAATGTGCTGAAACATTAGGCCTCTTTCTCTGTGAATGAGGTTATTGAAAGAACATGTTCCTATGGAACAGATATGCTCTGGGAATAAGCCTGCAGGACACAATTTTTACTTGACCCACATATCAAAGAAGCTTTTCCTCACAAATGTTTTATACAGGGCACATTCATTAAACACAACTATTCAGAGCAGCACAGCAGAGAGATTTGGAGGGGAAGAACTCTCCAGACCTACCTTTCCTTTGTCAAAGTATTCTATGATCTTTTCATACAAATTCTCTTTCAAGTGTCTGTAGGTCTGTGAGCACTGGAACTCTGTTGACATGACTTGGGGTGCACACTGTTCATCCGACCACTGAGAACGAGCACACATCAAAAAGAATTTTGAAGCTCAGTGTCTCACATCAAAGTCCCCACTCCCACAAGGTCTGCTCCCCTGAGCTCTTCTGAGGGTTTTCTTCCCAAGTCTTTTTTACCCATCCACAGAGAAACTGGGAAAGGCACTGGGGTAGCATTCACTGCCTCTTCAGATAATTACTGTATTTTATGTATATATTAAAAAGTATTTTAAAATGTTATACCTGCCCATTCTTGCCCCATCTACAAATTTTATATAAAAATCTACGTGAGAAAATTAGTTCTTTTTTTTTTCAGTGGTATCATCTTGACTGACTTGGTTTTGATTTTTTGTATTAAAATATTTCATATAATATTATTATCTTTGCCTATACCAATACACACAGTATATGTCATATTTGTACAATCATAAAAAATCAAAATGAAGTTTAAGCAAAATAGCATAAATTTATATAGTTCTGCATGAAAGTAAATTCCAGAAGAAATAGCAGATTTTTGCTGAAGGACATTTAAATTTGGAATATTCTCTTGTAATGGAAATGGATCTTATCAATTAACCATTTCAATTGATACTGTCAGATACACTCGTAATGAACAGTAATTGTAGTGAATGATAATTAATTACCAACTACAAAAGAAAGCCAACATATCTTGGTTATGTAATCCACATTATTTAAAATTAAAAGATAGATGTTCCCATGTGATAGCTGGAACTGTGTTTAATTTTTGTTACTGTTAGGTTAGAAATATCCAAGATAAAACGACATTTGTACACAATGTTCTCACTATAAAGGAAACCTATTTTTGCTACCATATTTAGTTTTAGCAATATATGGCTCTTAATCACCTACTGAAAATATAATTTCAGAAATTAATGTTAATTTTGTATGACCTACTCCAGTATTTCTAACGAGAAACTTGAATACTCCTGTGGAAAATAACTAATATGCAGTAAATCAGAGATTAAGACATTCACTTTAATATATAAAATTGAAATTTGCACAAGTTTAATTATCTACTGAGTTTAGAAAATCTAACCTTCAGGAGCCACGTATGGAGTAGAAGGGTGTATGCTGCTTCTGTGTAATTCTCACAATCTAAATGAAGATCTCGCAATTTATACAAATACCTGATAGAGGAGAGAGCAAGGATTAGGCTGGGTACTGCCATGACTGGAATACTGAGTGTCAGAATGTTCCAGATAACAGGAAACTCCACAGATGTCACACTGGGACTCCCCAGAGAGTCCTCAAGGACACCAAGGGGGCTTGGTTTGCTGTGCTCCTTTTGTGTGCTGCAACTTGGGGCACAAAAGCAGGAGAAAGAACTGTCCTCCCTCCATGGTCAGCTCCTCCTCCAAGGGGAAGGATGGCTGCAGGCAGGGTCTAAGAGAGGCCTCCACATCCAGTATTCCTGGAGGGTTACTCGAGCAGGTGCCTTCCCCTGCAGCACTTCTCACCTGCAGGCACACATGCTCTGTGTGCACAGATACAAACACAGCAGATAACAGGGGAAAGGGGAAAGTGGAAAATACCAGCCCAGAAAGACAAAGCAGTCCCTGCACAACCTGGGAGGTGCTGGGGGCAGAAGAGTTCTAAGTTGAATGTTGTCCTTGATCCCCAGGACAGCACTGCTGCTTCTAGCACAACCACTGCCCATCGTGGAGCTCGAGCTGCATCCAGTGCAGCCAGGAACAAAAATTGCATCCTGTCCTCTAACTCACACCAGGAGTTCTGAGATGGAGGAGCTCTGACACCTTGCTGTGGCAGTTCAAGGCACTCCCATTCCCAGCTCCCAGCCCAACAGAAAGTTTCCCCTCGGCAATGCCCACAGAGGGAGCATCGTTCCCCCTGGCAGCTCCAGCTCACAGCTCCAGGGCTCATTTCAGCTGGGACTCTGGGCTTTGTTCTGCAGATTTTGCAGGAGAGGAGAGGCAGGAAACAGGGAGCCTTTGAAGCAGCAAGGTCTGCTGCAGCCCACATGCAGAACTCTTGGAGACAGCAAGAGGCCATGTCACATCTGAAGGAATTTGCTGGTGTTCACAAATTCCAGCCTCAGCTGCAGCCCTGCCTGTGGAGTGTTGCATATTGAAGGAGTCTCAGCAGACTGGGCCATTCTACAGAACTAGAATGTTTCTCTGTGGTCCTAAATGTGTGATACACCCTCCCTCAAACCTCAAATCTAACTGCACTTCCTTAATTTTGAACAATAGACAATGAATGTTGAGGGATTTGATCAATTAAAAGCTAATTCTTGTGGAAAAAAATGCTGCTGCTGAATACATAGCATAGACTCCCAACTACTAAAAGCTAAGCTAACAAGAGAGTGAGAATGCAGGTGAGGCCAGGGCTGCCACAGAGTCATCGTGGGGGGTAAGGTAACATTAAGTACCGAAATCCAAGCACAATGATGAAACCAGAACTCACAAGACAATATTACTGCCCCCTCCAAAAGAGATCCAACAGAGTGGTTGCCATACCTGATGTACATCTCTTCACGGTTAATGTTCTTGTAGAAATTCTAGGGACACAAATATTTAAAGTTACCTCCTAATGACCTTTAATAAAATGCTATATATACACACACACACACACATATACTGAGATTCTGCTTTTCTTGCTACTTAGAAAGCATAAAAAAGAAGGAGAAATAGATTATTTACAGATTATCTGAAGTTTAAACCTGGAACTACTTCTTCAATTAATGTTTTTCTATGTGTTTTTATACATACATATACTTCTAGTTCATAATGAAATAATTACTGAAGGTTTTTCTATTGGAGAAGAGGAAAATATGGTTATCCAAAGGAATTACCATAATAAACCATATGCTCCAGCCACACTTGGTGGAAGCTGGTATGTGTGGAAGCAGATGTGTAGCACTGTAGTTATGGAGCATTGTTGTGCAATACCTCTGAAGGGGCCAGTTCTAGGAATAAAGCTCATTTTTTCTCACCATAATGTTTGCAGGTATGAAAGCTGCTAAGGAGGTGCAAAATGAATGACAAGAATTGTCTCTTGAAGAGTTGCAGAAATTTATGCCACATTGCACAGGGATTATTGAGGAATTAAGAGTGTGTGAGTGCAACACTTCAAAGGTGGCAGAGGTTCCTCCTTGGCTTTGAGGAATTTCCTGGAGGAGGAATCTCTCTATGCCATATCCTCATTCCAAAACAGGGGGAGAAAGGAAGACAGAGTGGCCTAGGACCAGATCAGAGCCTCAAACCTCTTGGCATCTTACTGCAAGGGTGCCCTACAGGTTTCCTGCCCACATTTGAAAACTGTAACTATTTAGGTGCTGAAGCAGCAAGTGGGTCAGTTGTGGATGCTGACAGTAGTCAGAAGGAAATTTTCAGTTCTCACCTCTGGCTATGAGAAAGTAACTGTTTCTCACAGACAGAGCTGAGAACTAGCAAAAATTGTGTACACTATTTTGGGTGCTTTTGTAAACTATATTTCATAGGAGGTGTTTTTTAAACTTTGTTATTCTAACTTCTTGTTCTAAAGTAGTGCTGTAACTAGCCAATGATACTAAAGTAGTGTTCACCCAAAACCCAATCCTAGTTATTAAAAACCCCAAAGTTTTCTTAATAAATAACTTCTCTTCATCTAAAGTCCTTACCACATTCTTTTCCATCCCCAAAACTCTACAACAGCAGTCAGTTCCTCATCACAGCCTGACTCTGTCAAGAACCCACTGTCCCACTGAGCCTATCAATAGGGACAGGCATGTGAGCAGCAAACTTCCTTACTTATCCATAGCATCAAAGTGGATAAAACATACAAAAAACCCCAAACAAATGGGTGAATGTTGCTTTCCGACTGATGCATATATCCACGCAAATAATTATAAAAATCTCTTGCTTCAGAGTTTGCATCACTAGGGAATGATGATGTCACCCACTCCTGTCCCCAGGGAGATTTTCCTTCCTGATCAATAAATGGATTCTAGTGCTCTCCCCCCTCACTCCAGACCCCCAGGACAGAAGGTACCAGCAGGTTCACGGTGCAGCTCATGCGGTTGTCCTTGTTCTCGTCGTTCATCACGGCACGGTAATCCAGCAGCCTCTCCAGGAGCTTTATCACCAGGCTCACAAAGCTTTTCACCAAGCTGAAAATGCCAGGGTGCTCCTTGGCACACTCCATGAGGCTGCAAACACAGAAATGTTGGTACCATTCTGAAGGCAAATACCGAATTAGGCCTAAATCAACTGCAAAATATGTTGGAAATTCCCTCTGTGAGTTGTTCATTTAGATATCCACAAGACAGATGCATGTAAATCAAAGGGGAAAAAAGAAAACAAACATTTACTTTTCCTGTCTGAAAATGATTCGAATTCAAGGGTGTACCCACAGCTTCAGGACAGAGTAACCTGCATCTGTGCTATCATAAAGTCAGGTGTCTGGAATGTCACACTCTTGCAGTGAATATTGTACCTTCCTTTCCACAGCATAAAATGCAAAATGCTTTCCTTCTCTTTGTACTGTTACATGTCAGTAGAGAATTCAAACGAACACAAATTACAATTTTTTTCGCTCAAAAATGACATCACCAGAGTAATTTTACTTTGAGAATAAGCAAAACCAGACAATCAACTTTCTTCAGATTGAAAAGAGCAGATTGACCTCTTTCGATGGAAATAGAGGAAAGGAAATTTTATATTTTGGCATAATCAGATTCAATTTACATTAGCAAAACATTAGCATATACTGTTTGTAAAAAGTGCTGAAGTGATTTAGGAGTAGAGATTTCACTTTACTGTCAGAGCTTTCTTTTCAAAGTTTAACTGTTTAAACATCATTAAGTGATTACCTGCATCTCATTGAGGATTATTTTATTTCTTTGCTTTAGAGCTTGTTTCCTCTACTTAACATTCTGGTTTTCCATTGGGATTCTCTCTGACAAACTGCATTTTTTATATATATATATATGTGTGTGTGCATATATATATGTGTATATATATGTATATGTATATATACACACATACAAACATACATAGATTTTCATATATATAATTACAGATGCAAGCACTGGGTCAGACAGAGATGCAGTTAATTTTCCCCAAGGAAATCCTGCTTTGTGTTGGTAGCTGAGAAGGTTCTGACCTCTTAGTCCCCAATTATCAACTGAGCTCTACATTATTGTTTTCCAGACACCCAGGTAAAAAAATAATTTATTATTATTCTTTAGGCATAATATTTTTTAAACTTTAATTACAAAGTGTACTGTTTTAATTAATAGTAAAAATAATTTTTTTTTTTACTCATCGTAATTATTTGAACCTTCTTCAGAAAATACATATTCATATTGACTTCAATTGCAAAGAAATCCTCGAGGCTCTGTCATAGAATGGAATCTCTGCAGAATAGCCAGGAATAAAGTTCCAAGCCAAGCAAAGGAAAAGCAGCATTTAAAGTTTATTCCTTGGCTTGTGCAGCTCCAATGGAGTTCCTGTGCTGAGACAGAAGGAATGTGTACATGGATGTGTGAAAGAACATTTATATTGTATAAGATAGGAGGGACAGAGGCCAGCAGATAGTGAATACTCCAGCATTTATCCAGTCAGTGAATACTCCAATTGCTCTGGTCTGACTGGTCTGAAACTGAGATATTTAAATCAATAACTGACACATGGCTTATAAAACACATGGCAAATGGAATGGAAACACTAAAGGGGCTGAAGAGCTGACAACTGACAGGAAAGGCTGGAGCACATTAAATGATGTTTGTGGGAAAGAAAGGAAGAAAACCTCAGAACTACATAGGAGACTGGAATATTATACAGGAAAAATTATGTTATTTTACATATACAAGTATCAGAAAGAGTGTGAGACACCAATGAAGGAAACTACAGCCACTGTTTAAGTGACTATTAGGGATTTGTGCCACAGGTTCCCTTGGAGTAACAGCAAACAAGGCAGAGCTGTGAATGTTACCTGAGTGCACAATGAACAGGAGGCACCAACACATCACATTTCTTCCCAATAGAAGCAGAAAAACATTGACATGAACCACAAACTATTTCTGGGTCTCATCCAGCACAAAGTACTTAACTCCAGTCACTAAAGAAAGGTGAACCAGAGTACACATAAAGGAGAACTGCAAAAAGGAGAGAGGAATAGCTGTCTCTTGAGGGAAGATTCAAAAAGTTGTATTGCTCAGCTCTATTCAGTAATCCCAATAAAAAGGACCACAAAATTTCAGAAGATTTTTTTTACCCCCAGGAGGGAGCAAGAAACCTTTGAATTTTTAAACAGAGCTTGAAAAAAAATAGAAAATTTTAAGTAAAAAAATATTTGCAATAAAGCTTGAGAAAAACAACTGCATAGCATGGGCCACTGCAGTGATGGGGAACTGGAAAGCTGCCAAATGCTATTTCCTGTTGTGCCTACATTGGTAACTAAAACATGCCAGAACTCATTTTCTGAGCCTGAGGACAAGTGGCACAACTTGTGTTCCTGGAACTGGACTGATTCTCCTGCATTTCCCCAGGCAGGGCAGCCTTGTCTGCTCTGCCTGTTGAGAGCAGCCTCTCACCTGTCCCACACCACTCCAGCTTCCCCTCCAGGCTGCCTGGGACAGGTCACAACCCCATCATGGGACACACTAACATTCAGGTCTAGGGACAAATGCAAGTGCTTAATTAAACTTCTGATGAACCTCTTTAGTTTATTATTGTGGGCATGGAGAAGTTCCCAGCAACCACCAGCACAGGCAAATGTTGGTTGCAGAGGTGAGCAGCAAGAGAGCAGTCACTGAGTGCTGCTAAATATCTGCCCTCAGGTGACACCTGGAGCTGTGCAGAGTGCAGACAGTTACAGGAGATCAGCTGGGGAAAATATTGACCAAAGGAATAAATGGGGAACCAAATATAATTGTGTCTCCTTCCAGCTGGAACAGGGAGTTGGGGACAGAGGCTTGAAATCCCTGCTTTGAAAGGTGTGAAGGTAGGAAGATTTAAACCAAACCAACTGAGAGAACAGGTCCTATCACAGGCAGGTCACCAGCCTCTGCTTCAACTGTCCATCTACAGGTGTCTTTCAGCAACTTCAAGGATGGAAGAAAAAAATATTATCTGAACATAAGATGAAGTGTCATCTTTAGAAATGTGGAAACTTTGAACTTGAGGCCTTCTAGAAAGTGGGACAGTACCAAGGGGAAAAAACAGATGTGTCAGAGCACGAAGGGGGCCTTGGCAAGGCAGGGAGATCAAAAGCTCTGTACTGTGTTTGATGACACTCCTCGACCTCACTGCTGAGAGATGAGTTTAGCTGGATAGTGCCACTTTCCAAGAAAAGTGCTGGAGTGAAAGAGCAAAGTGCAAACAAGGCAAGCAAATAACATTACACAGCTCAGAAAGAGTGAACTTCAAAGAGTCTCATACACAAGATCTGAGGGAAGCCTTGCTTTTTGCATAGATAAAGTCTCAGTTTGAACACTCTCTCCAGCTTTAAGGGAATGTAGTATTTCAAAATAGATGGAGACATTGTAGGAACGTCCAGACAACCTTTCAGATGATAAACTGAAATACTGGGGTTGTTTACCCTAAGGGAGAGCCTGAAGGAAACTAGACAGCAACATTCAAATTTGATAAAAGCTTCTGCAAAAAGAAACAGAATAAATGATTCTTTATGTCCCCTGTGTGTGTACCCAAAGCTTTCATGGCTCATCAGATGAGAGATGTGACTTTGCAAAGACTGCTACCCCTACACAGACATAAAACCCATACAGGGTAGCAGGCTTTGAGGAAGTAAAACATGCACATGATATCACAAAATCTTATTTAAATTCAAGCAATAATGTCTTGGAGTCCAATCTAGACATGTAAAAATGCAGGTTAGGTATAACTTCTTTGTAATGTAGCTGAAGCACAAAACGATGAAAATCAACCAGGAAAATAATTTCAGTGAGCAAAACTGCAGTTCAAACCAGGTGCAGTGAAGCATTATGGTACTTCCAGTCCCTTCATGACAAACAGTTGTTAAGATTCTATTTTAGGTGAGGTTAGCAACATGAGGACTGGGAACAATAAGACAGAAATGCATCCTGAAGGCATTTATTCTATTTATTCTCATGCACTACTTACATGGACTCAAACAACTGCATGTAGTGTTCATCCCCTCGTCCTCCTTCCACCTCATGATCCAACTTCAAGATGATTTCATTTTCAAACTAATAAAGAAAGAAAAAAAAGTCAAAGCACTGAGCAGCTATCCAGAGGCCAACATGTTTCAACATGGCATCAAAAATTTACCTTTGTGTAATTATATCACTTGTTGCCAAGGGTTAAATGCTTGGGCATATTCTGGTCTGTGCTTTTAGCAGGGCTGAAAGGATGGACACAGATTTTCACAGAGCTTCCCCTGGACTGGGCTTGTGACACACACCCTCAGAGTCTGTGTGCAGCTACAGACATGCAAACAACTGCACCCTGTTCAGACAATGTAGGAAAGATCTACCTCAGGGTTCTTGACAAGTCATTAACACATCAAGAGGCACAGAGAGAGCATTAGTGGAGACCTACATTGAAATAAAGCTCAGTTGCTTTACAAAGATCTATTTATTAAAACCACTGTAAAAATGACAGAATTCATTACTGTGCTAATGCAGCAAGTTTTCACGTTCTTCTTTGATATAAAATTTCACACAATTGTCAGTACATGAATATTCTGTTTTTCCCTGGAGTGTTTCTGTGTAATTGAGAGCTTTGGCAGGCTGGGATCCAGATCATTCCATCAGAGAACTGGAAGCCTTTCATGGTACAAAGAATTACTGTAGTATTTCAGATATGGTACTTTCAGATAACTGAAATACAAAATATTTTACCTTATTTAAATATATCCTCATCAAAACATTCATCTCTGAGCTGAAGAAGCCAAGGCAGGGTTACATAGAGGAACATAGTCCTTCCTCTTAGAGCATCAAGCAAGTCATGCATCTCTTCAGATGTTTTTTTAGAATTTCTTCAGTTTTAAGGATCATGACATTCTAAAGGAAAATATCTTACTAGAGGTACTTCCTTCAAGTAGGCCATGATTCAAGCTCTCTACCCAGAAAAATGATTCATCATTTTTCAAGAACAAAGGCCAAACCTTCCCCTCTTTCCTCCAGTGTCCAACCCAGATCTGTTGGCCACCCTCATCCTGAAACCACTCTTGAGGCAGATCAATGAAGTGGTTGCTGCTTCTTTCAAGGAGCTTGGAAACAGAGCCTTGAGCAGGGAAACTTCTCCACTGCTCACACCAAGAGCAAAACCTGTGCTCAGAGAAGTGGCAGTGCAGGCACACACTTCTCTGGAAAGGGCAGGGAGGAAGGAGCCATTTCCACCACTTTGTTACTTGCAGCTTTTGCTGCTCTAATACTTGTTCTTTCTCTGTAATTAGAGTACAAATGAAAGACTGCCTGTTGAACAGTACCTACTATACTAATATTAGAGAATAAAGAACTGTCATTGAAAAATAGCTTAACAGAACAAAATTAAATTACTCTGTCTCATCCAGGCTGAAATAGAATTTTAAAAGGCTCTGAATTAATTTCTATGTGCAAGCAGGATGTGTATTAGTATTTAACATGGGTAACACAGGTGCATGGCAGTTTCAGGACAAGGAAATATTAAGCAAAAACATCCAATCCAGCCATTTTTTTGTGGGCTTACTGCAGTAAGACAAATCTGTGAATATAGTGCAGGTCATCACCAGTTAAAAATCGTCCACCTCCTAAATCCTTCCTAGTACTTATTCAGCAGGTAGAAATTGATTACTTCTCGAAGAGGCAATAATTTCATATTGCAGGATCTGAACAAAAAGCTCTCCCTAAGCATCTTTCCTGCAGTTTCTCAACAAGCTGCAAGAGGAAAAATCAGTTGCTTGGATCGAAACAAATAAAAAAGTTGGCAGAAATATAGAATAAAGTTTTAATGTTTCTGTGCCAAAATTAAGCTCTGGAAAGTGTCCTTCTCCTCTCAGTTAAACAGTGTGCTTAATTGCCTAGCACCAGTTTAGCTTTAAATCCACCTGCTTCTCTAATAGATCCAAGGAATCTCCCCAGCCCTGAACACACCTCGATACCAAAGCACAAACCATGTCCACGTTTTCCACAGGGATCTGTCTGGAGCACCAGGCTGTACAAACTCCATCTGCTGCTGATCTCACATCCCTCTGAAACCCTTACATGTAACAAGATTCCAAGAATTGAGAGAAAGAAATATGTAGAGGAAATAAATCTCCCATGCCAGGGGAGCTTGCTGAGGACACCTCAGTCACTCTCTCAGTCACCTGTGAGAGCTCAGGACAAGAGGACACTGCCACAGGCTCAGCAAGAATCAATGTGTGTCCTCTAACAGCGAGTCTGGAAAGCCCAAGCACAGAGCAGCAGCCAGCCCTGCTTTCTGACACAGTCCCACACCAGTCAGGGAGGAAAGCAAACACAGAAAACTTCCCCAGATGGCTCCAGCAATTGGCAGAACCCACGAGAGATACTAAACTGAAAATACTAAACACAAACAGAATGATTTATTTGAACAAAAATATAAACACAGATGAATTAATCTTTCCTAAGCCAAGTGAAATCCTCAATGTAAGTCAAATCCATGTTTATTTAAATGATATTTTCATTTACTCTGCAAAGGGCTAATTTTCCTTGTTTGTTTACTTATTTGTTTATTTTTTTTTAAGCAAGCATTTTCTAACTCCTGGCCTCAGGTCACAGTTAGAACAAGCAGTATGAGGTCACTTGGTGATGTGTTTTCCTTTGGGAAAACTTAATAAAACACATAACCTGATCTCTCAAGGAAAGGACAGGTGGGATATCAGCACTTGGAGGATGGGACTTTTTTAACCTGGTGAGTCCAACACATAAAAAAGAGCTTCTCTTTTTATTTGAAGGAGAAAGGGATACATTTACAGGACTGAGTCTATCCACAGACACTGAGGGATGAATAAATTGGCTTTCCAAGATTCCCAGCTCTCTGAGCTCATGATAGACAGAACCTCGATAGCTAAAATTAGTAGATATTAATGGCTCCCTCTCTACATCTTCAATTAGAGTTAAAATTACGAGCTTATATAACACTGCTCTGGGTGAATGGAATTTTCATGGGCAAAGTAAAAGAAAGGATTGCAAAAAAATGTCTTACTGTGTCCTACACCTACATACAGATTCCAAGCCATTAAATATATATGTGGAGCAAGTCATTCTTGAGACAGCCACAGGTGGAATTTTGTTTTCTCTGGGATTAAAGGATTTCCTAGAAAGAGCTAAATAAAATCAAATTCCTGCTTGATAAATTTAAGTGATTTTATATCCTTGCTGCCTGTATGTTGTGTGCATAGAGGAGGCCATAGCCCCCAGCCCCAGCACACCCCATGTGCCCCTCAGAATGGAGCCCTGGCCCAGCACAGCACCAGGGCATGTTAATGGGCACAGGCTTTTTGGGAAAGGTTATTAAATTGTGTGGGAGGTACCAGACAGGCTCTGGTTCCTGTGCTGGTACAGGCTCAGCTCGTAAAGACATTTCTGTTTGTGCTTTCTTTCCCTCCTCTCTCATTAGGGAAGATTAGATTAGAAATAAATTATTTATTTTCAAATTTCCACAAAATTATGTTTTAAGTGAATGTCATTCTGGGCTCCTGAGTGCCCCAGGCACTCCCGAAATAACATGTTGTCATTCTCAAAATTTTATACTAATGCTTTAAGAAATCCTTAATACTACTAAATGTCAATTTGCATATGAAAATTGTCCACTAGCAAAACCTAGAGTTCAGGATTTGTGCATCCAATAATTATCCATTCATATGAATTATTTGCCCCTTTAAATGAAGATGGTAATAATTTTAAGACATAAAACTTAATGTGCCTTTCCTTTAAAATACCTGTTTTAAAAAACTTCCCAGCATGGCTAAACTTACAGAAGCAAGTTTTTTAGTCTTAATTACCTCATCTATAGGGAAGGAGAGGATAAACCTCATGATTCTTGATGTGCAAATGATCACAATTCCTAAAGCAGAACATTAGAGTCCAATGAGACTCAGCTGCTCAATTATGAAATACTTTTTGCACCATTTGATGAAAACTCCCTTTTTCCTTAAGCTGCAATAAACCCAATGTCCTTGTTCCTTGGCACTGTAAAATACCACCTGAAACTTATTTTTATGGCAGGAGAAGTGATTCAGTGGTCACTGGAGGGCCTGGCCTCTCCCAGGCTCCCAAGCTGCTGCTCCTGTTAATCAGGAGGGATGACTGATGAGTTTTCAGGATTTCTGCTCTGTACAGATCTGTGTGTCTCTCCCAAGAGATGAGGCATAAGCCATGAGCAGGAAAACATTTTTAAGAAGGCAAATATAGGACTATCAGGACACAGAGGGAACAGATGCACAGAAACAAAGTGGTTTTTAATCTTGGCCTTGAACCAAAAGCTTTGCACTGTGGAATACAGACCAAAATGGAAATTCCATCTGCTCATTTGTTCCACGCTTCATTGACACAGAAATGCCCCAAATGATTTAAAGTATTAAACATAGCTGGATATAGGAGATATTTACATTTACATGTGTCTAAAATGATTCCTTTTTGTTTGTCATTTTTCCTTACACAGATTGTTCTGAATTAATTGTTTGTGCAACTACGAAGTTGAATATCCAGTTTATAATTTACTGTGGGAGGCAAACACAGAATGAAGCGAGTTCATGCCCAAAGAGCTCGAGGAGAATGGAGATGTCACACAGGGATGGATACTCCACTGCCCAGGCAGGCACAGCAAGCAGTGGCAAGAAATTTAGATTACAATCTCAAGTGCCCTGCCCCACCATCCCTATTTCTGTTCCATCAATCAAAAATATTTCATAGTTGTCACTTAAAAATTCTTTTCCTTCTTCTGAATGACTGCAGAAAATACTCCAGGAATTTCAGTTCTTCACAGTGGTTATTTTTTCTCACAATAAACATTTAGAAAATTACAGTTTCCTGATAAATCTGATAACATATAATTAACTATTCACTGCTGCTCCTGTCAGATACTCTGTAGTAAATCCTGGAAGTTTTCTGCTTACCAGTATCTATGTCACAAGGAAGGGGGATAAGGAAATATTTAGATTACAGAGGATCCCTAGAGTTCATTTAATTCTATCTCCTACTTAATGAAAGGATGACTTCAATGTAAGTCTTGCTGCTCAGAACTTTTTCCAGTAAAACCCTGAAAATTTGGATTGAGATCCTGCAATCTCCCTGGGCCCATATTTGCTATTCCATCTATTTGTTGCTGTCATTGCAACAAGTTTTGCCTAAATGCAGCTAAGTTGCTCTGGAGATCCTACACCTGCTGCACAAGAGCTGTTCCTTTGCTTCTTAACATTTCAGATTTCACTCTGTGTAAGCAGAAAAGCTCACTTGACAAACATTTACCAAAAATACCGAGCACATGATGCTTCAATGCCTTTTCATGCAGAGTATTTGTAATTACCTTTTTGAATTCTCCTGTCCTCTGATATTCACAGAGCATCATGTCAAAGAAAATTGGGATTGTGGCTTTTCGTAGTTCAACTTCTGGAATAAGAGTCATTTCCAAGATGGGCCCAACCATCCCCGGAATAAAGCAAATTTTGTTCTGGCCTGAAACAAAAACGCAAATTGAAGATTTGAAGAGAAAACCAAATATTTTTAGGAAAACCTCTAAGAGCTGCAACCATTTAAAGCAGTGTTTAAAGCTGTGTTGGTCAAGTCTTACAACTCAGTCATTCTCCTCTGCTTCTTCTCAAAAGCTGGGGGTGTGTGAATGGATACTGCCTTCTTCTAAGGTGCCAGAATTCAGTGCCAGGAATAAGCAGGAATGCCAGAGAAGTTGATATTTTCAGTGAAGAATTAAGTTTTTCAGCTTTTGACATCTCCTTATAAATATTTAGAGTAGAAAGTAATATATGAACCTAAGAACCCCCAGACTGTCAGCAGGAGAGGACCACATGGTAATGTCATTTGGTGTAACCCTTCTATGAAGGAGAAAACCATTAGTTGCTTTTTAAATAAAATTAGACATTGCAACAATAAATCAAACCAACCAAGGCATCAAAATCACCAGCAGTAACAGAAACCCCATCTGTAAACCCACATGGAATTATCTTGGAGCACCCAAGTTCCATCAGCTGCCAACAAACACCCAAGTCTACAAAAAACCTCAGCCAGGTCCCAGATGTGCTTCAGACCCTGCCCTGATACCTGGAGCAGAGCAGCAGCAAAGCCAGGGAGCTGTGTGAGAGTGTCACTGCTGCCTGAAGCTTGGAAGGAGACAAAACATTTTCATTAAATGTGAGGCTTGTTCCATAACTCCATGAGGAGTGTTCTGAGCCTGATGTTCCTCTCCAGTATGTGCCAAGTGAATTTTCAACACAAATGCCATGCAAAAATTTTCCAAGGAAAACCAAATACTCTGTCTAAGTTCAGTTAGTAAGAAATGATCCCAAGGGAGTTAATGAGAAACTCTCATAGGAGGAGCACCAGAACCTGGCTAGATGACAAATGTAAAAACCTTTTGGGAATTTTAATCCAAACAGATTCCAAATCTGAGTCTCCTAATTTCCAGAACCATAGGTTCAGGCTGAGCAGTAACCTTCTCAGGGAAAACTTATCTGGTCTCAATTCCTGCAAAATAAGGTTTCTGAAATCTGATTTTAGTCCTGTTTGAAATCTGAGGGAAGGTTGTGAGTTCTCTTTTAAATAAAAACCTGGCAGTAGTCCAACTGCATCTCATGTCAGCTCCAAGCTTAATCACAGGAGTGAAAACATACTTCAAGTTCAAATAGCAGAAATTTTACAAAAGCACTTCATGTCAGATATTTTTTCAATGGAACAAACATTATGTGACAGATTCAGTTGCAGTGAAGCTCAGTTTGCTACTCACCGAGTTTGTACCACATGTCACGGATAGCAAAGCCAACCAAACGTCTCATATCTCCATATCTAGAGAGACAGGAATATCAAAGGTGTTTTTATCATTACATTTTCTATCATTTTGCTACAAAATTAAAGGTATAAGCCAAAAAAATTTTTTTCTTACTTGTTCTGGATTTTGGTGTATTTTGCATGGGAAAAGTTTTCTAGCTGTAGTGAGTCTTGGGTAATAAAAGCCACAGCCAAATGAAAATAGTTGTTCCACAGCTGTAAATTGAATATAAAGAAATTATAATAATTTTGAGGAAAGCAGGAATAATATTAAATGATGCATAATGTGGAATAATTTATAAAATCAAATGATGCAAGCAATATGAGATTTTTATATTATGCAGAGATGTACATCATTAGTATTATGCAATTAGCAGAAAAGCAAGAAAGATGAATTTTAATAACCACTATTACACATTTGCTTTTAATAACAGAGCAGCTGAATAAATATTGCTAAAAAAAGATTCACATGAGATTCATTAGCCAACAACATTAAACCCTGAACCAAAGCAGGACGGGGGGAACACATTACATGCTGGTGAATCTTAACAATCTGGAGCTAAAGGCATCAATGTAATTACACTGTATTTGAGCACCACTTCAAAAGGCAGCTCCTGCCTCCTCTTTGGATCCTAATTCAACAACCATTTGTATGAAATTCCAGTGTAATTTGTGAAGAGCTCTCCACATGAAAGAAGGACAAAATACATCCCTAAATGACAGCTGATAGTACTGAGTTGTGTACTTGAAGCAGACAAAAACCCCCATGCTTCCAGTGCACAGCCCTTCATTCCTGAAAGCAAATTACTTGTTCTCCAGACAATCAAAAAGAAGCACTTCTCACATGCTAGAAATGGAAAGGGAAAAGAGAAACTTCCCTAGGAAACACAATTTTAAGGAAGGAAACACAGTTTTCAGAAGCTTTTAAGCAGTCAGCAACAGCTTTAAACACTTAAAAATGCAGCTGTAGCTAAAACCAGTGGTAGGGCTCAGTGAGAGAGCAGAAGGCAATGGGAAATATATTCAGTGGTGACTCAAAGGATGGAACAAAACATGGGACAGAGCTCTTCATTTTCTATGGTGCAATAGAAGCCTGGAAACAAAATGTTCCATCAAAATTTAAGTGGCCTCTGTCCTTTGTAGCCTGGAAAACTCTGGTGTGCAAATAACCAGGAAAAACAGATCCCAGCACACAAAAACACACCCAGAACCACAGACATTTCCCATAATAAATATAATTCTCAAGTATCCTCTAGGATTTGTGGATGATCCTGCTGTTAATTTTTTCCTCCCTTGGAGGCCCAGCCAGGGCTGTGCCCAGCAGAGCTGCTCAGAGCCCTGGGAGGGCTGGGGCTGTGTCTGTGTGAGCAGCCCCAGCCCCAGAGCACAGCTGGCCCTGCTGCAGGCACCCCAACTCAACTCTGCAGCCAGTTCAGAGCCTTGCTCACCAGGAGAAATGCTGTTTATGCCCTGAAAGGCCTGTTTTCCTCTCTTAGCAAATATTTTAAGAGATTATTGTGACCAGTGTAGAGCTCTCAGCCCCTTGAGAAGCCCTTGACGTGCAGGGCACACGCTCTGTATGTGTCATTTATAGCAGTGAAATGGAAAATTTCTCAAATTGTTCTAGATTGTGGGGAGAAAAATGAAGGCTTATTCCTAAATGTTTTCTTTTTTAATTTAACAGCTCCAAGTTCAGTGCCAGCTTTGTCAGAGACACAACCTACAGGCTCAATCACCTTATTTATAAAATACTTTTCCTTCCATCCTCAGAGTACTCCCAAATGGCTAAAAAATTGGGATCCTTTCCCTTTCAGTAGCATATTGAAATTAAAGACACACAAGATTTGAAGCACCAAAACTGACTTTAAAACACTATGAGACAAAATAGTCTTTTTCTAAAGTAAAAACATATAGAAACATACTTTAAAAATGCAAAAATTATTCTTATGAGACACATTTTGCTTTCCCTTAACTCCACAATAACATTCCAAGACATTTTGGACATCTGTGAAATTGGAAAATGTGTAATTAATTTAGTAGGAAATTTCCAGCCATCTCAAGAAGAAGAGATTTGGTAGTTATCCTAAAAAATCATCCAGGAGTAAAGGCTGCAGCCTCCTCCTTCACACACCTCTGAAATCAGCTATTTGCTGGTGGAAGGATCAAAGATGAACTTTAAACTCTGTAATTTGATGATTTTCAAATGTGCAATATGATATATAATATATAAAAATCGAACACTTTAATATTTCCAGTGCAGCTAATGCAGCTGAATTTCCCAGTGGTGTAATTCCCTATTAACCTCGGCATTGTTTCTGCAGTGTCTGTCACTCTCATACATTGATATTTGCGCAGTGTGTATTTTTCCCCTGTATATTTTTAATGCACTGAGGGTTTCGATTTTGGGGTTCCTAAAAGAAGACTTTAACATAAAAAATAAGCTGCACAATTCTGTTTGTCATGTTGAAATATATTTCATTACTCCTGAGTTATTAATGGAGCCTAGCTCATGCAAGAAAGGTAGGAAAACATGAAAAATAAGCATTTTCTTTCAAATCAGACTAACATTAGATTTTGGAATGTGCCTTTTATAATAAAATTCTGTGGCATGGGTGATTAATATATGAATTATAATAGCTGTAACAGTGCAGATGTAGAATTATAAACCTTTCTAATGCCTGGTAAATACAGTGCTAATAGAGGGAAGGGAGGGAGGAGCAGGATGTGCATTTCCAGAGCAGAGGCTCTATAAGAGCTGTGCCCCAGCACCACCAAACGTTTGTATTTGTTCACCCTGCCGTGCCCCAGAGGTGCCAGGCACTGCCATCTCCAGGCAGCGATATTCCTGAGGGAATGCTGCACAAAAAGCACGGCAAGGAAGGCACCCAGGGCGGGGACTGTCACAGGGCGGGCGTGGAAACTCCTCCTGCACGGAAACTCCTCCTGGGCAGAGCAAGGCTCGAAAGCAAAGTGATGGAGCCAGGAGGGGAGAGTGCCAGCAGAGGGAAAATACTGTCCTGGACAAAGGTAACACCTCGCAGTGACATCAGCTGCTAACAGAAACAAAAATGTCCTGGAATTGTCCAGTTTTCCACAGATGACGTCTCAGAGAGCTATTGAGGATACCATGAATGCACTACGTAAGTAGAGAAAATCCCACAGTTTTTGTTACAATTAAGCCAAAGACACCAGGGTGACCTTCAGGGAATGCTTTTTAAAAAATATATTCCAAAATTTTAAAGTTTTTTGTTTGTTTGTTAATTCTCTTCTGAAGAGCCCATCTCAACTCCTGCACCCCAAACCCAGAACTTACACTTTATGATGGTGTATCTGCTCTGCTGCCCTGCAAAAGCTCAGGTGAAAAGCCCTGGTCTGGACATGGTGTCCAACCTTCCACATTTGAAATTGGCAAATCCTTAAAGAACAGTTACTTGATACAAAACAGCAAAAATCCCAAAATTGCAACATCCTTTAAGACTGTGTGTTTATGGCAATGGCTGCATTTCCCTTGTCTTCACCAGGAGAGGCTGATAATGAACCCTACACCACCAGCACTCCCCACCTCCAGGGAAAAGGAAATGTCAAAGGCAGCCCACAGCACATCCTTGTTCAACTGCATAACATGGTCCTGACTGGGGACATCAGTATGTGGAGCTGGTGTGGACAACAGTTCTGCCTGACACAGTTCTGCAATCAATGAAGAGAATCCTTGTGAATATTCTTTTAAATAATATTGAGAGCAAGCAAACAAAAAGATGGAAAAGAGAAAAATAAGCAATTTGCAATCACACAGATCAGACTTTTCACTGACATGAAATGTAACAAAGAACTCAAATTGAAAAAAACCAAACAATAAGACATTGATTGTCATGGTCTTCAGGGAAAAGTCTAACCTCAGACCTGGTTGCCTTTTTTTTCTTGCATGCCATTAATAATCTCCTGATATTCTCTCCATATAGTCATCCTGAATAGTCTGAAGCTATAAAACTTTTCCCTGTTGCAAGCTCTGAACATGTACCTGAAGGACACCTGCCAGCTCAGCTGCTCCAGCTCTGCATGCCAGGGCAAGAGCTGCTAAACTGCTTCAGACAGGTGAACTGCTGAACTCATTCTTCAGAATCCTGAAGAGAGAAAATATTCCCTGCCTTTCTGGACAAAGTGTTCCAATATTTAACATAACCTCTTTATATCGATCATAAATGCAAGAAAATAAACCTGTTTTAAATGCAGGGACATGAATAGAAAACACTAAATATCGAGGGTTTTTACCTATTCCAATAATTCCTAGTGAAACTCCAGGTTTCTGTACATTAAATCCTCATGTTCCAGTTTATGTTCAGTGCTGAAGAATGCAGAGTCATGCATTATGCAAGATTCTGTCCCTGTTTGTACTGTAGGCACTCCCCAGCTGAAGGCACCATGAATATTGGGAGCCCTCCTTCACTCCTACTCCATGGTTTATTTCTGGTCAATCGCTTAATGAAATTTCACTCCTTTCTCTCCTGTGAAATTATTTCCTCTGGAGCTAACAGCTTTGTTTTATCAGCACAACAGTAAATATTCTATAACAGAAGCCTTCCAGGCAGAGCTGTCTTTATTGTGCTGAGTTTTGCTGTGTGCTGACCCTGGAGAATCTCTGCAGGACACAGACCCTGAGAGCCACGGATGTACTGAATCCACCCCCTGTGCACTCTGTAAGCAAACCCAGGAAAAAGCCCAAACCAAGGAAAAGTACCTCCCCACCCAGCAGGGACAAAACCTCAGACATCAGATTATTTTTTTACCTCCAAGACCAAGGATTCCCAACCCAAAAGCCCAGTGTGGCCCTTGCTGCCTGCCCAGGGCAGTGACAACCTCGGTGTCAAAGCTCTGGGGTTAGGGAAGGGCTCCCTACCCAAACGGGCCCAGGGAACCCGAGTGATGACAGTGCTGAGGCAGGACATTTATCAGCCCTTCCCTGCTGTGCTGGGTGTTTTTCTCTGTATGCAACAGCTTCAGCATTGGACCTGTAAGCTCTAGGGCAATGCCAAGTTCTGAACTTAAGGACTGTTCCCACTCCTGATCAGACACAGCACATCCTTTCCCCGGCCCTAAGGGATAACAACTCTTCTACCTGCATCACATAACACATGAAATAAGTAATTTGCTTTGCAAATAAGAAAGAGGCCAGGAACCCTTTTTTTTCTCCATTTAACAAGCTCCACCAGAGTAGCAAAAAAATTCTTCATTGCATTTCTCTGTATTTAAACCACACTTTCTTAGATGCTCAATTGCTTTGCAGTTGACTTGCTTTGTTTGCTCTGGTTGCCTGCCATTTATTGCCATGTGTTTATTTCACACTCAGCCAAGTGCAAATCCTCAGATCTATATCCCTGGGCTTTAAATAGCTTTTCAAATTTTTATTTTAATTAAGACTTTGCTTCAACTATTAATAATCTGATCTGAAAACACCATCCTGCAAACAGTATGAATCATGCACTTGTTTACACAGAGCTTAAAGATGTGACATCTTTTTATTTTAAACAACACTTTGGCTGGTGTGCATCTTTATTTTCCCCAGCCCATTCAGCTCCTCCTGCAGTAGGAGGGACATGCCCCAAACACACCTGAGGGTTGGGAGGTGTGGGGCTGCCTTTGCTCCTGGGGCTGCCCATGGGAATGAACAGGCCATGTGACTATCAGGCTGCAGCTCTTAACAGACCTGAAAGTTCTGCTACTTCTAAATTTTCTCTCAAATCAAAATAGAAAAAGCAAGTTTCTTTGTCCCAATTCACAGTTTTTCTGTATGAATGTAAATAAAAATACAGCTACACAGTAGCTATACTGCAAGGTGAACTATTTTATAAAGTACAGGAGTTTCTCATTTACTTTGAGTTAATCACTGCTCAGGTTTACTTACAGCCAAGGTATATTAATATAAAAAATATACAGAGGGAAATCAAATTTAAATTTATAATTAAAAGTATTAGACAATGTGCTTTGCTCTATTCAGACCTTTTTTAGTCCAGTAGCAGCTTTTTAAATAGGTATATTTAGGGAGCTCTTAGAAGGTTTGCAGAGCTTTTATTCATGAAAGAAAAGCAAGGTAAAACGTTGATTTGTACTTTAAAGTCTCTTATGAAGACTATAAGGGAAGTACAACTCTTTACAGGGCTCTACTTATTTACTATAACATTGTTTAGCTTACTCAGAGCCTCCAGATATTTGACAAGTCATGAATAAAAGATCATTAATGCATCCCCTTGAACTGCAAGGTGCAGTGTTGAACTACCATGTCCCTGTTAACATCTTGGAATGTGCAGAATTGCCACAGGAAAGAGCTGAAATAAAAGCTCCAGATCAAACTGCTGCTTTCACGTTTGAAAAACGCAGTGTACACCTTAATAAAACTCTGACAGATACAGTCTTTATAGTCTGTGTGGTTTTGGTGTTCTGCACATGGGTGATGTCTTTCAGACCTTTGTTATTTGCTTTTAAAAATTACTGGCACATCGTGCAGTAAAAAGTCATCAAGTGCTACAGAAATATAGGTTATAAATTGCTTGTTAATAAACTGATAGAGCCTGAGACAGATTACATCATAAATATGTCAGGGTTCTGAGAGTTTCCAAAAGGGATATTTACTAAAAAAATAAATTTTAAGTTTGTTGAAAGAAACATCTTTCACTGTGATTCAAAAGTCTTAATTAGCATTATACATATATACATTTGTACAGGCACACTTTTTGAAGGTAAAACATTTTTAATCAAATAAAGCAGGAAAAAGCTCTACATTTCCTACTTGGGGCCACTGTAACTGAGTGTGAACTGAATGTTTAGCTTCCTTTTCACTGCTGTCTTTCAAACTCTTCCTGTGTAACTTAGGTAGCTGCTCTGCAGCTATTTGGGACCAAGGTGTTTTGTGCTGAGGGCCAAGAGACAAATTCCCAAAGTGTTTTCAGCACAAGTGGAATAATTTAAAACAGATTGGGAGTTGTGAGATGAACCATAAAATATAAAGCCCTGAACTTTATGTAAATAATGAAACAGAATAACTTTACACACCATGATCAGGCAGCGCTTAGGGACAAATCCTGAATCTAAATGTTTATTTACATTTTAATACCAATTTAATGAATGTGAAAACTAGAGACATTTTTATCTAAAGGAAGCCAAACATGGAAGCATAACCAAGGAGTTCAGTTACACAGAGTGATACTGAACAAACAAAAAACCCCAACTAACCCTAATTAAAAATTATTACAGAAAGAACTAATAAAAATACATAAATGAAGATAAAACTGTTAGGGAAGATTAAACTCAAAAATAAATTCTAAGTGCTAACTGCTCTAGGAATCACCAAAGTTCATCTCTTTCTGTCCTACATCTGTAGCACTGACCTTGCAAAGCTCTGACCTCTCAAATCTTACATTTGAGATTGACCTTCTGGATGCATTTGGCTGGCTAAGAAAACAGAAAGAGTTTTCTGCTTGCCAGTCCTGACCAGAGTCACAGAACAACACACCCTGGTTAGGTGCCTTATCAGAAATAATCTGTGCCCAGTTCTGGTGTCATATGGAGGATGGTGCAATCCTGCCCCACTCAGACCCAGAGCCCACCTGAGACTGGGGCACAGCCCCAGGAGGGGCTCAGGCAGACCTGCACATGCTGCCTTGGCTCAGCTAAAAACCCTGAATACTTACTTGGACTTCAAAATTCATGTTTTCCAAAAATTTCTGGTTCATTGTCTCTGCGAATTTGTTGATGGCTCTCAAGAACACCCTAAAAAGGAAAAGCAGTGATACAGATAAATGAATGTAACCTCTGGCAATCAATACCCACCACGTACGATATTGGTGGAAGCACATTTGGCACTGAACACACTGTGAGCATCAGAGTTCACACACAGCAGGTGACAATGTGTCCAGTGGCACAGGATTTATAGTGGAATCCATAAAAATGTTACACAATTGTCAAAAAGTTTCCCCACCTCTGCTGGAAAAGTCAGGCAATGGAATTTTGTTTCCTCTGCTGCATTCCCGAGAAGAGAGAGAAGTTCTTTCAAACCCAGTGTTACCTTGTGCCTGATCATTCACGAGGCTGGAATTGCCTCCTCTCAGGGCTTTGGCAGCTGAAACAGCTCCCGTGCTCACATCATTAGTCAGGAGCTGCCACGGCACTTTTGCCACTTGCAGGATATTAAGTGCAGTTTTTCAGCTCTCTTTTAGGTGAGGAGGGCAGGACAATACCTCTGCCCATCTTCCTCCCCAGGTGGATTATAAAAACATTCAAAACAGTGAAAATACACAATCCTATACAGTTACTTCTTCCAAGAGTAAGAGCATGAACATTACACTTCTATCCTGAAAAGCAGCCCCTATTTAAGCACTTGATTAATGGAGCATGATTAAGACATGTTTCTAAAGCTAATTTCTTTGTCTGACTTCCCAGCATGGGACATTTGTAAAACAAAAATCAATTGTATCTTTAAATATTTATAAAGTTGATTTAAATAATTTAGTTGTTTTCAAAATTGTAAATTGACTGCAAGTGATCATTTGCCTCCACTTCATAGGTAAATTTTTTAAAGCTATTAAGTAGAAATGTTTCTATGGAAAGCACTGTAGGGGCAAACAGAAAGGTGAACACAAGGGAAAACCAATCCTAATTGTTCAAATACAATGATTGGCTGTCAACTAGATATTCCCAGCCAGGATAAAGATCTAATAGCTGTAACAGCCAGGTCCAGCAATCCCCATCTCACTGATTAGTAACATCAGAGAAAGCAATAATTCAATAATTAGGATTATCAACAAAAGATTAAGAAACTGCAGGATATCCATATGTGACTGTCAAAAGAATGCCATCCTTGGGCTGGATTCTCTGTGGTGTTTTGGTGTCCCATCTCAAAAGGGTAAACAAACAGAAAAAGAGACAAGAGAGAAGAAAACAAGCAAACAAATGTGACACAGAAATGACCCTCAGTCAGGGGACATGGTGACTGAGGAGGGAGGCGACGGGATCTATAAAATCGAAAGTACCAAGGAGATGAGAGACTGAGCACTCACAGCTGCTCTGAGAAGCATCACAGAGCACTGAGCACAACCAGAATGTGCATCCAAAATAAGCAAACCCAGGTTCTGTGTTCATCTTGCTCAACTCTGCAGCTCATTGCTACAGGATGCTGTGAATGCCTGAATTTTATACTGGCTCAGAAGTGATTAGACACATCAAAGACTAAACTGAAGGGAGGACAATTAAATGCCACTGGTCACTGGAGGCTGGCAGAACACAGCAAACAAACTCTGTTGTTACACTGGTCCCCTGGCAGCCATCTGTGAGCCACTGGAGAAACAGAACTGTCAGGGAAAGGAGTTTTAGTCTCATCACAAAAAAAAAAAAAAAAAAAAGCCAAAACAGAAGGGCTAAGTTCAGTTTCTTAATGAGGGAGGTAAAGCAAAAGTTCAGCTTTTGGCAGGCTTATGACAGGGAATCCCAGTTAACCACTGAGCAATTACCCAAAGGAGCTCCCTGCTTCATTAGAGCAGTGACTGGCTGCAGTGAAATCCCTTGTTGTGGGTGAGATTCTCCAGGAGGTAAACAGTCTTTGTGAAAACCTTTCCATCCATGTAACATTCCCCTGAATGCTGATGTGACCAAGGAAATTCAGTAACTATGCATGTTGTCATGTCTTGCCAAGTCCTTTTTGTTAAGGTGACCAGAGGGACTCTGCAGGAGCTGTGGCAGGAGGAGGTAACAGAGTTCTGCTGCTGCTGTGTCACTCCACAGCATCATCCCACTCACTCAGCTCAGCTTGCTCTCTGATCTCATCCTCTAGCACTGGCTCAGCTAATCTTGCCAGCTGAATTAAGGGGCTCATTTGTGAAAAGCCAAGTGTCATCAAATCTCCTGCAGTTCAAGAAATCTAATTTTGCTCAGCGTTGCCCTTGCAGGCTATCACCATGCACACTCACAGGGCTGCCCTGTGCCCCTGCTGCCATTTCCCAGCACATGGAGCTTGCTTTGCCACCTTTATGTGATCAACTCCTAAATGTGATTCCTGCTGAAAGCTGTGCCACACTGCCCACGAGGAAATAAACACATTCTTCCCTGCTCTGCTCACATGGGGGCATTTATCTCCTCAAAGCTGCCTGATACTTGACACAAATGGTTTAAGATTTTACCAAAAAAAAGGTGATTCTAAAAGAGTGATTTATTTTAGGCAGCACAAAACTCCCCACAGCTCAGCAGAACCACAGACACGTTATTCTGTGTCATCATCATCATTATTCTTCTGAACAGGAGTTTTAGGTCAAGGCTTTTTCAATGTTGTGTCTTTTCCATAGCTCTGTATTTCTCTAGACCCTTTGATTTACAAAGTTTATTTCTTGCCAACTCACATAAGCAAGTTCTTGAGCTCCAGCTGCTCAGGGAGAAGCATTTCCCTTCCCTCAGAGTTTTTGGCTGGGTATCTTCAATTTCTGAGGCTTTTTTACATCCCAAATTCCATGCATTTCCACACTACTCCAACAGCATGATGAAACACATCACCTAAATATCCAATTTAGGCAGACTCTGGTATGGTACTAATAGTTTTTCTTGCAATAAAAAAATCCCACCCTTTTCAGTATTTTACTATTTAAATAGAAATATCATGCAAGGTACAGTAGAAATAATCATAGCTGAAGCCAACATGAAATACATTAGTGGAAATCTATTTCATAATATGGACATATTACTATGTGTAATAAGAAAAGTTTTTGTGAAGAGCTTGTGATTTACTTTTAGCCATACAGATAAAGCCCCAAGGACACCTGAGAAATACTGAGGTATTCAATGCCCTGTAGAAATCACAGAAAATATTAAAAATATTTACAGGATTTTATACAATATAATTATATGTAAGCTGTCTTCTGTAAATATCCCTTTTGCTCTCACAAATATTTTTATCTGACAGACTGGAATGACACATTTTCAGGGAGCATGCAATATTTCCAGGCTGTCATGTTCCAAATATTTTCATGCATTTGTATTTTGCCTAAAGGGTGGATCTATTCCTGTCATTGGGAGTCACTTAGGCAGTAGGTTTGAATGCTATTCCTGGCTCCTGCCAATGCCTCAATGATTTCACTGTCCTGCCTCAGTCTCTCCTCTCACCAAATAGGTTAATACATTAATTAAGTAGCCACAGGTATGAAACTAAGCAGGTACTTCTAAAACAGTCTGAGATTTTGATGGAAAAAAAAGAGAAATATAATTTTTAAACACTAATCTTTAAAGACTTAAATTAAATTGTCACATTTTCCATTAATTTTAATTAAACAATAGCTTTTCTACAGTCACTTACTACAGAATTAATTTCTCATCAGTTTAAATAATTGTGATCTAAAATTGCTGAAATTCCTTTACCCACAATAACTTCTGTGATATTTCCTGAGTTTATGAGGATTGATGCTTCTAATGTACAGCTCATATAAAACTCTTGGGCCTGAAGATTTATGGAAGATCTTTGAAGTCTCTGGGCTGAATCAGGTTATAAAAAGGCAGGGTTTGGCTCAGGACAGCAACAACACTGCCATGGTTCAGCTGCTCCTGTTCCCTCTCTCTGAATGTCCTGCTGCTTCTGCTTTACTTTATTGTATTGTCAGAGACATTAGTTGAAAATTTTGGCTGGAAAGAGAGCCCAAAGAACAGAATCCTGTGTGACTCTACTCAGCTTCACACACTTAGGTGCCTGTTCTAAGCAGGGGAGCACAGTACCTTTAGTAACACAGAGAAATAATGTAAGACAAACAAAACTGGGAATTCATGTCACCCTAAGATAAAGATTTGATTTCAAGCTAATTCTCCCTCAAAATAAAACAGAGGGATTGAGATGGAGCAAGGAAAGAATTCTGTATTCATAAACAACATATTAATATAAATAGGATTTCAAGGCTATTTCTCAGAAGACAATGATTTTGTCTAACAGTGAAATAGGTCTGCATGTTGTCCTTGTTTTTTGAAGTGTAAATAGGTAATAAACCTAAAATTCAGATCTGCAACTCCAAGTTATTTTTAGCAAGCCAGTTAGAATTGTTACATCAGCTTCTTGCAACATAATACAGAGAGAAGATGTAATACAACAGACAAACAACTCCCCCACAAAAACCCCCAAACAAAAAACCTTAAGTTCACATTGACAGTTCTTAGGTGGCTTTGCAAAATCCAGCCTTTTTCTTCACCTAATGAGTGAAAAGAATAGTTCTGGGTCCACAACATTATTTTGGGGAAGGTTTATGAATCAGGTATAGCATTAGAAACATTTCCCAAATAATGAACTTTCTCAGACTCCTACATGTGAGTTCTTTTAAAGCAGTCCCAACTGCAGTGAGATGTTCTTCAATGTCTTTTCAGGTTCACATGACTCTAAAATTTGGGAGTTCACTGCTTCAACTCTGAGCTGAGTAACCCAGATACTGAGGTGAAGGCTGAATGAATTCAGTTTGGTATTTATGAGCACAAACTCAAATTCATGCTTGCTGCGTCTCCCCAAGCCATGACTGCACTGATGTAATGACAGGTGGAGAAAATGAATCAAGTACAAACTTCTACTGGACAATCAGACACAGAAAAAGAAAGTTTCAAAGAGCATATTTCCTGTGTTGTGAAAACTTATTGAAAGAAACCATTAAAATGATGGCATATGTGGGTTTTTAAAAGTCACATCTAAAAGCCAGTGAAGGCATGGATAGTTTTTACAATTTAGAACTTCTTTCCACAAACCCTAAGTGCATTTCCTTCAGAGAGTTTGGTCCAAAATGAAGGCCAGAAGGAGTTACATTAACTTCAGTGTTTTTTGTGATCCCCAAAACTGATCAATCAGCTCTTTCATCAGTGAATCCTCTACTTCTGATGAGGAATATGGGGGAATTTCTTGCAAACCCTGGAGGATGTAGTGACTATTATTTTTAAAGATCTTTTCTGAGTTCTGATAGACATGGTTTGGTCATTACACCAATTCTATGAAATCTGGAGCAGGGAATAGCAGAGCCAAAATAATACTCATACATAATTTATATCAACTTAGTATAATCCTCATAAAATGCTGTGCAGAAGACATCTGACGAGTACTGCAACATAAAGCAAACACAAGGGAAAAGCAGTTGAAGTCAAATGATTCTCCTGTAGGCTTCTGTCATCTTTTCTCTTCCTGTTGTGTGCAGAACATGCAGAAGAAGGCACAAGAGAGAATGAGAGGACCCAAACCCCAATGCTGATCATTGTGAAGGACTGAAACAGTGAATGGCAACTATGAAGTAATGCTGGAAGGTACAAAATACACAGAACAAGCTGTCAGTGTGACAGGAGAGACTGAAACACACATGTACAGGTGAGAAGGTAATAACAAAAACCTTCACAAAGCAACAGCAGAACTTATCTCCTAATAATGTGGCAATCACTGTTTCAGAAATGAAGGGTAATGTGAGATGGAAACAATATTTAAAAACCTCGTGGCTACATGAAACCTAGTTATGAAGAGCACAATAATGGCAACACTTGGGAAGAAACCCACTTCCATGGTAACTGGAAAAATATGGCCAGTGGCAGAAAGAAAGGAGGATAATTTCATCATATTTCTCCCTTGTGTCAACTCAGCTTCACTACAGGCTGAAGAATAATTTCTTGAACCATTCATATTGAATTCTAATGATAAAGCAACTGCCATGTTCCTAAATTCTTTTCCAATGTACACCCAGAGTGTAAGTAAATAACACAGTCAGAAAGCAACGGCTTCAAAATGGCTGTGCTGTGGCTGCTCTTGTTTCAATTATAATATTGGGATTTGTCTCAATTATACATTAGTTTTTTCCTTATTGGCATTATTTGAAAATTTACATTAAACAGCCATGCCAAGGCTCCAGAGCTGTGCATGCTAAAATGTGTCAGAGTTACTTTGACAGCAGCACAATGAATGCTCAGAGAGAGACAGGAATGTGCAGTGGCTTTATGCCAGACAAGCCAAGTTTCCACGTGAGACCCTTGACTTGGCCAGGAGGCTCTTTGTGTGCAGCTTTTCCTTCAGCATCTACCCCAAACCTGCTTTATACACTGTGGAGCTCTCATTTAGGAACCAAAATACATTTTCAAGTCTGCATATTAGGTGCACATTTTATGGCAAACTCCTGGAAATGGGATGTTTTGAATGCTTTTAGAAACTTCATAGCCTGAAGATGAAGTGTACAAAGAGCTGTCAGTATGGGCTCCAAGTAAATCAGTTTGAGAGGTTTCAGTACTTCATTACTTTCAGTAATTTTGCTTATATTGTGAGTTTCTTCTCACTTCTGTCTCCTTTGCTTTTTTGTGCATTCCAGACAGTTTTTTGCATAGTAGAGCCATTCTGAATTAATGAAAAAATTAACAATCACATTCTGTCTTTAGAGCTAGATGAAGAATGAGAATCAGACACAAAGCTGAAACCTGGTTCTTAGAGATGAATGTGATGTCTAAACATGGTTGTGTCAGGATGTCACACACTAATAAACTCCCACAGCCTTCACTTTTGAAGGAAGTTTGAATTGATGTTGTGAAATTACTTCTCCATTCTTCCACTGATTTTTGCTGCACTGAACCAGCAGATTATGAATTTTAAGAGAGATGATTATGCAGCAAATACATAATACACCAGCAGGGTTATTTTATGATGCTTCTGGTGAAAAATATGAAAATTAACTGTTCAAAATAATGTTAAATACAAGGAAATTGCATTTATTTTATTTCCTGAAAATCTCTAATTACGTGAAATTCTGGTCAAAGTTACTCAGGAAGGGGAACACAGAAAGATTGCTCAATTGCACTTGCAACTGATGAAAATTATGAATGTTGAATTGTCAGACTTTCTGTAGTGACATAGAACAGTTTGTGTGGGTAATCTCTTCAATGTTTTTTACTCATTTGCACATATATTCTACAGAGAGGGGAAAATACTGCTCGTTGTCTTAATCCCCAGATGCTTTATTAAAATTAAAATACTTGAAAACATACAAAAGTATTTTATAACGAACCTTAGGGGTTTCTATCTGCAAGTTGAAGCTGTACTTAGGAGAGTAACAGTTTATCTCACTGACTTTCTGAGAACATCAAATTACTACGATTTTTTTTGTGTTGAGTTGCTCTCTCCACTGAGGACTTTTCCTTTTAGTTCGGAGAACTCTTAGTCTAGGAGCGTGAGCATCCCAGGAGCTGGTATCAGGACAGGTGAGGCTGCAGTGGCAGTGGGATATCTCCCTGCATGTTTTCTCTCTGCATTTTTAGATAAAAGACTAAATAAATGAGTGCAGTTAAAACCTACCAGGCATCCACTCTGTACCATGACCACGATGGGCAACTGCTTCTCTTGCTGAGCAGATTATCTGCTGCAGCCACTGCATAATGAAGTGTTCAGATTCTGGGTTAGCAGATAATTCCACGACATGGATAACCACCAGCAACATGCAGAGCTAGTGCAGAATAAGCACCTTGGATGTGTGCTAGGAAGATGCAAATGTTGGAAAGGCAGGGTGACATTGGCACAGGCAGAGTCAGGCACCTGCAGGTGGAAGGGACTTTTTGTGCCAGGCTTGGAGCTGCCAGCAGAGCATGAATGGAGCAGCCACAG
This sequence comes from Erpornis zantholeuca, assembly GCA_013400515.1. Taxonomy (NCBI): domain Eukaryota; kingdom Metazoa; phylum Chordata; class Aves; order Passeriformes; family Timaliidae; genus Erpornis; species Erpornis zantholeuca. The sequence goes on from VZTN01012070.1 coordinate 172,252, forward strand.
CTGGAAGTGGAACTCTCTTTGGGAGCCAAGTACAGCTCACAGGGAAACAACTCTCTCTGCTCTCACCTGCCTTACCCCATTGCCCCAGGACTAACTTAATGTCATTTGCCTGATTACAAATGCTGACTTTTATAGAGACTGAAAAAGTCAATGAGGAAATAGAAGAGCCTGAGTTTAATGGACAGGAGATACAAATTTGGGAACGCTGAGGCACTGTGTACCAAATACCCCAGCATGGGAAACAGTAAAGAAATAAATTTCCCTGTGAAAGGGACTTTATATTAACAGGGAAACTGCATTTCAGCAAGGACATTTTTAGTCTCACAGCAAAACTGAACTGTCCAAGGACACATCCTATCACTGTACACAATTAAATCAATGACTCAACAGTAACACTTGTTTGCACTTGTTATAATACCTTATTTACCCTTTTCTGAAACAAAAAGAATATTTTAGAATAATAAAAGAATATTTTAGAATAATAAAAGAATATTTGCATTAGACATTTATAATTGTTGCTTAAAATATTTTTTCATACATTAAAATTACAAAGTTCTGCAATATGCCATAAGCCTGTATATAAATATATCCTGCTCCCCTGAAAATTCAAGCCCTGATAAAAACAACTGCATTTCTATAGGAAGATGTTTAAATCAGTCAAAAGTTGCAGCAGAAAACAAGATCAAAGAAAAGAGTTACTTGTATGCAGCAGATCAGCCTTCTAAATTCTGCCTTATTTGCACAAAATAAGCCATAACACCATCATCCAACCTCAGTTACATAAATGAATCAGCTTTCAGGGTAAGACTAACCTACGCTATTATTTGAGGGTTGGTTTGGGCTTTTTGTTTGTTTGCTTGTTTTTAAACATGACAAGCTTTCATTTCCACCAACAGATAAATAGAAGACTGAGAAGCAGCTCAAATATTTTAGTTAATTTGAGGTTTTTCTCCCTTTCAACTTGAATTCATTGAGTCACAGAATGATCTGGGTTGGAGTGGAACTTAAAGCTCATCTCCTTCCACTCTGCCATAGGAAGGGACCCCTTCCACTGGGACAGGTTGCTCCAAGCCCTGTCCAACCTGGACACTCATTCCAAGGTTGTGTTCAGGAACTTGCAAACATATGTGGAAAACAAGTTTGTTGGAAGTCACAGAGCCCTTCTCTGATGATCTATGGATAGAAAAACACGAAACAACCCCAGCAAAACCCAGGCCTGGAATCCCTACTGTCCTGCTCTCGAACAGAAGTCCCTTGCTGGGCACCAAAGAGGAATTTATTCTGCCTGCCTTTGCTGCCTGGCCAGGAGCAGGACACAGAGAGAACCCACAGCCCTGGCAGGCTGAGGACTGCTGAGGTGCCTGGGGCTGCAGGTGACACTGATTTGAAGGCACTGTGAGCTTTGGCTGAATTAATAACAGTGCTCCAAGTGTGAGCTCCATGAGAGCCACGTCTGGAGGGTGTTACAAAGCAGTTCATCAGCAAGTAAGCAGCTATTTTTAGTATGTATAATGAAAGAAAATTGACAACAATTCCAGCTTTTTTGCCAAATACCTGCAGCGCTGAACCTTTCAAGTTAGACTTAAAAAGCACTGGGGAAGACTTGGCTCTGACAGATGTCTGAAAACACTCAGATACACAGGTAATGAAAACATATTTTAGAAAAAGCCAAACTACTGGTGTTAGAAAATGCCCTACAGTGTTATCTTGCAGGAGTTTTTTCAGTGAGTAGGATCTGACCTTGAAGTGTGCTGGTGAAACAGTGTCTCCATTTATTTTTAAATATCTTAATATAATGTGAGCAAGGTTCAAAAAACAACCCAAATGGACATGCAAACAATCAAAGTGCTCACTAAGCCACTTCAAACTGGACACCAACCAAACTGATCCCAGGTACTAATTATGATAAGATCAAAAAGTTCCAGACTCCCTGTGAGGAATTACCATTTCAAAGCCCAGAGGACAAGGGAAGGGATGTGAACACTTTCCCTGTAGTTGCTAGCCCTGCTAACTCTTCCTTTTACTCAGCGGATCTGACCCCCCACGCACTTCATGTTGACAATAAAGTACATGAATTTCCTGGGAGAAATTATATCCCTCTAAATTAAAATTATGAACAACTGAAAGATAAACAGACTATATGGTATTACCTAAACCAGCAGAGCATTTCTCCACAAATGCCATGTACTTAGGAAATACTGCTTTTAATAAGTTAATAGCCAATATCTAAGTGTCACGAGTGGAATAAAGTGCACATACAAGCAGTAGTAACTAATAAGAAGAATACAGTAAGCAACTTTAATTAGAACAAAATTTAATTAAATCCACCATGGAGGATCACAAAAATAACTCAGATATTACATCCTCACAACCTCAATGATAATGTTACTCTTTCCCAAAGTGTTCTACACCACCTAGCATGCCATAAAAAAGTGTTCTTTCCATGTTGCTGTTAATGGAAGGCAGGGAAAATAGGAAAAAGAAAAGGTATTTCATTATTTCATTGCCCCTTTTCATTCTCTTTTGCTCACTGAATATTCCCTGTTTGGTGAGACCAGTACACACAGCCTCTGCCTCCTTCAAACATGCTCTGGGGGCCTGAGCAAGCTTGGGAAGTAAAGAGCATGATGTTTATAATAGTGAGTTAAAGTAATTTGAGTTAAATCATTCCATTCTGATTCAGGCAAAGCTCAATAAGTAAGTTCAGTAAGTTAAGCTTCTACTCCAGCTCTTTCAACTCAACCCCCAGACTTTCTCCTAGACAATAATGTGCCCATTCTCCCTTCCTTTGGACCCTGTAAGAAGCCATTCTCTCATTGTTCACCCCTGTCTATGGCAGACTTCAAACTTTTAGCTGAAATACCTCTGATATCCTTCAGGCACTGCCTGTCTTCACTCCCCTATGCCAGGGACTGGAGCAGCTCTGCCAACAGGGCCAGACCTTCAGCTCTGGTGCTGCTCTTCCCTCTCCTCTGCTCTCTGTACAATCTCACATCTCTGTGCTGCAATCCCTCCTACAGCAAAACTCCTCCAATTGCCACTTTCCTTCAAGCCACAAAGCACACACGATGGTGCAGGGGAGCCTGCCAGGCTCTGCTGCACACCCGGAGGGCACAAGTGCCATCAGCTCCACCCTGCCACTGGGTACACCACACACCACAGATGTGCCCCACAGCCCTGAACGAGGGCTTTGGAAATGCAGGAAGGGGACACTCGAGGTAAAACACCTCCTCCAGAGAGCAAAAAGCCTGCGTGGAGCCTCCTGTTCACAACAGGGGAATTAAGAATGCAAAACCTGCACTGTGCTGATATTTTTTGTGTTTGGTTTGTTGGGGTTTTGTTTTAATTTCTTTTTCTTCTCTCGGTGTTATTATAAGAGACCTAAGCCTGATCCCCTGTGACTTTTCTCTGCTACTTCTCTGGTTTGTGGTAAAGAATGTTAACAAGACAAATCTAGAAATCTAAATTAATCTTCAATTTATTTTGTAGAACATCCTTTCCCTGCAAAAACACCCCAAAACCTGAAGAAAGAAAAAAACAAAAACAAATTCCTATAAAGACTGATAAAAATCCTCCCTCCCAGTTGTTGATATAACATAAAATTAAGACATAAAGTAAGATCAATAACTCATTTCCGTATGCATTCCAGAGAACAGCAACATAATCAAGGAATATAAGCAATGCCAAATCATTTTAGATAAGCAATGTGTTTAGAGAAGAACTATTAAATAGCTTCTAAACAATATATTTTTTAATGCTGACTTATTTCTTTACAGAGGATAAAACTTAGACAAATCCTGCCCAGAACCACTTGTCTACAGAGTTCAGAGTCATTAGAAAGCACATGAAGACACACACAGACCCCCAAAGCAATTTCTGCTGTCAGGACCTGAGGCAATAGAGACACCACCAGGTGAAGCCTGAGCCCCAAATACATTCTTTGACCAAGGCCAGACACTCCCCACCCTCACAGAATGAAATAATCCCATACTTGTGGATAAGGCAGGTGTCAACAGCATTTCCTAGATAAGAGAAGCAGTTTTACACATGAAAGTTTTGCTGTGCTGACATGTGCCAGATGATTGTAGGTAGTTTAGTAGCAAACTGATTTTTTTTTAGAGTAATCCTGGCTACATTAAAACTAATTGCAATCACAGCAGCAGCAACATAAGAATGTGCAAGGAGTTAGATTTCACCTTGTAGGCCAAAGTCTGGCTTAGACAGAAAAACAAGAGGGATGAAACTGCTGTAATGTACAAAACATTACCTGAATTTACACATCCAGCAGTACATCTGTTCCTGCCCACCTCAGAAGAGGAGTTAGGAATCCCTCTCATGGTCATTAGTGTCCATGAGGGACAACGTGAGGTTTGGACACCTGACTAGAACCATCACTACCCTCTAGAACATAATCTTCATTTTTCAATCACAGAATGCAAAAAAGGTCTCAAGCAACCTTTTCATTTAACATCATTCCATTCAAATCCTAGATTAAAATGTTTCCAGTATCAAAATCTGATATCACAAGACTGTAAATTTTATTGACAAATCTTTTCCTCAAAACTGAGCACTCTCAGGAGATGATCAAGTTTATTGAGTATCCTCTGTCCTCTCTTTTTATGTAATAAAAAAATGGAAGAATTGTATAACTGCAACATTTCAGATAAACAGCATCTTTGGACTAAGTTCTTTCAAATCTATGCACTTTTGACCCTTAACTCTTAGCCCAGTCCCTCTGCAACTTCTAGAAAACTCAGTGCTACCACAATCTCCACAAAACTAAAATAAAGAGAGTACAGGTGACTGTCAACAGACGTCTTACTTAAAAAGTGTATTTGTTACCTTTCCCTGGTCTTAAAATTAAAACCAAAACCTGGTTTATGGGGAAAAGGGGTTTTTACCTCAGGATTTATTTCAGGATCTTTGGGTACAGCACTATGTTTAGGTGGAATGCCCCGAAAATGCATGTACACCTGACACTGAAATACACACAATTCTAGGCCTTGCAAAATTAACATATTTATCAAAGATCCCCCAGTGAGAGGCTGGAGTGAACCCCCTGTTCTGAGGAACCTTCCCCCTGGCTGGGCCTGGCTGAGGTTCCCAAATGTGTTCTGGAGAGGCCCTTGGTGTCTGGGGCTCCCAGGATGTTTGCTCTCCTGGTTTAACGGTGCCGTGGGGCTGAGCTGAGTTCTCAGCCTTGGGGAGTGACAAGTGTGGGGCTAAAAGCACTGAGAGTACATAAAACTATGTAAAAGAGTATGTAAGAGGGGTATAATGAAAAAGCAAAAAATCATTCTGGCATCATATTCACTTCATAATTCAATCCAGCATCTAAACTCAAGGTGTTTCTTTGAAAACAAGAAGACAGAATAAGTTTAACTGTAAAGGTAACATCCAAATAAGTGTTAAAAAGAGTAAATAGTTTTCCCTTTCCATTTTAAGTGGTCTTAAGGCACAGGCATCAAGCTATTTAATGGATTGTTTCAGATGGCATTCTTGGCATTCCCCAGACTGGAATGATAAAGTAATCCTGGACTGAACTGAAAAATGTTTTGTAAATATGAAAGGAGTCCCTCTCCACAAGCCCCCAGAGCAGGAGTGCCAGCCCTGCAGCCCCTCTTTACCTGTTCTGCACCATGCTCATGGCCATCCAGTCCGAAGGGTAAACGTTCTTCCCAATGAGATCCTTGAACATGATGAACGTTTCCATCAAGAAGTCCTGGAACAACAGAATGCAGTCAGGCTGGGGCTGTGTAACACACACCTTGAAGGGTTTCTGTGGGATGAAGGAGCCAAGATGGGAGGTTCCACTCTGCTCTCAGGAAAGTCAAGAGAAGAATTCCTGGTGATGTGAGTAAAGCTGAAGAACTTAAGCAGAACTAAAGCAGTCTCAGATTCAAATGGAAGCTAAAAGCCATTACATTGAAGTCATTATGAAGGGTTTTTAGGAAAATAGAAGGCATAAATGAATGGAAAGAAAAAGATATAGTACTTTGGAGTAAAGGTTGATATTTTTTATGAATTAGTCTCACTCTGCACAAAGAATGAATAGATTGAAAAAATATAGGATTTTTTTTTTTTTACTCCATTTAATTCACACTTAAAATTTCAGTTATGGCACCACTCTGACTTTAAGAAAGGAATAAAAGTGATCAGATCTTGACAAATGCAGATATTGCCTCCATGGATTAAATGTAGATGTAATCCAAACTTGTGCCACTACTCTGACTTACCTGAGAGCTGCACCAGGAGTGTAAAAGGATGCACATATGACTATGGAAACATTCTAGAACATGGTGTCCATTGGCACAAGCTACAATGTACCTGAACTATCATTAAATTATACCAGAAACAACTGCAGCAAAAGGCTGAACTACAAGAATAGGGCATTTATTGCATTTAACTTAAAATGTTATCGGCACCAGGAGTAGACTCAACAGTGAAAATGAAAGTGGAAATGGATCACCACATGTGAAGTTGGGAGGGAATGTTCAACTAGTTGAGGATAAGTTTTGCTGTTGTTTTGTTGAGGATTTATTCTTTTTCTTTTCCTCTTCCTCAACAGCATGGAACACAAAGATCTCACTACTTATTCTGGATCATTACATCCCCACCTCGGTGCCAGGGTCAACAGAGACATTTGTGCCTTTCCAAATTTCTGTTTATGGTGCTGTCCTGTGCCACCATTAGAAGAGGGAGGCAGTGCAATAACACAGAGACAAAAAATGTACAGAACCAAAGTTCATTCTAGGAAGAATCAGACACCAAGTTCCAAAAACTCTACTGATTTTTCACAGGAAATCAAATACTTATAACTATCAACTCCATGGTCACTAAGTACTCACCACTAGTTCTGAATTTGTCTGGAAAGTTTCAATGTACACTGAATAATGCTGGTCATTCATCTGGTTTAGGATCGCTGTCATGCACGCCACAAAATGACTCTGAAAGCAAACAAGACAGAATCAACACCTGTGGGTTACTTAAGATATTGGATTGTAGGTTTTCTAAAGTTGAAGTATGCAAAATGTCTGAAAAATCCCTTTATGTATGTAAAAATAAATAATCAAGTTTGCAAGCCCAGATGAAAGAAACAAACTAAGAACTCCAAAAGGATTATTCAAAAGCTGCCTTGGCAAGGGAAAGGCTCTTGTGAGAAAGCTGCATCATTAATGAGATACCTCATGGAAAACAAATTGTGACAAGAAAACTTATATAAAGTACAATTCAATATCACCTTAAGACTCCTAAAAGGCATGGGATGTCCCCTATGATTCTTCTGTTAGGAAATCATAGGAAGAAAATATGTTAGAATCAAAAATTTCTACTAATTTTATTATTCACAGAAAAAGTAGTGCAAGAAATGCTATTTTTTATATTCTGCGGGTGTTTAACCAGCTATTACAGAACTCTTAAACTTCTATAGAACATTATGACCTTCACACTCAAAACTTCTTTCAAACTTCCTCAAAACGAAGTATTTACTCTTTCTCAGTTCCTAAGTCAAAATGCTGAAGGATAAAACATTATTTCCACTCCTGAGTTTTCACTGGAAGTCACCGAAAGTCACAAAGATATTTCTTTCCCAAGCAATCACAGTGAGTTTAACGATCTGCAGTTTTCCTTTAAGACCATAAAGCTTCCTCCTTATTGATTCCTTTTAATCTGCTGATGTGTTAATTGTTTTAGAAGCGAGCGTGCTTTCAATGCTTTATTTTAACAACCAAATTGATGAGCGTGCGAATTGATTTCCTAGATTTCCTTGGGTCTGTTCTCTGTCCTGGCTCGGGGCTGCCCGGAGCCGGGCACGGCGCTGCTCGGATTCCCGATGCCACTCGGGCTGGCTTTGTGCCGCTGGCACATGGCAGCCGAAGGCACACGAGGTTGCCCAGCCCCGGCTGCTGTGGCACCCAACCATTTTGTGCCCGTTCCCGAGGAGGGGATGGTTCGTGCCTCAGCTCTGCCTGTCACCGCTAGAGGTCTTGTGCTTCCCTCCGCCAGCTGCTGCTCGCTTCGCGCTGCCGGCGCTTTATTTATTTATTCCTACGTGAGCAGACCCAGCACACTCCTTGCATACAAACAGTGAAATTACCACCCAAAGGACCTATCGTACCTTCTTTTGGAGTAACCTTAGTGCTAGCGAGAGCCTTGCCTACTTTTTAAGGCTGAGAAGACTCATTTTCTGCAGGTAAAGCAAAATCTTTCAGGTAAGAAATCGTGTGTTCTCGGGTGCTGATGCTCTTCTAAAAGAAATGCTGGATTTCCTGCAGTAGTACTTCACTTTTACAGTTCTGGAGCAGACAAATCTTTGCTGTGGTGTTAAATGCATAGCTGAAAGGAATTATGAATTGCAAAGGATTCAGTACTGAGATTGTGTGGGGGTTTTCTTCTCGTGTCTCGGTTTTGAAAAAAAGATTACCGACAGAAGTTAGAGAATTGACACGAAAAGCAGTTGGTATTTTTAGTAGTTAAGTATTCACTACTGAATGCCTTTCTAGACTCAAGTTAAGTAATCACTGCTTGAAATAAGCAGCATTTCTCCACAAGCATTGAATAGATGTATTATGATGCTTAAGGGCATAAAGACTTTAAGAAGGTTATTTCTTTTGTTAAACCAACTTCAAAAAATGTGTCTAGCTTTTTTTTTTTTTTTNTGGTACAGCACAAATGCCTTGGTGAATGTGTATGATGATTTTTAAATTAACAGATGATGTGCCTTGAAAAGAGCCATAAGCAAAGATCACATCTTGTTGGCCAAGACCTCTCATCAAACTGGTCAAATTCACATCCGTTGGACTGAATGATAATAAAATAGGTGACAGTAAAGATTATTTGCTACAAAAACTTCCTCCATCCTCTCCATGTAACTGTAAAGCAGGAAAATACAAATATTGTTTGATTTTTAGTCATTTTTTTTGCCAGCAATCTTAACTATCAGAAATCATCTGCTAGCATCTTTATAGGTTTAAAGCTTGCCCCTCCCTCCCGATCCCCAAATGGCAGCAATAAATAATTCACTTCTCAGAGGCAGCCTCAGATCTCTGGAGTGCCCTTGCACCCCCAGCACTGCCATTCTCACTGGCAGGACTACAGGATAACCCAGAGCTCTGTATTACAGCTGTGATCAAACCTGCAAAGATCTCTCTGCACTCACTGAAATTCTCCTCTGGGCTTTAAGTGCCTCTTACTGGAATGTGCAAAGAGCATGAACTGCCTGTTAATAAAGTAAGTTCTGCACAAGAACCAGCACTTATGCCTGGACACAGCCTGCGTGTTCATGGGGTGGGCAGAAAAAATTCAGAATCACACAGTAGTCTATCAAAAAACTCATTTGATAAAGTCAAACACTGTACATAGGGATTGAATGGTGTAAAAGAGGTGGTGCCAGACAAGGTGAAGTTCAGGTAGAATCCTAGCAAGTGACTTTAGCTGTGCTTCAGCTTGTTAGCATTTAGCCTGTGAATTACAGCAGAAACCATTGATTAGAACTAGGTCAATTGTATAAAAAATAAAAGTATCAAAGTAAAAACTTGACTGCTGAGACAATATGATCAGAAAAAAACCCCCAGAAACAACTCTGCACAACTATGAAGAGAGCTAATAAAATATTCCCTAACTTCAGTACATTAATTTCATTATGAATGCAAAAGAACCCAGAACAGAAACAGCATTGAATTCTAGTTTTTTTAAATAATCCAATTTTTTGACAGATTTTCAAAAAGTATGTAAGGAAGTAGATAGTGTGAACGCTGCACTGCTGTCAGGAGCAGGAACACAAGTAAATAGGTAGTCAAATGAAAATGAAACAGAGAAAATATCCAAGAAACATTCAAATTCTCTGTCCACTTAAAACCCCCCATAATTAATACCATATTTAATTGAAATAAAGTGCTGGTGTTAGTATGAACACTGCAAAGTAGTGGGTAAGGGAAGAGAAATGTTTTGCTTGAGTATATTCAGAGTACATCAAAAGGAATGGCAGACTTACTCTGTAAAACAAACAGGGTTAGGCAGGAAGAAGTGGAATCTCCTGCACTGCTGAAAAAGTGCAGATTAGCTGTGGATGCAACATGCACAGGAAAAGAAACAGCTGAGGAACATCAGGATCATATGAGTAAGATGACAAACTTCACACAAACACCTAGCAACTAAACCCCAGCACACTTTATAATAGCAGATGGTGACAGGTTGCCGTAGTAACTTCAAATAGAGCAGCAGCGCAAGGATGAGGCAAATGCACTGAAAAAACAACAGAAATAACATGGAATGAAGCTACATTTTGATCTAATCAAGTAGAAGTGTTTCAGTGGCTGCAGGGTAGGCAATCCTCATGCAGATGTACTTTTGGAAGGACTCAGGAGGATATTTGTTTAATGTAGGCACTTAAGTAGCATTTGCCCTCATTAATAGAGCACTTCACGAGCACAGAGCCTGAGTGTAAACACAGAACCACATGGACATGCTCCTTTTGCTCACCCTCATCACAAATGGGGTGAGGGGAGAGGACTCTGCACCATCCTCACAACTTGTGACCCCACACTCACTGATGATGGTTTATGCTTGATTAACACACAGCTTTCTGTATTGGACAAAGAAACTTATCCAAACAATCCAACCTTTTTGTGGTGTTTGCAGCAATCCTAGATTAGATATAATTCTGAACTCCCTTGTAGAATAAGGCAGAAGTTTCAAAATTCATCTCATGTTAGAAAGAGTAATTGTAAAAAGGACACATACAGAGAGTATGACTAAGAATTTCTATGGGCCAAAGAGTTCTCTCTGTTTTGGTTGGGGTTTTTCTGTTCAGAAATAAGTACAAACATCTTTCTGGAGGAAAAGTGATAAATATGTCATCTTGAGTGTAATTAGAGGAAAACTAACCAATCAACTACTTTAATCAAGTGTTAAAAATCATCAATATTTATATTGTACCACATGCCTGTTATTGAGAAAGTCTCCAAAAATACTGTCTTTTCAGAATCATTGAGTCATCACAGCTGACCTGTGTCATGAGCTAAAGAGCAACACCATTACAAGTATGGAAGATGCTCAGTGATGCCACAAAGAACCACAGTAACTCGAAGCCACAGCTCCCCAGAAAACCCCATTAGACCTTGAGAACTGTGGCATATGTAGAGGTTGAAACCAACATCTTGATCATATTATGCAAATACTAAACAATACCAGTCTGAAAGGAAAAATAAGCAGAATTTCAAGTGAATTGCTAATGCAGTAGTTCTGTTTCTCTCCAGAAATAGATGTCCCTGCCAATGCATGTGCAGTCCTAAAATGTACTGATTCTAGCTAAATACATAAACATTAGGACAGGCTGCTATGCAACAACCTCGAGTATCCATCACGTGTGAAGTGGGAAATGGCTCCCAATCCATTCAGACTTGGAGCTTGCCAATGAGCACATCGTACTAATAATTCATTTACAGTAACATTCATCTACTCTTAGTGGGTCTGAGTTTTTAATTTTCCATTTATACATTCATATAGTTCATTGGTTCTGTCTCCTTGTGTTTTATAGCTGACTGAACAGCATCCTGCTTCCTCATCTCACTGACAGCCTTGGATTTCTGACTGAAACCCTGCTGGGCTGTTTTAGCTTGTTCTATCATTTTCTTTACATTCACAAGGTTTAGCCAAAAGGATGTACCACTATAAAAGCAGAAGACTACCAGGTAGAATAATACAGAACAATTTTGTAGCACAATGAGAGAGTAAAAGCAGACTTTAAGGTATGTTACAAGTTAGACAAACAAAACAATTTCAGTATTACTTCATTTAAGACTTTTCCATACATAGAAAAAAGCAATAAAATAGTGGTTCATAGTAGGACATAAAAGTAGCTTGATTTTCATGGAATATCTCCTTTGCCATCTATGTTTTTTTAAGGGGGTGTGTATTTTTACCTTTGTACTGATTTTTCAGCAAAATTCCAAAAAAATTTTTTCATCCTCTGCAATGTTTTTGGTGCTGCTGGGTTTTGCTGTTTGGCTGGTTTTGTGCCATAAATCCACTCCAGAATTTCTGCTACTGTCTCTGGTTGATATGAACACTCCACTGTAATTGATTTAACTTCTGCTTAAGTGTGTGTTCAAACACAGTTGTGTAATTTACTACTTTTCCTGTAATATTAACTTTGTGTTCATCTTCAAGGCATATTTACAAACAAATTATGGATAACATTAATCAGTGGGGTCAGAAGGCACTGAGATGAGCTCAGCTAGTCAGAGCATGGTGCTAATTACGCCACGGTTGTGGGTTTAATACCTGTATGAGCCATTCACTAAAGAGTTGAACTCAATGATCCCTGTGAATCCCTTCCAATCCAGAATATTCTGTGGTTCCTCCATGGTGCTATGATTTGGAGCAAGAAATCATCGCTTGGAAACTGAACTAACTTGTCCAGAGCACATTTATGAAAAAACACAATGATCTGTTTCACCTCCTTGCTTAAGCACTGCTGTCACACTCCTGCCCTCAGCTCTGCTCCATCCTTGCCTTCAGGGATCTGTGCAGCTTCTTCCCTCCTCCTCTGCCTCCCACTGACTGCCTCCCACAACAACTACATCCCAGCCTGGTCCTGCAGGCCAGAAGGACCTTTCTGTCCTGGTACATGAGATGTCCACTGAGACTCCCCAGTGTCCCTGGGCTGCCAGGCTGCTCATGTCCCAAGTTCCTTATTCCAAGTGCTGTTGCACTGCCCTGATGCCACCAAAGCAGAGGGGCAGCCAAGCAGGCAGAGCGTGCCTGGTCCTGCCAAGGCTCCCAGTGCACTCATTCCCACATTAGAGATGGTGCTGTCAGTATTCCAGGGAAACAGGGGCACTGCACACAAAGTACAGGCAAAGAGTAAGGTTAAAAACACCACCCGTGGTTTATTTACTGTAACAAAGACTGGCCAGCCTCTTCCACTTGAAAGGACTGAAAACCAACCTGGGAACTTGCAGCAAGTGATACAGGAGCTGAGGGAAGAGTTCCCTGCCCAGAGGTGCAGCATTTAACAGCAGGAACCAACCCAGGCAGGATTGCAAGAGGAGACTGCAGAGCAGAACAGAGCAGCTGCAAGGGAGAGCAACCCTGAGGTCAGAAAGAGCAGAACTGAGCAATCCAAGCTCTTCAAAGTGCAGTAACGTCTTTTATTGCTAAGCCATGTATTTTAAATTTACACAATGCAAAGGCAAATGTTTTGGATGATGATTCACTTCCTTAAAACTAAACAGAGCCACCTCCTGTATTCCCAGAACTAAATCACTCTATTTGATTTTGCTCTTTTTCAGCTGCACTTACTGAAGACAGAAAAATTAAATTAAATTTCAATGACTTGATCAGAGATGAGACTAATACAATGTACTTGTGAATGGCTGAATCAAAGCTTTATCATACCAGTTCTGCTTAAAACTGGTGAAAGTCATATCACTTCAGAAACTTTCCTCTTACTTTTCAATTGATTTTATAGAGAAAATAGGGCCTAATAACAATAATTTTCCAGCAAATCACATCCATTATGCTAACCAATCTACCCACTGTTTGTCTAGGATTGATTAACAGCAACTAGAAATTGTTAGAACAGTTTTAATTTGTATCTGAAATGTTTTTTTGTATTTAAATGACATCCAGTAGGGGGTTTATTAAGTTTTTAATTGTTATGTAACAATAGGCTCCACTTTTAAGCTTGAGAAAAATCTTGGAGTCTGGTTAGCAGGGTAATTGGCTGAAACCAAAAATTCATAGCAACACCCAAAATCTTTCTAAAACAGAGAGCTCTTCATACTGAATCTTGGGTAAGTTGTTTAATGGAAAGCATGGGGAATTCTCAGTGAAAGAAAACCCTGTGGAAACACATGTATAAAGATGAAAGGATAAAACTCCAAAAATTACAGAATGTCCTGCCAACGGGTATTCCACAACCTGCAGCAAATTATGCATCCTCCTCTGGTGTGGGTCTCTTCAAGGGAGGTCACTTATGTCCCAGTGGATTAAATTTCAATTATAATGTAATAGAAACAAAGAATTTTGATACTCTAATGATATACAGATAGAAATTTCCCAAATAGCATTACCTGCATCCATTATTTGTGCATATGCTAATCTGTCTCTTTTAGGGAGAGTCTAACATGTTATCCCTGGGCTCTGGCAGAATAAGGAATATTCCTTTAAGAACCTAAATAGAGCTGGATTTATTGTATACATACAATAAAAGTAGAATAAGGATGAGACTTGAGATTTCTTTGAATAACTAAATAAGGGATTAGTTTAGCTCTTGGTTTCTCTTCCATTTTTTTAAATGAGAACAAGGAAAATCAGTCAAAAGCCTGTAAAAGGTAAAGAATTCCAGCCTGCCCTGGCTTAGGCTCCATCAGGGGTGTGACTGTCCCTTGGCTGTTCAATCACTGTAATCCAGGAGCCTCCTAATCCTAAACCCACAATGGGACAAGACTGAACTCTTGGAAGGTGAAAGGTGGCACCTCTGCTCCTCTGGCATTAAATCCCTCTGACAACAAATTATATCCTTATTCTGAAATAAAAACTTGCTCCCCAAAAGAACCCCAAACATAAACCACCCTCAGAAAAATGAGTATTGATGTAACAGCACTGTGTTACAACACGTCTTCCCAAACACAAATTGGGCTTCAGACAGTTTTCAGCAACTTTGCAAACATGATTATCAAAGTATTTTGTGGTGCCACATCATCTTACCATCTGAACTCCTTCTGAGGGTGACATCTATGTGCCAAAAAGACACTTCTTTGTGTTGCTTTACTGCCAAAATGTTCAAGGCTATTTGCAGAGATTTATTTTTCCTCATCACTAAACTAAGATTTCATTCAAAGAGATTGTCTTGCTAAGAAATCAGGGTGCCAACACCTTCTCCTGGACAGAGCAAACAGAAATAATGAGTATAGATACATGTTGGGGAGTTGCAGTCCTAGCAGGAAACAAACAAAAGCAGAATCACTCCCATATAAAAGCAAACTTGATCAATGAGAGTGCCAGAGAAATCTAATTTGTTATGCCTCTGATATTTAGAGTATGCATCTCTTGAACAGTCTTATAGTCTCTCATTTTTATGATTAGTCCCTGCAATACAGAGTGTGTGGGAGCATCAGTACATATCTAACAACACACAGAAAAAAGGTTATGATTAGAACTATTACAACCTACACCTCCACTGTATTTTCTATATTAGTTCCATCAGGTTTAATAGCAGCTTCAGGTCTGTGCTACTGAAGCTGTTCATAAAAGGTTATTAGATCATGGTCTGGAGATTCACCCTCCTTACAGCTCTCCACTGACCCCAAAGGACCTGGTGTGAAGCAGGAAATCTTCTGTCTTAGTGCTATAGAGCTGAAGGACAGGACGAGCATTTGGTAGATGCTGTACCATCACATAGCCAAAGGAACTTCCAAGATATCTCAAGAGATTTCTTATATCTTGATATCATTATGGTATGTTTTATAAACACATTCTTCTCCCCTATTAATTAACATAAATCCATTGAGCTGAATGTTACTTTACAGCTTCCTAGACCTGGATGTTGTGGTCTGTTGTGTTGTTCCTGGTCAAAGACTCTCCAAACTATGGCTGCAACATTATAATATTAAGGCAAGGTTCTGGGAAGCTAGAGGGACTGGAATCAAATTTTCCATTTAGATTAGCATCTGTTTTCAAGGCATGTTTATTAAGAAAAAAGCCAGTAACTTGTTCTGCTCAGTTTTTAATTTAAAGGAAGATGCTAAGATTTTATATCTTAAAATAGGATTTGCTAGACTGCAGAGCTCAGTATTGGGAATCCAGTAATGTAGAGTATTTTTTTCTTAAATAGTTCTCTTAAAAGAAAGATGTCTTTCTGACAGAATTTCTTATATTTAGAAAATATGAGAATAAAGCATTTACTACTAGACCAAGGCCATTTGTCTTTTTCCAAATGGTTTTTTAGTCACATAGGGTAAAAATGTCTTTTATTTGATTTCTTCTTGGTACAAAGTCTTGACTGCCAAGATTGTTATATACAACAAACATTAAAAATATTTTAATAATATTCAGCAAATAATTACAAATAATTTCTATATTAAAAAAAATTTCCAACCAAATAAGAAGAGAACTAATATTTTTCATATGTTCATGCTGAATGAATAAGGCAGTAGAGAAGGAGGAAATCTGCAATACAGGAGCAGTAGTGGAGCTCCCTTACCCCTTCCAGATTATCATAAAACTCTAACTGCCTGTGCTGCAATTAGAGAGTTCCAGGACATTAGGTTGGCCCTAGCAGGTTGTAGAGCTCAAGGCACAGATGCTCTGGAAGAACAGAGCATTCAAGCATGAAAACAGGAAACCAGTAATGTAGTCCCAGGGATCTGGGAGAAGACAGAAAAAAGAACTTGCACTCTGCTGAAATGAATCCACTCTGCAGGATTTCACAGCAGTGTGGGGAGCAGGCTCTTTGGTGGCCAAGCAACTGGGGAACCTCGATGTGCAGGATGGGGACAGTGGGCTGGGGGAGTGCCTTGGCAGCAGCTGGAAAGACCTAGCCCTTGTCCAAGTGATTTCCCTGCTCCTGGCTCCAAATCCTGCATCAGTGGTGTCCCCATAGGTTTTGATGCCTTAAGTTTCAACTTTTATATTTTTCCAATCCTGCCCTGCCCAGTGTCACTCTGCAGTTCCCTGGAGCTCGTTCAGTGCTGTTCTCTCATGCTCACACAGACAGAACAAAGCCTCTCCAGCTCTCCAAGGACAACCAGACCTTCCCGGGCCCAAGAGTGCAAAGCTTCATCTTGGGGAGGGGGGGGAAAGCTTGGAGAAGTTCCATCATGAGCTAAAATTTTAATTGGCAAATTTATGCTGATATGCAAGTGGACCAAACCTATAAAAGGGTGAAGAACTCATGACCTGTTGTCCACCTTGGGATCCACTGAGGCAGGAACCTCTGGACCCCAAGGGTGTGACCTTTGAAAGCATTTCAAATAAATCCCTCCTTTATTCCCTTATTCCTGACTAGTCTCTGCTTTTAGGTAGCCATTTAAGGCATCAGTTTGGGCACACCAGTGTTTCCAGACAAGCTAAAGGGGGAAACAGCCTGATGTGCAAACCTGTGGAACGTCCTGGGGACACACAAAGGGTGTGAAAATAAACCTTGTTAGTCTGCTAACAGAAATCTTAATTATTGCAACAGAAATTGCTCTGAGGATGCTGTGATTTTCTGGAAGCTCTTCACAAAACAAGTCACACCAGGATTACAAACATCTCTATCAACATATGAAACTTATTTTTTTTAAAAAAGGAAAGGATGTTCCCACTGAACTAGGTCGCTCCTGTTATACAAGGATACCCATGCCCTCAGGCCGCCAGTTAGACATTCCTACCTCATAATTCTTCTTCTGGACTTAGGGGAAAAACAAAGCAATCTTGACAGATTACACATGGCAACATTTCTGTGGGTTCTATCAGTTTTTTTTCAAGTTTTTTTTTTTCTTTTTTTTAAATTTTACACAACAAACCAACCAACCAACCAATAAAAACCTGAAACACACACCTAATTTTATGCAGCTTACACACTGTATGATAACCCCAACCCAAGCCTCTCTGACAGCTCCTGGGTTGCCTGTCTTGCTCAGCTTTGTGGTAAGTTACTGATTTGGTTTCATTGCTTAACTTTTTCTGGAAAACGTTGGAAAAACCACATGTCCAGTCATGTCTGAAGTGAGACACAAGCACAACTATGTGCTTCATGTTTTACTTGCCTTCTTAATAATACAGGAATACATGTCAGTATTTTGCTTGAATCACACTGCTGCTAACCCAAATTAAACCTGAAGCTATTCCCAAGGAGACCTTTTGCAATGAAATTATTCTTTAAAATAAAAAATGGTACAATTTTCTGAAAATAACCTCATTCAGGGCCATTAAGGCAACACAGTGCTTATATGAAATAATGAAGGAAGGAAGGAACTTTTATAAAATTGCTGATATTTCACTAAAATACCCCAGGAGATCATCCTGGGGATACAAAAAGGAAGAAAGGTCATCTTTGTTCCTGAGACAGGGCAGGCCATATTCCATATTATGTAACTACTTCAGAGATTGCTCTTTTCTTCTCCATCCAGAGATGATACAATCATGGAAAATGCTCAATTACTTGGGCCATTGCTGATTCTTATGCTTAGAAGTGGATCAGAAAGCACAGGGAAAGTGAGTTTAAGGCAATATGCATCTGCTTATGCAATTAACTTGCATGTTACTTTCTAAGGACCTCACATATTTCAAAACATATGAGGAATTGAAGTTTCTATTAATCTGTGCAGAATGCTGCATGTCTTCTATCTCCTGTCTTCTTAGAAATTAATTGCCCTCACTTGTGGAAAAATAATTTGAGCATAAAAAAATCTCTTGAAGATACTTATTTCCATGCAGCCTTTTAGTTATGCTTATTGCAGATCCCAAATATAACTTCTGGACTTCTTCAAACTGCCAGGCTCAGTAAAGGCTGAATAACAAAAACCACAATGCTGAGTGATAAGCAGGTGCCACACAGCTCAGGACACTGCAGATTTATTAGACATATCATCAATTATTAACTTCTCTGACTATCTAAATATAACTTTGTAAGCTAAAAATAAAATTTGAATTTATACAAGATATAAAATCAGTTATAAGGTACAGATATTAAGAAATACCTGAAATGGGAAAAGGCAAGGAAACAAAGAGGCTTTTGTTTTGCCCTTGGCATCACTGGGACAGGAGCTTATGTTGCCCAGAGAAGGTGTTCATTTCTCCAGCAAGGTTCAGAGCCTTTGGAGTGTCCAGAGATGTTCATCTTTCCTTTAGTGACCATCAGTAGGTCATCAAAGGGTCCCTCCCCCTGTGGTGCCATCTTAGAAACTCAACAAGGAGAAGCATCACCTTTCCCAAGAGGAGAGTGAAATGTTTATCTATGCTTTTGTGATTTAGTTTTGTAAACCATGATTGCACCTTTGCTCTTTGGACATGTTCCAGGACAGACCAGACACAAGATCCATCTGATTCTAACCATGCCCAGCAGGATATAAATATATCTATGTGATGCTTTAGTGTGTTTCCAGATCCCTCTCTCTCCGTCTCAACATATAAAGTGTCATCACCTCACTTTTTCTGCCATGGGATTGAATTCCTATCAAATACCAGCATTATTCTCTCTCCACATGCACTATTCCTCCTCCAAAGACACCAAGGTTGCACAGAACTTCCTTCATGCTCTGTTTCTATCGACAGTTGTGCACTGAGCCAAAGACCCCCAGCTACTGAACCTCAGCCCTCAACTCGGGAGCGTTGTGGCATCGCCAGCAATAACCTCCAACTGCAGAGCCCCAATTTCCCTACGCCGAGAATTTATATATGTAAGGAAGTATTTACATTAATACTTCTTTAATATTAAGAAATAACAAATACTATCAAGATTAAGAGCTGAATATAGAGAAACAAGTAGTAGCAAGGTTGAGAGAAAAACCATAAATTCATCCTTGTAGTTTTGATGGTTTTTAGCACATCGCCCTAACTCAAGGCATTTGTGTTCCAGCCAAGAGGGCAGGCCCTTTCTAACTCAGACATACCCAACTTCATGAGAAACTAAACAAGCTTTGGATAAAGAAGAAACACATATTTTCTTTTAAATACCAGGAAAAGCAGTTGCTTGGCATTTTTTTGAAAACTCCATATTCCTATATTTCTAAGTACCTGTTAGTACTGAGACAATTTTGGCTTTTATAATCTGTCCCAAGCCAGCAGTAACCACCAAAAAAAGTAAAAATAAAAGAATATTATTTGAATTAAGTGTGAAGAAAAAATTAGCCAGTGGTCTGTTTTACCCGGTGGGACAAATTTTGACTAAATTTTTATTCTATTGCTTTGAAGAAAAAAACAGTATTTAGCCATCAATATTTTAATGATATAAAATTATGCTATACATGGTAATAATTCTGTAACTTAGAATGGGCATCTCTGTCAAAGCATGAGCTGCAGAGAAACTTTCATTTTCCTGGTTCTCCTTACAAAGGGAGTGGAGCAAAGCTTGGAGAGTGATTGTGAGGCTATATTTTATTTCAGGCTATAAATAATTAAATGAAGAGGGATTGTTTCAAATCCTCTCCTCACAAAAAGCAAGGCTTTTCAAAAGAAAGTTCTCTCTACCTTTAGAAAATAGTCAGGCAATAATGATGCCACAATTCATTTTTAAAGGCACCTGCCCTGCATAATAATAATCTGTGCACCTCACAAACAACATTAAACTGCAGACTGTTTAAATATACAGGAGAGAAGTGCTGTATAAAATGAAAGAATAAAGTCACAGAGAATTATGGATAAGTTGGTGAAGCAGACTTAAAACACAGCTTTAAAAACTACCTTTACAATGTTCATAAAAGAGAATAAACCTGTTGCCTTTCTCATAGATTTAAGGAGAAATATTGCACAACAGACCAGACACAAGTAAAACATATTTGTGTTGTCCCTTCCCATTATTCTTTTTGCACCACGAAGCTGCTGAGTTGTTAAATAGAGAGTCATGAAACTAAGGGTTGTGTTCTTACCAAATACTCGTAAGTCTTATAAATCTGAACTTTGAATTTCCTTAAAGCCTTTGCTATTGATATGAAACAGAACTAAAATTTGCAACTGCAAAGTCAAAAGAAGAGAACAAATATGTGCAAGTATTTCTTATAATGCATTTCTCCTCTATTTAACTCTAATTCCTCAAAACAGTCATCACTGAACTCTTCAACATCAGCTGGTGTATTTTGATGTAAAATTACTTATAGCAGAGACTCAAAATAAACAGAGGTTTCTCTCCTGCTCTACTCCTCAAGAGTCCCCCTCCAGAATGGATAATTCTGGCTCCTGAGAGGTTGAAGATAGAATGAAACAGAACTCACACAAGAACCTTATGCCAATTATATCACAGCTCCATTTTGTAAACATTCAAGGAGATGTGCCAAAGCATGAGGCTGACTGAGGAGACTACACTGCACAGTGATAAAGCCTGAGAAAAGCTTCTTCTGACACTGAAATCTGCCGTGGTCACAACGGAGCAGAGATTTTCTCAGAGGAGTCCCCAGCTCGTTGTACCCCAACCTTCATTTCCCCTCCACCTGTAGCTTTTTGTGCCAGGAGCTGGGAGCTGGGAGCCTGTGTCCAGCGTCAGTCCCTGCAGACACCCTGCCAAAGCCAATGAGCACAATTCCAGCCTCTCCTGCAGTTGCTGTCAGCCAGTTGCTGGTAACCCAGTCTGAGCTGCTGTATTTCAATTCCCCCACACCAAAAACGTTTCTCAAAGCAGGCATCCAGGAAGAGGCAGAGCCAGGTGTATTCAGCTGAGTACACAAAACACATCTCTGGAGGATGAAATATCCAGTTACTCACATTCCTAATGTCATTCACTGCTCTGGAGGAATACAGGTAAAAAAGCCTCAAGATGGAATTTTAAATTCCAGCCCAGTTACCACGATGGGAACTGGCACAATATTCCCACCCAGGTTCCAGTGCTTCCACAGGAAACAGAAGCCATGGGACAATGCATTTCAGCAAGAGCTTGGCACGGTGTCTTCTCTCTCTGCTTCCCCATACACCCAGGTTTGTGATACAAGTGAGAGTAACAGTTGACTCCTTACATTTTCTGAATACTCCCACATACTGAAGTGGCAAAAAAAGTTTTGGAGATCCTAAAGACTCATAACTGAACACACAGTGCTAACAGGGTATTACACACAGCTGCAGCACCACAGACTGCTGAATAATTTTGGATGCAGCTTTGCTGTCTCATTCTTGATCAGAAGTGATAAATTAATTGGGAAAAAAAACCAGAAACCAACTGAAAACTGCTTTTGTGATATGCATGAAGTCATGGAAATCTCTGCACTGCTTGTGCAATGAAAGCAAGTATTCACAATAAACAAGTTCACACAGAACTTGTTTTTTAGAATTAAATAAATACTGTAATGATGAAAAAAACTCAAGTGTTGAAGTAATAGTCTTCAGCAAGCACTTTATACTCATTCTAAATGGTTTTTCCAGTAGCAGTGTCTCAACAAGAGAAAGGTGCTGGGCAGTGGTAAGCTGGAACAGGAACCATGGAAACACAGATTTTAAGTTTCCTACTTGAGAAAAAAATACTAAGTTTTGCTGTATTAACAAGCATACCAATATAATTGGCAATCAAAGAGAAAGTTCAAAAGGTCATTTTTATGAACTAATCTGTCTCTAACCAAATGCTGAGGCCTCCAAAGCAGCACAAGGTGCAAACCTGCCTATGCACAGGTTACCTGTAGATCTACATATAGCTCTGTTAACATTTTATTAAGCCTGAATATAAACCTACAACAATCTAAAGTGCAAAATGCGTGCATACTTTGATCCAAACATCAAGTACTTAGCAATATTTTTTGAACTGATAAGATTTATAAAGGGAAGAGCACTGAAATTTTGTGCTATGAACCAGTATTTGGACACTTTCCAGCTCACCAGCCTGTCACGTTGGATAACTTCCCTCTCCCTGTAGGCATTCAAGCAGTTCTTCAAGAGAAATTTCTCAGTTTTAAGTACACTCATCTTTGCAAACTAACACTGAAAAAAAAATCCAACTTGTGTCTATATATAAATATGTGACTGAAATGCTTCCCTCTTAAGTGAATAAAGAGATGTGTCTGACCTCCTGACACTAAACCTTCCATGAATAATTTCCAGTGTATGCTCCAGAAGAAATACTGAGATAAAAATGTTTTCTAATCCATGAAGAGCAAATGGAATGCATCATCTCTTCAAAGGAAAAGAACTTTTTATTTTTATTTAAGTAGAATAAAGGAATTTCAAGTACCATAGTTGTGAAAGTTATTTCAGAAATAAGATCATCATGGTTTTATCTCTTCGTGCATCTTCAGCATTTCATGTGGAATGGCATTGCATCATCTCAATCAAATTATAGGCAAACCACACTCAATTTTCATCTCTAAAACTTGCTTAGCTAAGTCCATTTTCTGCTGCAGTAAATATCACAGCATCTTCTCTACCCAGTCTCACCAACCTGAAGTAATTTTCAAATCTTGCTGTAAAATTAACTACGAGACAGAATCCTATAATCTCTTCAATCATTGAAATGTTCTCTTTCTGAGGACAGAAGCTTCCATCCCACCCTGTATTCCTTATCTGTGTTTGATCCTGTTCTCCAGTCACCTTGATCCCACCTGGAGGTGGCTTACAAAACCCACCAGCAGGATTTGTAAAAAGGTTCTTGCCTTCTTCAGGCCCTTTTTCTCAGGTGCTCAAGAAATGTTCCTTCAGCATCACCAAACCACTGCTGTAGGGGAAAATAAAGCACATACAGGAACATCCAGAGAGCTCCTCTGTGGCCATGCACACCCACAGAAAGAGATATTCTGTGTACTGCCCAATTAGAGTAAGAAATACAAGAATATTACACAAGACAAGCTGTGCACTGGAGAAAACTCCAGGTACAAAACTGTGTTCCACAAATTATTCCATCTCTTATAATAAACACATTTACTTTCATAAATAGCTTTGTGCTTGATTCTGTGGGACCCAAAGCAATAAGACTTCTTGTTGTGATCAACAACAGGCCCCTGTACACAGAGGCCATTTAAAAATCTCTCTCAGCACTTTCATCTTTCCTGTTCCCTGCCAGCTTTTCCTGTGTATCACAATAAGCTGCAAGTTTGCACATCTGGGGGACTGTTTCTACTTTATAGGCTCTGCATCTGTCACCCATTTTCATCTGAAAATATTCCCTTCAGAGGCCTCCTTGCATGCAGTTCCTCTATAACTCTGAGCACATTTCCATCCATTTCCCTCTGCCAGAAAGAAGGACAGGAAAAAGAGGCAATTTTCAGCATCATCCAATTCCAATGGCTTCAAATCCATCTCTAGCTCTCCGTGTGCTAGCTGGTGATGTATGCTTCACTGCAGTCTCCAGGGATTTCAGAAGCATATCTAAACTTATCCTCAACATCTCTCATTATTTTGAGGGAAAAAAACCCAACATGACTTTTATGCAAAGAAGAGCTATGACTAAATTAAGCAGCTTGGCCAACAGCTACTGCCAAAGTTTCTGAGGAAGACAGAAAATGAAGTGGAAGAAAAGCAACATCCAAACCAACGCACTTAAAGCCTTAATTCAGACTTGTTATTTAAAAATGATGCATTTCAGATGTTAATTTTTCATTTTGAAAAGCAGGGGTGAACGTGCATAGAAGGAGAGCTCTGCAGTGGCCAGGCTGTTTGCAGCCACTGACAAGCACACAGTTCACAACAGCCCCCACACGCAGCCTCTGATCCCACAACAGCTTAGGAATCCTGGAAAGATCTGCAACACGAAGGGAAAGTGAGAGTCATGGAAATTTCTTAGAAACTGATGATCTCCCACCTAGGAAACAGCTTATTATCAAACACAAACCATAATTAAATACAGCAAGCTGCCTCTCTAAACTGAAAATGTCCATCAAATGTGCATCATAGACAATCTGTGTTATACAGGGCAAAGCACAAATCAGACATGACAGAAAACTGCTGAGTCTGAATACATTATCTTATGGTTATTACAGCTGTCACCTATCACAGAATCACAACATTTGTGTTGGAAGGGACCTTAAAGATCACCTTGTTCCAACCCTCTGCCATAGAGTGATTTGGGAAATTTAAAGTGTGGATGCTCCAAAGTAAAATGCAAATTACACTAATCCTCTTCCTGTTGAAAGCCCCCAAAAAATACTCTTACCTAATTCCTTTATTTATTGAAGGGGGACTGCCCAAACCTTTTTATTTCAAGAAAACATGCATAAAAGAAAAACAAAATACCACAAATTCATGTCACATTTCCACTATAAAGAAAAACTTATTTTTTTTGAGCAAGCTAGTCAAATGGAAAATTAAGGTGTCCAACCACAGCTGAAAGAGTTTGAAAACCATGGCAAATATGCAACTTTTGCCTCAAACTGCAGAACTGTAGAACCCCCCAGAACCAGCACACATCTGCTCTGTTCCAAAATCCCAATTGCCCATTGCTCGATGGTTTTTCACTCCACAAAACTCCCTGTCATCTCCATTTATCCTTACCAGCTGCACTTCTCTACCCACAGATTCAGCCATTAAACTAAAATACGAACCAAAAAAATATGTTTCACTCTCTTGAAGAAATTGGGAAGGCAGAGGCAGGAAAGATGGAAGAATATTTCTATTATAAAATACCTCTTTTTGTCAAATTTCCTCTGCCTGACAGTCTAACTAAGGTGTGTGTGCACTTCTAAGATCTCAAACCCACAATCCCCAGGTTGGACATCAATTCCATTGCTGACTGAGGGGGCAGGATTTGCACTTGAGTGTTTTCTAGGGAGTTCACTTGTTCCAGGTGGGGACACAAATTACACTGGAGCAAGGATAAGTAAGTCTATATTGAAGGCTAACTACCACCATTAAGAACTGAGTGTGCAAAGCACACAGAGACCTGAAACATCAAGATTTCCTTTAACAGTTTCAGCCAAGCCTAAAAGAAAAAAAGTGGCACAACATTGGTCAGCTCCACATACCCAAAACAGAAGAGAAGCACGGAATGTGCACCATTTAAAAATAACAGGAACTCTCCAGCACCTCTCAGGTACTTATCCAGCAGGGAGTGGAGGGCCTGGAACAAACCCCTGGGGTTCACTGAGCCAAGAAGCCAAGGCACAAGGCATTGCCTTGGGGCTCTGGGCAGGGAAGGGATGAGGAGGAAGAGGCTGGAGAGCTGAGTGTGAGGTCATGGAGCCACGGAACACTAAACCCCAGTAAATTTATTCTACTAAAACTGTTGTTATTAATGCAAGACATAAATTTAGGACTGACTTAATCTTCTTTTTTATGAGTGAAATAAGTTAAATGAATAAATTGAAAGCATTTCTATGAAATGGATCCTTAGGATTTTTTCTACTTTAGTCAATGTGAAAAAAAGAGAAAAACAAGACCTTTAAATTGCTGTGTCAGGAATGAATGAAGAATTAGATGGTGGACAAGGGAAAATGTTATTTAAAATTTGTAATTGGCAATGTTGAACTGATTTGTTAACTCAAGCACAGACACCTATAACTCATTGAAATTCACTAGTCTGGGTTTTCAATCCAAATATTTGAACATTCCTGGATATATATTTTTTTTCTTCCAGCTTAATTTAATATAAACAACAGCACCAAAATATTCATTACAATTCCTAGCAAACCCAGAGTATTGGATGCCAAGGTAGCTAAAAATCAACAGAGTTAAAATAGCAATTTTCAAATTAAGAATGCAGGAGTGTAGCTCAAATGCCTCTACAGCCAAAGGAGAGACCTCTCAAAAAACCCCTAAAGGCTTTTTAGTTTTATTTAAAACACAAAAGATTAGCTTTCTAAAGCTTCTTTTGGAATTTAATTGGGCAAGTGTAACTTTTAAAGTAGTCCATCTGCCTGGAGCACAGCAGCTGTGATGGGGAGAATGCTACAGCAATATTTGGATAAATTCTCAAACAAAACTGTAAAGAGTCTCTGGTAATTAGTGGATGATATGAGAACTCAGAACTTGGCACTGGAATGCTGTTTGCAGAAACTGTTGGACTTGTTTATTGTGATACTTGCTCCCATTGCACAAGCACTGCAGAGATTTCCATGACTTCATGCATATCACAAAAGTAAAATTTGGTATTAATACACATATTTATTTCCTCAATATCTTGTGTGACATTTCTCTCTGCAGTGATATAATCCAACACCCATTTTCTTCTAAAACTTTATAATAGAGTAATATCACATTATTACTTTGCTTAAATTATATTCTAGTGCCTAAATGTTACATGATGCTACATAACAGTTTGCTATATTCTGTGACAAGATCTTTCCCACTGCACCCATCTCATCAATTCTTGTAAATTAAATATGCTTAAATCTGTGCAATGCTTAAATAAAAGGTTCTGAGCTAATGGAGGTAGTAAGGCTAATGAAATGACCAGTGAATTAACAGGGAACAGGATTAATAGTAAATTACCACTATGCTGGGAATTTAGCTGCATTCTGTACTCAAATCTGAACACTCTAAAATCAACAAATCTAAAAAGAAAAAAAAATCTGAATTTTGTTCAAACCTCAACTTGCCTCCAAATTAAGAACTCACATTTGTATTTTTTAGTTTTGGATATTTCATCCATAACAGGATTTAATGGCCATTTTCAAATCTGACTGTTTAAGTTTTAAGATCTCCATTTGGGACCAGATTCAGGCCTATGATATATAGTTGTTTATAAATGTATATCCATTGCTTGAGTATTGCATTTCATATGAAAAAGACTTTAGGCACTGCAAATTTCTAAAACATTTTTCAGTTTCTATACAATTATCTCATTGCCAAAATGATAGAACCAGTGATGATGGAAAGTTGCTAAGAGAGAGCAGAAGAAAATGACACCATTTGCCAGTTTGTTCAGCTACAACTGTTGTCTTTTTATTTTCAGGAAACACTTTCTGCTATTCTGCTTTCTCTGGTTGTCCAGCCTGGACTCTCTCCTATTTACAGAACTGAGCCAACTCCTTGGATATGATCTGCCTTGAGTTTGCAAGGACTGCAGGAACAGCTACATACCAATAACATCCCTCACTGAACTCCACTGGATGCTGTGTTTTGCCCTGGTCAGAAGTGGCTACATTTTCCTAACCTGTTTGGGAAGATTCATTTCAACTGGACATTAAAAAAATGGCTGAGGGAAAAAAACTATCTCTAAAGCAAGCAATTCAGTTTGGTATTAATGGATATATTCCATCAGTAAAACTATGCATCAGAAATGAAAATGCCCCTGAAAGTTATTGTGCTTGTTGTTTAGGCACCATGCAAATAAAACACATGTGACTGGTCTGTCAGAAAAACCAGGATCCCTAATGGAGAGCTGCTGTCAAATAAGAGCCACCAGGAAAGCCATAGACTCAACCTTATCTCTAAATTAGTTAACTGGAACAGCCTGTTGCAATTTTGTAATACAAAGATCATGTTAGTTGCAGGCAAAAGGATTTCTGCATTCCGGACCTACAAGAATTTCCTTAAATTTTATATATAATTTATCATAGATTTTGGTCTAATCAGCAATTAAATTTGAAAGATGATCCCTAAAGAGAATATGCCAGTTGAAAATACACATAATAACCAGGAGAAAAATGATAAGCTCCAGAAGTAAGGTGTTAATTTGTATCTTAGGAAAAATATTAATATACAGGTCAGATGACAAATGAAATGGGTCGCAAAGAAACACGTTACCTACAGACTTTAAACTGTGATTCAATGGCCCAGCAAAACATGAAAATGCGACCAGTGCTGCTGAAAAGGAACAGTCTGGACTCGGCAGATTTTATGAGACACCCCCAGCACCGCAGGACCAAATCCCAGCAAGTTCGGTTCAAGGATGATGGTGTCAGCACCAAGGCAGAGCTGGAGGTTAATCCTGCCCAAGACACAGCTGGAAAAACAGAAATATTTAGGGATCACAGTTTTTTGCTGACTCAGTCTCCAAATTTTCCAAGGGCTCAGAAGGGGCTTCGGAATATTGCCATACAAACCTCTCCCAGCCTCAGGAAACACTTCCCGGTTTTTAAAAGGAAAAAGCTGACAGTAAGCAAATCTCTGACAGAAATGCCAGCGGAGCCCACAAACTCTATGCAGGTAAATGGCAATCTTTGTGAACCAAACATTCTGCCTTCAGAGCTCTGTTACTTGAGGATAAGTAATCACTTGGAGGATGGATGCAGGAATAGTGAGGGGGGCTTGGGGCAAACATCATCAAAAGCACAAAGCAATGGACCCATGTACTCGGATGATTTCTCAGTGTCAGACAAGACAACTGCGTCTACACAGGTGCCTGAATACATTCATGTGAGTTTTCCACAAGACAGAAGTGTTTCCCTGGATGCACCAGACACAACCATGGTTTCAAATAATTCACTGCATTCTTCTACTGCCATCAACAGCAACAAAAGTCATGAAAACAGCACACTGTCATCTGATTCTGAAAAAGCAGAGCCTTGCCTAAGCAATTCTATGAACTGCAGTGAATGTAACCCCCACTCTGCTGCTCGTGAAGTGGAGAAAAGTGATTCTGAGCCACCTGTAGCCAGCAAAGATGCCAGCAGTAAGGAAACGACTCCATTGTCACCTCCATCGAATCACAGCTCATCTCCTTGTTTCCTCAGAGACTGTCACCAGGCAGGAGAGCACAAGCTGGATTCCAGCTGTGTGACGTTACCAAGTGATGATCACCCAACGGTGTCACTGACCAGCAGTAACACAGCAAAACCATGGCTGCCTCCTAATGCTGAAATCGAGAAAAATTCCACCCAGTCAGATGCCTCCCAGTGTAACAGCTGTTTAGAAGGATTTCACATAAAGTCTTATCCGCCAAGGAATGAAATAAACCCACAAAGCAGCAAAGAGATTAATGAAATAAATCAAATTCACTTGGCACATGGTGAACTCTGTGCCCTACAAGGCAGGCTGCATTCTGTAGAGGAATCCTTGCAGTCGAACCAGGAGAAGATAAAAGTCCTTTTGAATGTAATCCAAGACTTGGAAAAATCCAGAGCCCTCAGTGAAGGGTATGTTTCATTTTTAATATTAGCAATTCATCAGAAGTGTAAAGTAGATGTTAGCATTCTCTTAACCTTTGCTACTGAAAAACACAGCTCTTATGATTTAAAGATGAGTTTGCAAAAATGTATCTTACACCCTTTTTGTGGTGTTTGTGTCTCAGCAGAGAAGCCTTCACAGTTTGGCTTTAGCTGATCCTGCCTTTAAACCCAGTGCAAGACCCAGTTTAACAACTCCCTTTTTCATTTAGATTTAGGGTGTTCAAAGCTCAGCAAGGTCAGATAAACACAGAGTGCCAGACCTGCAGACTGGCAGCTAAAGACAGAGCATGTGAAGGCAGTCAGCAAGAACTCACTTCAGACCCTCAGATTTCAGAGTGGCTCCTGTCTGCACCCCATAACAAAGCATGACCTGGATTTATTGGCAGCATGGTGACACAGGGACTGGTAGCCAAGGCTGCAAGCAGTATTCATGCATTATTATGCATTATAAAAAAATAAAATAATAATAATACCAGAAATGCAACTAACATCTAAAGATTGGACAATGTTAACATAGAATTTAAAATATTTTTATGCTCAAAACATCTTTCAGAATATCCTAATAGAGCTTTCCAAGCTATCGACAGCATCTCCTACAGTAATTGTATCTAGGATATACTTTAAAGTTCTGTTTTGTTGTAAAGTAGTGTATCCTTCAAACAATTTATCTTTGAAAAACTCAGAAATAAATCAAGAGAATAAATGTTCCCTTTTACTTTATTTTTTAAAGATAAAACAACATGAAGACTATGTTACCACAAATTTTCTTTACTCCTTAGCACAGGCATCTTATGCATGTAGATAAATCACTTATGTGTGCAATACTGCACCGTGTGTATCAATTGTAGTTACTGTACAATTAATGAATTAATCAGGCAGGATTCCACATTTCCACAAACTGTGCAAACATCACAAGAAGGCTGCACTGAGGGTTTTGGGTAGGTGCAGTTGCAGAAATAGCCCAGAGCACGAAGCTGCCCTGCTCACACCACCCAGCATCAGGGCTTTGCACTTGTGCCCACATGGGCAGAACTCCCAGGTTAGAACTAACTGAGGCCACAACTCCATATACCCCAATTTTCTTACAGCTTCTGAAGGAAAAAAAAGGAAAAAAAATCTATTTTGAAGATTTTTTTTCCTTTTTCCAAGTATTTTAACTGGGAATTGAAGTTAACTTCTTGTATTTCTGTTGAATAACTTTCCAACTCACAATTCAAGTAAGAATTTACACCCATTAAAATTTTAAAATAATATAAATCAAGTTGGTGTGTAATTTTACTCCATACATAAACCTTTTTTCAGTCTGGGAACATTAACCAGTAATGTCC
Source organism: Erpornis zantholeuca (assembly GCA_013400515.1). Classification (NCBI taxonomy): domain Eukaryota; kingdom Metazoa; phylum Chordata; class Aves; order Passeriformes; family Timaliidae; genus Erpornis; species Erpornis zantholeuca. Next base: position 203,240 of record VZTN01012070.1, read on the forward strand.
ATCTGGCTGTTAGCATGAAAATCCTTTTGTTAGCTTCCACTGTGCCCACATAAGTTCTTGTTCTATATAATATTTTCCCCATACAATTCAGCTCCAGCTACCCTCCCTCAGAGGGTGGTTCCATATGGTTTTCTAGCACCAAATTTGCAATAGCCTAAACCCAAGAGACAAAATCCACATAGACAAAGAGCAAAAAATGCAAAAAAACATTTACAACACTCCAAACCCCAAAAGTTCAGGTAAGAAGCAAGATTAGAGTCAGGGATCTGAGTATATCTCCATCTTAGGCAGTCATTTCACCCTTGTGATCTTCACCCAACACCACCTGACTGTGGTTCCTCAGGAAGTGAGAGAAAAGAACACCCACTCCTTCTCCCCTGCATGCAGTTCTCGATGGGAGCCTGCACGAGTTTCAATTATGTTTGCAAATCTGCCCATAGCAAAGACTAATTTGCAGTGAAGCACAGTCAGATTACCCAGCAATATTTATAATCCAGTTCTGTTCAGTTACCACACGGTTGAAGAGAAAAAATTTGTCAAATATCTTGAAGTGTCACTCTGAGATTCAATGAGAAGTTTCAATCCACCTTGGCAGATCCATCCCACTGAATGTTCCAAGCACTTGTATAGAAAACACAACAATGAACACGAACTCCTGTTTTTCCCAAAACAATCAGAAAATTATTTTGGTACCAACCAATTTCCCAAATAAAACTTGTCAAATATAAGTGTTACACTTTCTTCAGACACAATGAGCTATCAATCTCAACCTGCTTTAATGGAGATCTCTCCATCATAAAAATATTTCAGCTCTAGTTGGTGTTAAGCATGAAAGTCGCTTTTCTTGTTTTCTCAACACTCCAAATTTGTATCTTATCTGCAGTAAAAATCTGACTTGATGATACTCAAATAAGGAAATATGAAAAGGGAAGACTGGAAAACGTAAGGACAGAGATCAGACTGGTTCAGGGAATGCATGGATTTTCAAACACTGGAAAGTGTGTTTGCTAGGAGCAGTCTCATGCTGAAGTGTTTTCATTGCAAGTATTCATGCAAGAACCAACAACCAGAACCCTTAACAACCTGAGGTGGGAAAGGTGCAAGCCAAGGCTCATAGGGTTTATAGTCTTTTAAAGAAAACTTCCAACTTAAAATTTGATACTAGAATTTTTAGTAGGGCTAACAGAAAGGGTGAACAGAATGGCTTTTGTCCATAAAAGATTCAGAGCTGTTATTGTATGTATAACCCCACATCTCACGAACTGCTGTCTGTTCCAGGAGGAACTTCTACCACACTGGGCAGGACCTCAACAACTGCAGCACCTGTCAGAACACGGCGTGCATCATTTACAGGTACCTGGCTCCCTCCCACAGCTCTGTCCTGCCTGCACAAATCAGTGCTTTCATAGCTCACACCTACAAAATGTCTCAACTGTGACTAACCCTATTTTTAAGAAAAGACTAAGTGTATAAGGTGCTTTGTTTGCCCCCAAGCAGAAAACAACTCGCAGTGGTGTTAGCTGAAAGGAGAGGGGGACTGGACTTGGGAGAATGCAAGCAGAAACTTCCCACAAAGGTTTACTGTGTTATTATTGGCTTGTTTGAAAATCTGTGATGCCATTTCTGATGATGAAATTCCTCTGTGTGATGTGTTTTTAAAGCTAGGGTTTCTGTAATAATTTTAGATCTTAGAAAAGATAATTTCTCAGTTTGCTGAATGCCAGTGAGCTGCTGCAGTTCACGTTAATATACTAAATGAAATCAAAATTCCCACTTTTCACCTCAGTTGTTATTGATTTCAGAGAGTGCAATTTGAGTGTGAGATATTTCAGATCTAAAGTGCAGTTTATGCTAAGCTCTTATGGCCAGAAAACTTGAGTCCACACAAACACACTGTAGGAACATCCAGCTGTCCAGACATCAACCCAAAAGGCAGCAGGTATTGTCTTGGTTTACTGCATATGTAGCTTGTCCACTCAGTGTGGGATTTTATAAAGACATTACCTAATCTCTGCAAGCTCAGTTATGAGGCAGAAAACCCCACCTTGGGTTAGTTGATTACATTTACAAAAATAAAGGGTAAGACAATCTCTCTTTTAGGTTGAAACATTTTCTTTTAGTTCAAAGAAAATGGCAGACCATTATCTTCAAGAGTTTGTAATCACTATAACTGTTTAAAAATGGAAATATTTAGTAGGAATACTCACATGGAAATGTTTTTCACACTGCATGCTCTGCATGAACCAAATGAAGTAAAGAGCTCAATAAACCAGACACAGCACTAGAACCTATTGTTCAACACACAACTCAGTCCCTTACTGATATCCTAAACCTCTGGTAATGAAATTTCCAAGTAATTAACATGTCACAAATTAAACACCACAATTCCTCTTAGACAAAGCTGTAGGTCTTCTTCACAGCCCACTGGATACTTTGGGACGTTATGTGACATATCCAAGAGCACAGACTGTATCCATTAGAAAGAAAAAGAATATCCAGGACAAAACTGATTTTCTTTACTTGGTCATTGTCTCTGAGCAAACAAGCTCAGTGTGTTTTACAGGACTAGACATGAACAGGTCACTCCCTAGAATTTATACACAGACTGCCCTTGACCACAGGGTGCCTTCTCTCTTCTGAAAAATGCCCTGTGTTTTTAAGTTTACCTTGTTTTGATGCAGGATAGATCCTGAACAACAGCACCATCATTCAAAGGAAAGAGCAGAGGAAGCAGGAAAACATTAAGGGGCCTTTCTGATTTCCCAGGTAGTTTGCAACGATAATGGTGCCTGGAGGCTCACAGTGCCATGATTGATAGAACATGTACAGACCACAGCTGCTCTAAAAACTTTCTACTTTTAAGAGGCAAACAGGAGACAGTAAGGAAACAATAGTTTTGATTTGCAGAGGTGTTCCACAGGATGTGGTTATGAAAAAAGCTGAGTGACTAATGTTTGAAGTTCATTAGACAACATTCTGAAAGAAGCAATTGTTGTCAGTGTTTGCTCTAGACAAACACATGCAATTCCTGCATTTTATGTGGCCTAAAATGTCCATGCAAATATTTTTGCCTTAAGACATCATCCCTGTTGCAATTATAAAATCAAATGTTTTATCTGGCTCGCAGTGTTCCTGCTCTTAAAGGACCTCACTCCTCCCTGATGCAAACCCTGCAGAGTGCTGGGCTGCTGTCTCTGAAGCATCTTTATCACACACAGCCCCTGAGTCAAACAATGCATTAATCTCACAGAAATCCCCGTGTGGATTATGCTGATCACTAAAGTAATAAAGAGCTTTTCAGCCTAACAGTGACTGTAAATTTGGATTTATTAACTACCCAGCAGGGATTCCAGCCTTGGGATTTTCCATCTAGATCATGTAATAGAAATGTTTGTATAATAATAAACAAATGCAAGTAACAACCAAAATCAGCTATCATGGGCAGTATCAAATGAAGACTGAATTGACCTCCTGCCTCTGGAGATGATATCTCCAACATTAAATTAAAAACTGTGAAGAAGGGCAGAAAAAAAGAACATGAGCATGCTACCCTTACATATTCTATAAACCCAACATTTTTTTCTCCAGTACTTGTGGTCTGTGAGTATTGAAAGGTATTTACTTGTAGTTTTTGTAATAAGCTGATGAAATGCAAGAGGCCCTGATTTTATGACACTTCCTTCTGCTTTTTTGTAATATTTATTATGCATTGCTTCTTGTTCAAGAGATCCTTTTACTCTTTTATAAATGATAATAATCCCCCCACTTTCTTTTTACTAGTTGAGTTATATTATTTAATGAAAAACCCCAAAACACATGAATTAAGGGAAACAATCTTCAAGTTAATTTTAACAAACTGTTTAATGATGTTTATGGATTCGATATAATAATACTCACAATTAAAAGTGTTTAAAGATTTGCATGTTTACTAACTTTACAGATTTCTTCTGATTAGTGCCAAAATCAGATTCAGGGACTTGAAGTAACCTCCCAACCCCCCTCAGCTGATGCTCTGCTCCTCCCATTATGGCAAATACAACCTTTCTACTCTCCCCTCCCTCCCAAAACCTTCACAGCAGACAGAGCTGATACAAATCACTCTCCTGCCCAGAAAAGGTGGTTGAAATAAGGGAAATACAGACCATACTGCTTAATCCCTGACCACACTGACTCTTTTAAACCTCACATTTATTTCTATGCACTCATCTGCTGTTACCTAATTAACATCTTGGCTCTTGTTTGACATCAATGATAATTAGGGGTCGCAATGGAGGAAATGACTTCTACTTTCCTGTTAACTAACACCACTTATCTCAGAGATTTACATGCTGGCCTAATTTCATATACTTTTGTTCCTAGGCTCTGTCCTTGTGGGAGACATTCACATTTAACAAAGTTAAGAATGTGAGAGTTTTTAATTACAAGCATATGACTGTTAGATTATGGTATCAAAACCTGACCTTTGGATAAAATGCATTGAAAAGCCATCCTAGCACATTTTCATTCTGCCTCCCTTAATTTTTGTCCCATTACTCTGGGCACAATGTTAGAGTTCTTAACTAACGTGAAGTAAAAGATTTCACTAAAAACAAATAAAATTAAGAGGTGAACTGATTTTCAAAGGAGCAACCCCTGAACTCCCCGTGTTTACCCCAGGCTGTACTGAAAACACCAAGTTATTCTGATGAGGGAAGCAGCCTTTCCATGTGCCCTTTGAAGGGGGAATTTCTCACTTACTAACATAGGTCTCTCAATTTTTTTCCACAGTGTAGAATATGACTTCAGACAACAAGAAGGAAGATTTCAACAGATTTTGAAAACACTGGAGAATGCAGAGCAAAATCCAGCTTCATCTTCACCTCAGAAGCCACCACCTGATCCTCCAGCTCCCGAGAAAAAGGAGTTAAGGAGAAAAACAAAAAAGGTGAAAAGGAAATGCTTCTGGTGGATTTGACTTCCTCGTGCATCCTTTAACATTTCAAAAGACATTCAAACAGGAAGAGCTTGAGAGCACACAGCTGAAAATGTGCTATTATGAAATCACAAAGGTTAAGAATGTTTAATTAGAGTATCTGAAAAATAAAAATAATTGAATTTAGTTAAATCATCTCACTGAATAAAGGTGCATGAAGATACTATTTTCAAGGAAAGATATTGTTTCTTTCAAAAGGAAGTTCTCATTTTTTTCCAAGGACACTTTCATATGCTTTGTAAAGACCTTTTTTTCAAGTTTCAAAAAATAACAAGGTTTAAATCTCTACTTTAAAAACCAATGGTAGACATAGCTAAGCATGTCACACAGCCTTCATTTCCCATTTATAAGCAACATGGACTAAAAGGAAAAAACTTCATCAATATTTGTACAAACCACATCAAGAACAAATTCAGGGAAACCTAAGTTGTTCAAACCAATCTCTCCTCAAAGGAGACAATTATAATCATTTCACATCCCCACTGAGATATTTTTGTTGCTGTCATCTACTATTGAGCAACAAACAAAGGAATTTCAGGTTGTTTTACTCCATCCTTTTATTTGTTCATTATAAAAAAGCCACCATTTAGAGGTTTCAGCCATTTCATGGACTTCTCTGAAAAGAACTGGGGAGTGGTCAGACACAAGAATGTCACAGTAACTCTTCTCTTAAACCCCTACTCAAGCAAGGTCCAGTTCAGTGAATTTGACTTTTGAGTGTCTCCAAAGACAAGAATCCTCAGCTCCTTGAGGAAGGCTGCTCCAGGCTTTTCTCCTAACATCTAATCTGAATTTCCTGCATTCTGATTCGTGTCCATTACACCTTGCTCTGCCCACGTACACCTTCAAGAAGAACTATGTGGATAGTAAGACCTCTCTCCTAAGTCTTCACCTCTAAAAGACCAAACAAGTCCAATTCTCACTGCCTCTCAATTCCCATGCTGCAGCCACAGCCATCCTGGTGCTGTCCCTCCAGTGAGCTGATGTCTTTCATATACCTGGAAGTCTAAAACTGGACACAGTCCCTCAGAAGTCATCACACAATGGCTGGATAAAGAGGAATAACTATTTTGGCTACTTGTCTTACCAAATCACTTGCCCAGTCTGTCCATTTAAGACCTATGTTGCTGTACCAAAATACCCCAGGATTTATTTTTTTTTTGCCTTAAGATGTAAATTAATATATGATAAAAAATTGAACATAAAAATAATATTTAGTGAACTGATCTGTATTACACAAAAAAATTATATATGCTGAAAAGATTTTATCAGATGTCAATGCAGCTACTTCTTTCCTCCAGAGATACTCAAGTTACTGTTAGCACAGGGTGTGCCAATGGAACCCAATTTATGATTGGTGATACTATTATTTTACCCATGAAAACATGGTCACCTTTCATATGGGGGCAGGAGGGAAAAGGTTTTCCAAAGCAAGTTTAGTGGAATGTACTGAAGACCTTTTCTTAGAAGTGGCTGTGGTTCAGGGTATTCCATAGATTAATTCCTGCATCTTATTTTTCTAAGCCATCTTGTATTAATTGTGCAATGTTAGTTTTAAATGTCTGTACACTTTTTGTACACTTCTGTGTTCCTTGAATTCTTAGGGTTAATTGCACATTTGAAAATACATTAAAAACAATTTTGCACAGAATAATTTTGTCTGGAAGAACGAATTTCTTTTTAAAACCACTTTTTTTGGAAGAAAGTATGCAATATGTCATGGCTTAATTTATCAAAATTCTAAAGGAATGACACTCAAAAAACATTTCCATGTTAATTTCAGTTAGTACAGAAATGACAGGCACCAAACTGTCGCTATTTTAGAGGCTCTTCAGAAGGAAATTAATTTTACTAAGATGTCTTTAGATGCATTTAGTGAGACAGAAAAGCTCTCCAGTAACAGGTTGTGGTTATAAAAAAGGTAAGAATTAAATGACTACATGAGAACACATCACTATAATACACTCAAGTATGTGCACTGCTTGTGCTGCTGTGCCAACAGCATTTCTTTTTTGCATTAATCTCTGTAATTGATGCAGTGAAGAATTTATTACTGTATAAATTATTCTTGTGTATTAAAATAACATTTTAAGACCAGGATCCCCTGTGGTACAGTAGAACAATAAGCAATGCCAAGAATTGCAACACTAGTCAAACCAGCAAGGTTTTTTTTTCTGTATTGAACCAATTTTTAATAATTTATGATACAAAACCAATATTTTTGCCTTTCTTTTTGTTGATAAGCACAAAAAGTGCTCATTTTAAGCTATCAGATTTTGGGCTTGCCACATAATGCAGATGATGCCTCCAATCTATTTTCAAAGGATCCAGATAATTTAATTTAAACAAACCACAGCACTTTGGTTCACCACAAAGCACCAATCAATTCCTGGGGTCAGGAGAACTATGCAAGAGCAGAAATACTCTTTTCAGTTTAAGAAAGTCCAACCAAAGGTAGTTACAAGAAAGGCTCTAAGAGGAAATGACCTGAAGAAACATGAATACTCCTGAAAATCTGAAGTACACAGATTTAAGTGCTTACAGGTTTCATATTTTAATGTCTGAGCTTGATGGAATTCAGATCCATAACCAATTTTTAATCCTTAATCTCCCAGTCACAATTAGCTTCTGTTTCCCAGAGTCAAGAATTAGTTGTTTCTGAGCTCTCACTCGGTCACTCAAGTCTGGATCACCCACGTGTGGCTATGAAATCCTGGCTGTGACCCTTGCCCACTCAGCATCAGGGAAGCACTGGAGGTTTCCAGCCTCAGCTCCCACTGCTGCCATGCAGGAACCTCCACTTGTCTCTCAGCTTTCCCTCTGCTCCGAGTTAGCAAACTCCCCCTCCCCAAGGCTTCTGTTTTCCTTGACAGAAAATATGAAATTGCAGTGCTGTGAAAGCACTTTCCTCCAGGAAGGCTGCAAGGAGTTTTTGTCCCCCATCATTCCCACAGTGTTTGACACACAAAAGGTTTTCTACATGAAACTTGACAGAGAACATTGGAACAAAAGGCTTTTGTCCCACTAAAAGGTAATGGGGGGGAAGTGTCAGTCATGGATGCACCAGGAACAGGAACAATGTAATGTTTCTTAGGTTTTTTGTTTAGATTTAAAATATGTATATCTTAGCAACATAAAAGAATTAAAATTTAAGAGCTTTGTAACACATAATTGGAGCATCTTTGCTATATGAAAATATAATGTGAAAGCATTGGGGTTTGTTTTATTGTTTAATATTTTTTAAAATATTTTAGTAATTAATTATTAATTCCTACAGGAAATAAAAAATTACCAGATGTGCACTACACAATTTATGGTGTGAAGACTGGAAGAGCAGTAGAAATTGGTACTGTTGGAAGATAGAAGTACTGGCTACAAAAAAGTTTCTCTGGTTTACAAAATTACTGTCTAATCCCTAAAAACAGCTCCCAGAGCAGGAAAGAAATGTTAGAAATACAATCACATTTTTAAATAAAACTGAGAAATTACCCACAACCCCCCCATAAGTTGTCAAAAAACCCCAACAAAAAACCCAAACAAACCACAGGTACTCGACAGCACTTGATTATGAAAATATAGTGGGTTTCTGAGAAATATATATTTAAATGATATATGCTATATATAAAACATTGCACAGAATGCAGTACATTCCAAAATTACTGTATTTGAAATCATTGTTTGATGGAGTCAAACTGACTTTCTTTAAAAATTAAAAATGTTTGAATAAAATATTGATTTGTCTGATGTAAGAGCAGCTCATGTAGGGCTTGTGAAGGTTTTGTGCACTATAATAATCCTGCCAACACACACACACAATCTTCCTAATGGAACTTAATCTCTAATGTATGTTTTGTATACCTCTAGGCCCTTTAAATGTGATGTTATCTTTTGCAATAAAATGAGATATTTTTATTAGGTTTCAGGAGTCAATTAATAATAAACAATATTTAGATTGCAAAGGAAGGGAACAGAAGTGTTCTTTGGGGAAAGAAGAATGAATGGAAAACTAGCAGACATTTCATGGAATCATTCTGCAGCATTTCCAGGTAGAGCAAGGATGTAAGTTTGAATACCAAACAAAAGCTGTAGCTTTTAGCTAGACCATGAATATATTGCAACATATCAAATTCTCCAACCATGGCTGCTCTGCAAGTATTTTCTCTGGTCATTATCTGCCCATAGAGAAAGCTCATGGTTAGCTTTGCTCAACAGAGTTCACAGATTTCTTTTTGGCAGTTATATTTGTACAATATTGTATATAAGTACTGCCTAAAAACATCTCTGTGTAGCATAGCTACACTTATTTCATCATGTTAAACTGATATTGTGAGCAAAATCAAGTTTGAAAGTTCTGAAGGAAACCCTTAAGGTGCATATGGTGGATTGATGATATTTCTATTTACCTACCCAAGCCAAGATTGAAAACAGATATTGCTGTGTTCCACAGAGTTCGTAATTTTTACTTCTATAATTCCTGTACTTCACTGCATGACAATGACCTTTAACTAAAAGTCTAAATTTCATGAAGTATTCAAGGTAAAGGTTGCATAGCTGGTTTCAGACAATAAACTTGACCCTCTTCACAGCAAGTTCAGAAGCACTTCTACAACTACAAACAGTCAGGGTTTTGTGGGGTTTTAAGAGTGAAAACAACCAAGGAGCTGTTAAAGCCTTCAGCTGCTGAAACACCACAATGAAGGCAAGAATGGCATTTAACTAAGTCTTCCCTGCAGTAGCTGCAGAGAGCCAAATTACCTTTCCACCACCACCTCCTTCTCCTGGGGAGATTATTTCTTTCTGAGCCTGAATCTTCTCAGTAATTACATGAACACAGCTCCCAGCAGGCATTTACTGGCTAAGCCCAAGGCAGAACCCTTCCTTTCCCTTTCCCTTTAACTGGCATTGCAGCAAGAAGAGATCCAGGCAACTGTAAACCCAAACCTCTGCCAGCAAGCTAGAGGATTGTGGAAAGAACACCTGAATATGAAAATTAACCTGCTTATCACTGTCAGAAAGAAAAAAAAAACCAAAAAAACCTCAGGTAAATCAAATCCAGTTATCTTTCAGTGCAAGGCATTTAAACTTGAAAGGAATTGCAGGTCTTGCAAATTGTAACCATTGTTTTTATCAGTATAATAATCAGTATAATAATCAGTATTAGCATTGCTGTCCAGAGCATTTTCAAGTTCTAGAAAATTACAGTGCAGAAGTTAATAAAAATAATTGCAATATTCACAAACACAGGAACAGATTTAAGAATCTGAAGAGTAGCTGTCTGTCCTCCTGGAAGTAATAGATTTGGCCCCATTTGAAATGTCACTTATAGCTGTAAAACATCAGCTACACAGTCCAGTGGCAGCAATTCCACCTGTCCCACCTCTTCTTGCAGAGTTCACCACATTTCAGCAGCTCAAACTCACCTAAGCATTCTCCAGGACATAATTACTAAAGATCTGCTTCATTTTGAAAAGAACAAGCATTCAGGCTTTCACAGAAAGTTTGACCCTCTCCAAAGTGTTAAAGCAAACCTGAAAATTAACTTGGTGCACTAATGTAGCACACAGAGCATGGAAAAAGATTCTTTTGCCAGTTCTTTCTGAATACAAAAGACTTTTGTTCATTAAAAACAATTTATTTGCATGTAAAAGGCTATTCTGTGGAGAGGTGTTGCCTCAGCTGTAGAAAACATAGCAATTTATTGGAATTCTGCTTTGAAAAACCTCTAAAATGCCCAAGATACACATATGCATAGGTGATCATGAACATAATTAGAAGGAAGAGAACTGCATTTCAAAATTCACACTGTTCTTTTCAGGTTAAAACAGCTGAAGAAATTACAGTAGATGGAAGGGGGAAAAGAAAAGAAACAGATTTTCCAAGCCATTTCAATTTACTGTAAGCAGCTTGTTTCCTACTGGTTCCCTAATGGATCTTTTACACAGGATTACAACAGTTTAGTCTTGCTTCTTCATGTGCAGTTTATGGTATCCAGAAATGCTCCTCAACAGACTGGTTAGGTCATCCACAACACTCATCTCATGCTTTCCTCAGAAGCACAGAAAGCATTTTCAAACTCATAGAGAGCTAAAAGGGTCACTGGCCTTCATCCCAAACCATTTCCTGCTGTGACTGTGGCTGTGCCCGAGGGTTACACATGAACAACAACAGCCTGGAGTTCACATAAACAGCTCCAGAGATGGCTCCAGCCTGCAGATGTAGCACCAGGGAGCTCAAAGCAACCACTGGCAAATATTTCCTCTGAGGAACTCAATTAGTCTCCTCAATTATTTGGAGAGCAATCATTAGGAGACACACATATTCTGGCTGGCAGTGATCTAAAACTGTTGTTTTGGCTTTTAATAGGAATAAACAGGGAAAACCAGGACATTTTAAAAGGCACACAATGTACCTCTTGTGGCCAAGACCATAAAGTAAAATATGCTATGATTTTGCATAATAAAATAAATCTCTAAAGACAAACCATTAAAAAACACCTTCCCATAAGTGCAGAGTCTGAAGGTCAAGCTCTGAATTCCTGATGAATTCCCTGGATTCTCACAAATAATCTAAATCTAGAGGAGCACTCAGTACATTGTATTTAAATCTGAATAAATTGAAGAATCTATCCTCGAATATAACTCTTAAATCATGGAACCTCCATAAAAAAATCTCAGGTGAGTGTTCTGTGCCAGCACATGCCCAGATATTTTTTTTTCAGTTTTACTCAGAAAATTTCACTTTAGATTAGTAGAAATACTCTTTTTAATGTCTTAAACCATGGCCTTTATGCATGTTTCTAAAACTTTCTTTTTTTGCAAATATCAATTAATTTATATTTATAATTTTTTCTTTTAAAGAGTGTTCAAATCTCACACCTGCACTTCAAAAGACTGTGACTAGTGTCACAGATGAATGAAAATAGAGTAAAGCATGAGACTTTTTAACTGAAATTAAAAAAAATTTCAAAAGGACTCCACAAATACTATATTTGCATTTTTTCCAGGATAAGTATAAAATGAGTTTCAAAGCATTGAAAATGCATTAAAATATTACTCACAATTAATGGATCTCGTCCCATTGTAATAACAGTTCTGTTCACTGTGTATAGTAACTGCACCATTATATCTTGAATATGGTGATGAGTTGAAGACTGCAAATGAAAAAAACAGAGTTTTGATATTAAAATCATATCTCTTTTCAAAGTTAAAAGAAACCAATTATTTCCACTTTGACAGTTCAAGCTGTACAAAATCACAGCACTATTGAAAGAGAAACACTAATTCTTTTTGCTCACACTGCTCCTTAGTTCCAGCAATTTCAGTGGAATGCTTGTGTCCAATTTCAGTCCAATTTCATCCCAATCTACTCCACAACTGATTTTTGTTTCAAACAGCCACTTCCCATCTCTCATTCAGGGGACTCCTGTTCTCCCCATAACCAAGCAGTCTATAACTTTACCCTGGCACAGTTAATTGAGGCAAATTGTCTCACAGCTGCCCACATCTGTCAGTGCCCTCAGGGCAGGCTGGAGCTCAGGAATATTCTTAGTTGGCAGTTACAAATATAGAGTTCTTAAAGGAGAAAGTTGTCTTCATTTAGCTGAGCTGCTCTGGGAGGGCACAAACTGGAGATGGTCAGCCCAAGTACTGCTCTTGTCGTCTGAAGAAGGACATCTGAGTATTTATTTTAAAACCCTGAGCAAATGGGAACAACCTTGTGTTCACCACTATCACTGGCCTTACTCTGATCACTAGACAACGTGGGAAACCAGCATGCAGCAAGAAAGAAAAAGTCCAAACAAACAGAAAAGGATATTTAGCTGTCAGACATAGTACAGAAAGAACACCACAATCACAGAACCATTGCAAGTTCTTAATAATGTTTTAGGTAGCTGAACTCCAATACCACCCCAGGAGAAACTGCTTCAGGTTCTGTTTTTCCTCTGAATGAGAACGTTTTCTCCTTTTTTTTCTTTCTCCTGTTCTGATTGCTCTAGATTAGGCCACACACCTCATAACAGGAATCTTCCTCACATCTAGCAATATTTACAATTACCATTTAGTTCTCTTGTATCCTTTGACTACCACACACAGAAGCTTAAGTGATCTCCTCACCTGTCACAGCATTTTAGAAGTCATTACAGTCTATAAATAAACAATGTATTTGCAGAATAATTTGTTTATGTTTGGTGTTTTCTACTTTAAAATTTCACTTTCTCTGGTACAGTCCTATGTTTTTAGCACAACTATGCTTGAGAGTGCCTGCACAGAAGATACATTTGTTGGTGATGGTTCTATAATGTTATTTATCACTATAATTAAAAAAAATAATAGTAGCAGTCAAAACTGATAACCTAGGTAATAGCACTTAGCACAGGGATGTAATTTGTTCATTAGTTTCCCTTTTTTTTAAATTCAAAAATGAGGGCTCATATAATGTGATTTAACTTCCACATTTCAGTATGTGCTATACCATAATTAGCAACAGTTCTGAACATTGCATAAGGAGTTTTAACATTTAGCCCTGACTCCATCATTAAAGATGAGCTCTATTCTTAATTCACAAGTAGCACATAACAAACCCCTCCTGAAAAGATTATTACATATGTTCAAGCACACAAAGGTTTTTTTCTGCTAGACCTTTGAAATTTCAGAGAAACATTAGCAAATGAAATAAAATGGTTTCTTTATGAATCTGAGACTCCCTTTCTTCTTGATAATCTAAGAAACAATTAGGCATTCAGTACTGACTTTGCTAAATTAATAAAAATTGTTTTGACAGAATGTCAATATACAAGATTTCAACTTTTGTCTTAAAGCCCCAGAAGATAGTCTAACAGCCCACTGCAACATGTGCTTTTTCAGATCATATTTCTCTTCAAAAGGATGACATGGGAAAACTCCATCATTTGGCTTCGGTGGACTGATTAAACATAAGATTTTTTTAGGAGCTGAATTAACTACTTGTATCATATATAAATGTTCACTTCGAAAACATTAATTCTATTATTCCTTTTAATTAAATATGCTGATCAAAAAGGTATGTTTGTCTTCCTTGTTGAAAAGATTTTCCAGGTGATCAAGGCATGGAACAATCAGAGCTCACACTATGTAGGCAGATCAGCAGGGGGGACTGTTCTCACAGAACTCAAACAGCTTCACATCCCTTGTTGGCCTGGATGGCACATATTGGTACACATTAGTTAAGAGAAAAGCCAAACCAAACACAATTTCACGCTCTTTCAAAAATATCTGTGTAGGGTAAAACCAGGTAATGTTTGATTTAACTTTCATCTTCTATTTAAACTACTACAGGATTGGGAGAGAAAAAGCAATCCTGTTGTTTCAGAGTCAGCCCTGCACTTCAGATTCTGAAGGAGTGTTCACTTATTTGGACAGTGGCAAACAGGGGCTCACTGAATGGCTGCTTGGGAGTTCCAACATTACCCAATCTCTACTTGACATACCCACCTGGAAACACTCTTCTATCAATTCACATTGGCTGTCCCTGCTGTGTCCCCTCCCAAACCCTTGCCCAGTTCTACTCTCCTCCTGGCATGGGGCTCAGTGAGAAGCACAGGAGGCCTTGGCACTGTGCAAGCACCGTTCAGCAATCACTGAAACTCCACTGCTGAATTATCAACACTGCTTTGGTCACAAATCTAAAACAAGGCTCTCTATGGGCAGCCACAGAGGAAATGAACTCTGCACCAACCAGACCCTGTGTGCTCACCCTCTGGTGCACCCAGTTCTGTAGCTCATATTCCTTCTTTGGCATACATACAAATAATGGCACATATAAAAGGATAACAATTTTGGTTTTATAGCCATATTTCATAATCCTGAATTGTTTTGGCTGAAAAGTCTCTGCAGAAGACCTTAAGGTAATGGGCCCTGAAAGAACATGTGGTATTCCTGACTATATTCCTTTGAAATTCTCTTTTGCTAAAGCATTAAGATCTGCCATAAGTTAGGCAAATGCTTCAAAAAATTCTTTACAATTCTAAAATGCTTCCAGGCTTGTTTGGTAGTGTTTGCTAAACAATTTAAAATGCAGCTGCTGCAAGTTACTGACAATGCAAAGAACAGGAAAATATTCTTCATCTCTCTTGCAATTACAGTCTCAGCCAAGATTTCACTGTAGATTCCAAGAGAAAGCATTTACCATTTAATTTAATTTTGTATGCACTATTAATAAAATGTTGTTCTGATTCAGTAATATTAAAATATAGCACATATGTCAGATCACAGACAAAGTCACCCCATGAAGGACTGTCAGATTGCATGAAAAAGTGTTGTAAAGAGGGAAAAGGGAAGTGGATTTAATTAAAACAGAAACAAAAAGTCACTGCTTTCACCATAACCTTCATCAGTGACTTGTGGTTCTGAGATTTAACTGTATTTCACAGGTGCTTGAAGCACAGTCTCAAGCTGCGAAGATAATTTTAGACATGATTAAGTCAAAACAATGCAATCTATGTCCAAAAGTTTTTTGCTGGAGAGGAAATTTAAAATCAAACCTCAGCATCTTACTGAGATGCCCAACAGTGACTGTCTAGTCATAAAAATAAACACACAAACACTACACAAAACAGAGTTTTTATCAGCATACAAGCTACCAGCAGAACCCAGCAGTGAGGTAGCAGCTGAAGAAAACAGCATTTGAACACAAGGATCTGATGATTCCCAGGTTCCCACTTGCTAAACAATGTGAGGCAAAACAGTAGAGCAGAGATGGTAATATCAAAATATCTTTTCTTTTGACAAAGAAAATGCATTCTTCAAAAATTCTGTAAGAACTTCAAAGATCACCTCACAGGATAAATTTTCACCACATGAAACAGAACAACTACTGCTGTTTTTCCTTCTCTCTCCTTTGTGTGCATTCTATTTCTGGTGACTTTCTCAGAATAAATTCAATGCAAAAATATCAAAGTTAAGTTTCCAAAAAGTTTTGAAACCAGGTTTCTCTACTGAGATGGATAAAACCAGAAGAAATAGGACCAATACTAACCACAAAGAAATTGGTGTTATTAGTATTGTAAAGTGATTCTGCTACTAAAGGCTGAAGCTTTCTTCTCCAGCAGGCCAAACCATGCATTTTCTTAGAAAGAGGCTAAGGCATACAGGGAATGAATTGCTGACTAGAAAACCACATTGATTTTAGGGTTCAAGTGTAATCCCAGCTGAAATAATTTGGTTAATTACCAAACCAATTGTCTGTATCTAGATCCCAGGGAATAAAGGCATTCTGAAGACACTGCCTAAACAATAACCTGGCTAAATGTGAACCATTTTCATTTGCCTACAGGTTACAAAGTATTTACTGCTGAAAGAAAATACAGCCTTGAAACAAGATTTCTCCCTTTAGCTGGAAAATAAGCATGTATGTTACACTCTAGAGAAATCTGTACTGGCTTTTAAAGGAAAATGACTGATCCTGGGATGCTGATGTGTTCCCTTCCTTTGCTCCTTCTTCCTCCTTCAGATAAGTTGTCTCAATTGCAGCTTTTTAGTACCAAAGCAGGATCAGAGTTTGGTTAAAACATGAGGTCATAACCCACGGATTCTCAGTCAAGGGAATCAAAATCTACAAGTGATGGCCACACATTTGCTGCTGTTACAAAGCCCAGTGTTACAGTTAATGACACATGCTCAATACATTCTAAAATCCATATTTCCTCTGACCAGCAGTTGCACTGCCAGAGGCAGGCCAGGGTATGGACTTATTGCAACAGAACCATCTGGTTCTTTTGTTGATATCCCAACTATTCTACAATATTTCCTAGACTCAGGGATATGGTGCCTCCAAAGGGCTCAGCATGTTCTGATACCACTGCTGGCATTTCTCCTTATATCAGAAACGCATCAGTATTCACTGCAGGCACAATCTGTAGATAACTGTGGCCCAAACATCTCTCAGAGAACCTCTAGTTTACCTTCCTTGAAAGAAATTATTGAAGAAATGCCACTTCTGTCGAACATATGTTAATTTTTTTCTTTAAATGCACATGTTTTAAATTCTCAGCAATTCCTTTGCTATTCTGCATAATGTTCTTACTCACACAAAGATGAGCAAGGAACCAGTATTTTCAGTATGCCTTAATGAATCTTTGACATGCCAGCAACTGCTGCTGTGGACAGTAACTGTTGAATTCAAAAATAAACTTCATTTATGTGGTACACAGAGAGAGACAGTATTACTCCATCTTGCTTTACAATTGTGTTTTACCTTTTAAAGGATACAGTAAGAAAACAGGTTACTTTGCATTATAGCCCTATGAGATGATAATTTCAATTTTTGCCCTATCATGCTTTCACCATTTCTCTTAAGAAATACATTTCAAATTCAAATGTTCCAATATCTCTTTGGTATCCCCTTGGATTGATCCCTCCTGAACTGCTTAAGTCTAAACCAATGAGGCAAATAGCTCATAATACACATGGAAAGATTGCCCTGTGCAAACGGAAAAGCCTCTGCAGTATCAAAGATTTTTATGAAATCAAGATGTATGCTGTAATGATTCCATTTACTGGGAAATGATCCAAGGAGCCACCATGAAAAACTCCTGAAATGACAACTTGCATTAATCCAAAGTCTGCGAAGTTTGAACACATGGATCAGAAAACTATAGCTGAGGAAAGATCAGCACACATCCACTGGAGAAATTACAGCTTTCCTAAGGTAATTAATTAGGAGATTTTCTCAGAAAATTCCTCAAATTATTGAGAAGTTTCATGGAATAACCCACTGTTCATTACAAAGTGAGGGCCTAAAAAGTCAATTCAATATTCTCTCAAATGAGAAAAAAAGAACCACCCAGATGAAAATTTCAGTGTTCCAAAATTCCAGAAGTCTGAGAAAGAAACTGCAGTCTCCAAGTGAAATATAGTAAAGAGTAATCTGTTTCATCTAGACAATGCTGAAAGCAGAAACCATAACTTACCACATTGTACAGCATTTGTTTCAGAAACTGCAGGGGTTTTAATGAGAGCAGGAAGAGGAAATTTGAAATTTATTCTGAATAATTAAAATAATTATAGAAAAATCAAAAAGTTGTGGTTGGAAGGGACCTTGAGAGGTCATGCAGTCGAACCCCCTGCAATGAGCAGAGATCTTCAACTGGATCAGGTCACTCAGATGTCACTATTCATCTTTAATACCTCAACTGCCCTTTAGTTTAAGTTGATGAAAAATAGGAGAAAAGTTCAGTTGCCACTGACTTGTAATAAATATTTGAAAGAGATTAATCATCATCAATAATTTACTACCTAATCAGCTCAAGCTTTCTACAGACTTGGGCTCTCTACATCATCATCAATACTTACAGGGTCTTGACAGCTCAGAACCTCCAGGATACTATTAAGTAATTCAACACAGTACTTCTTCTCTTGGGCCTGGAGCTGCTGAACCTCCTTCTGTTCCAGTAATTCCCTCAGCTCTTTTGTAATCACAGGAAGCAGAATGTCCCTGCATTCTGAAAGAGAGCAAATTATCTTAACAACAAATAAATCAAATACTATGTGCAAATATACCCTCCCCCAAAGAGTGAAACACAATATCCTTTAACAGCCACAGTCTCTACGTGGAATTTTTGATTTTCTAATCATGCCTCAGGATTTTCCATACTTGCGTGGTATTTTCATAAGTCAACAGAATTTTGATATATCAAAACCAAAAGTTCCTGGTAAAAATAAATGCTTCAGTAAAATTCTGAAGGCTGTTTAGCTTATATCAAGCACTTGGGGACAAATTACTCATTTCCATACAAAGCATCTGTAAATTAATTGTGTTTAAGTAATGACAGGATTTTAATGTAAGAAAATTACTGTACTTACTAAATTATTTCTGAAAATAAGACTCAAACAGGAGAACAGGACTGTTCTATGTGCATCATTTTGAAACATATCTTCTAAAGGCACATAAAATAATGCAGACAAAGAAAAGACTCTAATGAAAAGCCTACCAAGCCTGTGATAGTGAGAGCTGTGCATATATTCATCCTTATTTAAATTTAAGGAAGCTGACACAAATATCAAGTTACATTTCAATATCACACTTATATTGACTTTTTAAGAGAGAGGTGCTTATAGGAAATGTCAGGAGTACAAGACAGCCAAATTTGAAATAACTTCAATGAGAGCAATATCTATCTAGGAATAAAAAATATATTTTCTTTTTTAAGGATTATTTAGAGCACTTGGACACACAGTGCACTGCCTGATAAACAAGTGCATTGTGAGACATGGTGAAAATGTATCCAATGTGACTTAAAACAAGCCAGAGGCTCAGAATCCTCCCAAAATAGAGGTGCTAGCACAGAAAGACAGAAGGATAAGAAAGATCAAAAAAGAATGGAAAGTAGATTATAACTGTCTGAATTTTGCAGATGAAGAAACAGAAGCAATCTATACAGATTATTCTTATTTGAAGCAACAGCTCCAAGCTTCATGAAGCCAAGAGCTTTTAATCACTTCTGAAGAGCAGCATAATTTCTTCCCTCAGAAAGCATCTCTACTCTTGGTAACTATTTCTATAGCCCTTACTCCAAGCTACAAGACAAATCTAACCCAATAACTAAATTACAAGCTCACCAGTAAGACAGCACTTAAAGAACACATATCAACACAAGACCTGTTTGAACAGCAGCATAAAAATGAAATTTCACACAGCCTACAGTTCTTTATGTGCCCAATTCTGCACGGACACGCTTCCTGCACTTCCTGCAGGCCACAGACACAGAAACCAAAGGGCTGTGCTCACAAACCACATATGGAGCCCAGCAGCAGGGGATACCAACACTCCTAAAGAACTTCTGCATGGGATCATGGAGGCAGAGAACACCTGCCCTCCTGAAGTCAGTACAAGCAGCTGGTCACCCTCTGCAGACAGCAAATATTAGAGGTTTTTTGAAATTGAGATATATTCAGTAAACAGCAAACACTTCCGTGGTTTGCTGCACAAATGCAGTGCTTTTAGCTACACCAAAAACTAAACAAAAGAATCATCATCAGCAACAAAAAAAGTTGCATGCAATACCTTAAAAACTTACTGAAATGTGATAGCACCTTTTAATAAAGCGTTTATGTATGCAGTCAACAAATAAGTGCAAGTTCTAAAAGAGATTATTAGCTCACTCACTACTTTTGAAAAAGCTACTAAACAAGCTTAAGTTCTTTTCAGTATTATCTGTGGAAACTGTCTTACAACAGTCTAAGGTTATTCAGGGAGGAAACATCTCCTAGTATGATCAGCTCAGAATTTATTCATCAAGGTCTGAGCACCCCAAAAATACTTAAGCTATATTTTGGATATAGCATTTATTGCTAACCAAGTTCCATTTCATGGTGCTTATGAGAAGGGCCATAAGTGTATCAGTCTTACTGAAAGATGGCACACATTTAACACATTTTAAAGTGGATCAGATGAAATAAAAAAATGGACTCACAACCCAAGCAAGAAGTTGCAGCTGGACATAAGGAAAAACCTCTTCCTCACACAGACAGCCAAGCAGTAGAACTAACAGGTTGCACAGACTCTGTCCTGGAAAAACCTGGTCTGACCTCACAGCTGACCTCATGCTGAGCTGGAAGTTGGACTGGACACATTCCCAGATTCCTTCCAACTCAATTCCTTCCAACTGTTCTTCAGCTATTCTATAATTCTTGATTGCCTAAACTGTTCCTCAATGGTAGTGTGGCAGTAGCTTGGTGCACTGCAAATGACAGGTTTCTAATGGTCAGAAACTGAACAGAGCAGCCAACTGTGGATAACGAGTAAGTGCCACAACACAACGAGAAATTCACAGGAGATCCTGAATCTCTGGAAAATGAACAGACTGCCAGAAAGTTAGGAACAAAGTTACATATATATGCCTGTATACATAAATAATGATATTTTTGGGGCTTGTCATTTTTTTATCTGTGGACTCAAACATTAAGGTGTCCTATATCAGAAGAGATTATAGGAAACTCATCACTCTAAAGACAGATAGGAGAGGCCCATTTCTTGTAATTTTAATCCCTGGCACTTGTACAGCATCTGTAGTGAGGCATAAAAACTGTTTCACATATATTTAACCTGTATAAAAATACACATGAAGTAAAATATCTTTTTCTGGTCTCCACTCTGCTCCATCCCTGTGTTCCTTTCCAGATTCTTTGACTGTGTGAAAGATATGCTGAAGGAATGATTCAGCACAAGCTAAACCCCACTTCTCCTATAGCACTGTGGATCCCATACACCAAGCAATCCGTGTCAGTAAAAGTCACCTGTGCCCCTCTCCATACCTGTCTGCAGCTACAGCAGAGTTCTACCCATGGCAACATTTTGTGCCACAAGTTCTCTGCTGTAAACCTGTTCTGTATAAATTACACTTTGTATAAGGAAGCATAACTTACTCCAACAATCTGCAACAGACACAGTAACAGCTACTACTAATGCAACACCAGGATGAACATATTTAGACAAATGCATCCAGCCTTTAACTAATCTGCAATGATGTGTAGAAATAGACCCCAAATCAGCAGCATGTAAGAAATTTAGCTGGCTACACTTTCCCCATAACTACAATTCCTAAAAATAGTGCCTTGAAAATACTTCCACTTCAAGAAACATCAGTAGGGAGTGCTATGCTAACAGGCTGTTCATAACAGCAAAGTTCAGTCACATCACATTATGTGACACCTCAGCCACTCTTCACCTCTCCCAAGGAGGATGGAAGGTTCTTTGTACATTCCACTTTCACATCTGCCAGGATAAACATACTTACTGCTATCTCTCCTTCAAAATAATATCCAGCTCAATTTTAAGCTATTAAGATGTCCCTTTGAACTGTCTGACAGACAGGAAATATAAAAATTCCTTTTGGGTAGCTTTCAAAGTTACAGGGAGCAGCTGGATAATAAAAACCTATACCTAATGAGCTTCATTTCAAAAGCAAAGTAAGAGACTAAATTGAACAACATCATTGATCAGGAGGAATCTTGTCTTTTAAATAAAGTACATTTTTAATTTGTCCTCATATAGAAAATAAAAACCTAGGGTTCAAGGTAGGTGTTATGGGTATATTAATCACCAAATTCCATCTGATTTTACATGCCAGTGATACCATTTGATCAGTAATCAGGAAGCTATCATGACTAGCAAGTTGCACTGGACACCCTAAAAGAGGAGTGGGAGCAAACCTCATTGAATTTAAAACTCCTCCATGCCAGCCTTCAAAGGTCACTGAAGGCTTCCTACCGGAATGCAGAATGCCTGCTGTTGTCTGTAACTCATTAAAAACCACACTCATGTGTATTTTGGTGAAAGAATCAAGTCTTTGACATAATTTGTCTTCCACATAGAGCCATTCCATACTCCTTAAACATGGAGAAAGCAGGGCTTCTGACACAACAGCTGAGGCACAAGATACAATTGACTTCCTTCAGTTTTTAGAGCTAATGACTCTGCAAGCTCCCAGTTGTACTTTGCAATATAAATTAAAATTGGATTCATATTTGATACATAGAGAATCTCTTAAAAGGACTTAACATATGCAGCCAATTAATAATTTACAGTGCATTTTCAGATGTGAACAATGCTGAAGTGCCAAGCTATGTGGAAATTTGATGGTTGTTTAACTAGTCTTAGCTATATTATTTCCTTAAAAAAAATCAAACTTGCCATTGATACTAATACAAAAATTATCACAGATTTTAGTAGGAAAATTCAATTTTTTTGTGTTAATTAGTTTGGTTAATATTAAGGCTCTATGTCTATATTTTTTGACTGGCTGCTACATAAACTCAGCTTGTTAGTTAACACAGGAGATAAATTTCATAATGCACTTCTATTCACAAACAGAAGAAAAAGAAAACTAATTAGGTTTTATAAGGCCCCTACCAGTTAAAGTCATCTCATGTGAGGGTATAATTCCAAGATGTTCTGAAAAACAAATGCAATCAAAGCAACAGAAAAAGACCAGTATGTGTAGCAAGGAAGGCCTGATCTCAGCCTGAACTTGCAGGTGGACAAAAGTAAAGATAAACCTGTATTTGTGTCTTTGTATCTTTGAAAACCCAGCTAAAACTATTTCACTAGAATATTACACAAAATATGAAATCCTTGTACTATCCTGGGGCAAAGAAAAGTTTATTGAATCAGCATATAAAGTTCAGATTATAATAGTAAGATATCATTGTAGGAGTTACGTAAGGAAAATGAACCAAGTTCCTATTTAAACATGAGCAACTCAATGGCCTAGGAAAAGGAGAAAATTAAGAAAATTGTGGAAAAGTGTAATTGAGAAAACCAGCCAAAGTAAAACTTTATGTTGTAGTTGATGATTTAGACCCATCACAGTATGCACCCTCAGCAAGGCTGCAGAGGACACTGAACTGGGCAGGAGGGCAGGAAGGCTCAGCAGAGGGGCCTGGACAGGCTGGATGGAGGGAGCGGGGCCAGCTGGGTGAGCTTCACCGAGGTGCAGTGCCAGGCCCTGTGCCCCAGGCAGGAAGGGACCTGTGGGTGCTGGCTGGCAGTGGCTGAACATGAGCCCAGGTGGGCAAGAGGCCAAGGGCACCTGGTCTGTTCTGGCACTAGCAGCACAACCAGGGCAGTGCCATCCCCCTGTGCTGGGCACAACTGAGGCCACACCTCGAGGGCTCTCTCCAGTCCTGGGCCCCTCAGGCAAGAGGGGCTGGAGTGAGGCCAGAGAAGGGAACTGAGCTGGGGAAGGGTCTGGAACTCAGTCTGATGGAGAGTGGCTGTGGTGGTGCCTTAAATGTCTCCCTAAATACAGAGACAAGACAGGAATAAAGGAATAAAGGAGGGATTGATTGGAAAGGCCTTCAGAGGTACACTCTGGCCTCCAGAGGCTCCTGCCTCAGTGCATCCCAACATGGACAAGGACAGCTCACGAGTTCTTCCCACTTGGATCTCAGCATCAATTCCCCAAGGAGAACCCAGCCAAGGATGGAATTTGCCCAAGCTTGTCCCCCTCTCCCCAAGATGAAGGTTTACAGTTCTTGGTCTGGGTGTCCTTGGAGAGCTGGAGAGGCTTTGTTTTGTGTGTGTGAGCATGAGAGAACAGCACTGAACGAGCTCCAGGGAACTGCAGAGTGACCCTGGGCAGGGCAGGATTGGAAACATATAAAAGTTAAAACCTAAGGCATCAGTGGGAACTGGAGGGCTCAGCCTGGAGAAAAGGAGGCTCAAGGGGGACCTTCTCCCTCTACTACTCCCTGACAGGAGGGTGGAGGGAGGTGGGTGTTGCTCTCTCAAGTAGCAAGCAATGAGCACATACTGTCTCAGGGGTTGTGCAGCCCTGGCACATGCTGCCCAGGGCACTGATGGAGTCACCATCCCTGAGGGGATTTAAAAGATGTGTGGATGGGGAGACATGGTTTAGTGGCAGACTTGGCAGCGTTAGGTTTACGGTTGGACTCAGTCTTAAGGGTCTTTTCCAACTTAAACAAATCTCAGTCTGTGATGAAGCAATTCACATTCTCACACCTCCTCCCATGCCCCAAGAAAGCTCAAGACAGACAAGGGAGAGACATGGAGGGGGCAGATGCCTATTTAAGAACTAGCTGCTCTCTTTTCTGCTTGATGAATAATGTCAGAACATTGCCAACAACATCTATTCTTCCTTTATGGTCATGAAAAAGCCCAACTGATTTTTTTCTAGCTGCCCCAAACTTTATTTGAACACATAAAACATCAAAATGGAGTTTGAGCATATTGCATTTTCTTCATCAAGGTCTGTGAAAAGATTTAGTATTATACATGTTCATCAATCCCAAATTCCAACACTGTTCTTGGAAAGGTTCCCTGGTAGCACCTTCCTGAATAAGGACAGGTAGATTCATTGTCATCCAAGATTAAGCAGTTATATGTTTTCTATTTTGTGCTTGATTGGGTTTTTTAATCCCTCTATTCACCTTATTCCCTTTGGAAGATACCCAACGATTTCTTAGGTACCAGGTAAATGATATTCAAACTCTTAAGTCATTAATGCAATCATGTCATTAAAAAAGACATTTAGGTCTCCTTCAGCAAAAATCACAGACGGGTTTCATTCCTGACTGCCTCGTATGTGCAGCCAAAATGGTAATAAAGATTTAACACCACTTTTGTCTCCCTTAGGAAACACTACTCTTGATTCCCTGGCATGCCTGTAGTCATATCCATCTGTTAGGATGGCTTCATGCCCACTTAAAAACTGGCATGCCAATTTAATAAGGACATAGGTGTCATCTGACTACAGATTTAGAACAAAGCCTTAAAAATAAAGCCAGTGAGCAACATTCTTTCAATGAGGTGAGACTTCTGATGGCAGCCAGTGCTCAATTAAAGCATTGTGCTTCTTCACAAAGGACATCTGTTCACAACTGCAGCAATCTTCCTGTTAAAAGTCTTCCTTCTTTGTTATTTGCAATTTAACACTTGGCTTTACCCAAAGTAAAGCCCCAAAGTAATGATTTTAAAATGGTATGTTTTTCATTCATTTTTAAATCTAAATTAAAATTTCACAGCTTAGATAAGAGCCACAGAAAGGGAAGGTACAGTAGGTCACCTACAGATTCCGACAGCACTGCAAGATGCAAATTCTCTTTGCCTCCTGGACTCTAACATGAACATGAAGGAAGGAGAAACACAGGGATTCTGTGAGGCCAGCACACAACACCTGCTGACTGTTCAGGGTCAGCAAGTGAGGCAGGAGAGAGAACAGGTACAGCATCAACAGTCCCAGCACACCACGGACCCCAGGAGCAGCTGCAGGAGTCTCCAGCTCCCAGCCTCCAGGTGTGTGTGCAAGTGTCTCCAGTTCTGAGGGGCTGAGTAATGCCAGGTGTTCCAGGACAGCCAGGACTTCCAGCACTACTCTGCTGTAGCCAGGACAGCATTTTCAGCATTTGGTGCCTTTTCCAGCTTGCATTCATTGCAGTGTGCCAGGCTGCAATGCAGCCTTGTCAGCACAGCCTCTCTGGCAGATTTAGGTCTTTAAGGTCCATTCCAAGCCAGGCCATTCTATGATTCTGTGAATTGTGATGAATTCCAACTTGCATGTTTTTTCATTTCATTTTACTGACACCTAATATGTGTTGTTATCAACTGCTTTAATATGCTTTTGGTCTCTTCTATTTGAAGTAATTGTAAACCACGTTTTACATATACATTTAGAAGTTCATTGTTAAAATTAGTTCACCTAACTCTATTTCCCTCCATATAACAAGATTTTTAAAAAATGCAACTAAAAAATGCCATAATGGGTCAAATCCAACAAAAAGTTATCAGTAGCAATATCAAGCATGTCTCCTACTCCCCCATAAATACAAGTAATGGCTTTAATCTACATATGTTCATCACAAATATATGCAGACAAATAACTACAGACACACTTATGCCATACTCATCTATGTCAAAACAGTACAGGAATAGAACTGGCAAAAAATTCATACAGGACATGAAGGGATATTTTAGAGGTAATGTACCCCTGAAAAAAAACCCTCAATAAATAAAAAAGCTAAATACAATGTTTCAGTCTGAATCTACAGGCAAGACTGGGTTTCAATACAGAACGTTTTTAAAGGAATTTATGAACAGTGATTAATTTCAAATTTTTCCCAGTAGCTAAAACCAGCAGAGTCACATGTATTAACAATCTCCAAGTTCAAGTATTTTAAAATGTTGAGAAATTGTGTTGAACAAGATAACGGAAGGGGAAAAAATCACAGAAAATCCCCATCAACCTTCAAAACACAGGCTTAGGAACTCATATCAGTAGGAACCAAATTGTAAGATTATAACAGTAAAAATCAATATCTGCAATATCAATCCTGACCATAATAATTAAACTGAAAGATACTTAATCAGAAACTACTCCTCCTTCTACTTTGTTTTTTAAAACCCTTTTCTTAATAATCCTGAAGGTAAAAAAAATACACTATAGCAACACAAAGTGCCAACAATATTCAATTCATGAAATGAAACAAAGAATTTCACAGGTGAAACTCAGTTATGTACACGAATGTGAGGAAATCAATGTAATTATGGGTATGTGCAAGTACTTCTCTCATTTAAACAGTAATAGAATAGAAAGAGTTCTTCAGTGAGGAAAAAAAAACTGCTATAGTCTCAGCATTTCTTCTGGCATCTGGCAAATTAACCCCTGGTGCTAACATATGTCCCTTGCTGCTGTTCTTCCAAAATCAGCAAGTGGTTTGCATATGCTGAACATGCCGCAGCCGTGTCTGGAGCCACAGTGAGCACAGGGCTGGCACTGCCAGCCAAGACACTGAAACTCGACTCCCACCCCTGCCAGCCACCATCTGTGTGCCCTACTTAGAGCTCCTGCTCTTTGGGGTAGTTCTCCGAGTTCTGCTGCAGCACAAACCCCTGACCAGGACTGGACCACAAGGGAATGCAATGTCCGAAGCACCACTATCAAAACATACACATTTTATCATGTGTTGTAGCACTTTATGTTCATTTCCCAGCAATAAAAATCAGTTCTCTCAAGGCTACTGATTTACAACTTTCAGCATAATGTCAGTAAATATTCCAGGGCCAGCTTAGAATAAACATCTAGCTCCAAATACTGTAATTCCAAATACTATAAACTCAGAAGCACTAACTACAATAAAAATTCCATGTGATTTATAAACAGCTATATCTTAATTTGGTACTTTCTCAAAAATTGAGAGATGGTGGGGGAATTTTGGCAATAAGTTTCCTAAAAACAAACAAACAAAACAGTAACTCCTGAAAAGAAGTTTTACATAGAAATTAAGCAATTCTAACAAAACTTTTCACAAGAGGGAGAGAACAGTCCATGACATCCTACTATAGAGAGTTAAAGGTATGACAGGAAACAGTTTCTTACATCATAAAAGAGATTCTAAAATACCATTAGAGACTCTTATATGAGACAAGGCAACAACTTCTTTCACTCTGATATTTTAAAATAATAAAATATGAAGCAATCTTAAAGCAAGGTGTCAAAAATTAAGCAGATTTCTTGTCCTTTAACCAGAAAGGACTTAATATTTTATAAAGACAAAACTGCATAAAAGTCTGCTCACACATCCTGTTAGACCATTCCTAGATGCTATGGTGAAAGTGCACGAGCAGTGGAAAGCATCCATCATCCTACACCCAGCCCTTCAAATTCCTACCCTACCACAAACTCTCCAAGCTGTGTTATAGTTACAGAGTGGGAACAAGAAATCAATGCCTCCACGAGAAAACAGGCAATGTAATTTAAAGGCTTCTAAAAGTGCTTTAGTGCTGCCAGGCCTTTGAAGATCAATTACAGCAGAGGTGCACGGGACCACGTTTCCTATCTGATGAAAACACTCCACGAGTCTGCAGTGGAAAATTTTGAATGCCTGGGCATACATACCAATAAATTCAGCTTCCCCTCAAGGCTTCCAACTTCAGGTTCACATGTAGCTTATTTAATAAAGACAAATTTCAAGGGCTTTTTTTATTATTTTTTTGAAAATACCTTCCCATGTTTTCATAATTCTGCTTCTTTAGAAAATGCTGTGAATATCAATGGGTCAAGGAATAGAAATGCCAATATATGTAATCCAATTGAATTATAAAGACAATACCTCTGGGAATGGATGTAAATTAATTGAACTGGAACTGCAATGAACTACCCAGAAAGAGAATAAAGTCTGGAGGAATAATGGATAATCTGAAACATACACAAATTAATAGACTTCACGGTAATTAGCAGTGTACTTAAATATATTCCATATTCATGGCAGAAAAAGTACTACCTGTACTAGATAAACGTGAACTTTAGTTAATGATACTGTTGGCAATCTTACTTTAATTATCACACTGCATCCTATTCTGAGATAGTCTACATGTGCTTTCCTTCTTGTAAATGACCTTCCAGCTCATTGAGTGCAGTAATGAATCAGGTGGTGTCTACACCCTACACACACTTGGTTCTCTACCCAATTAATTTTAAAATCAATTGTATTTGATGTAGAGCAAAAAAAGCATCTTTAGAATTTTCTATTTTAAGCCACAGCACTGCAAAGGAAAAGAGATTTGTTTGCTATTTACCATGCAGAGTATTACAACAGCATGATATAGAAATGTTTTCATATCACTATAATATTATAGATTCTTAATTGTCTTGGTCTTTGCATATTTTTCAATTTTCTATTGGTCTTTTCACATTCTTCAGTGCCTGCACTTAAACAGGGTGTAATAATGGCAATTACCCCATGGTAATTACAACATTAAGGCTGAAAACAGAATATAAATGCAAATAATGAAAAAATATAATTTAGATAAAAACCACTCTTAATTACTCCAAAGATGATTTTCTGCCATTACTAATGAAGGAGAAGTTGGGTGAAAGGAGAAGTATCAAGATCATTACAAACAGAGAAACTCCAATATTAACTTGCCCTAAAAATACTTGGGTAACACCACTGAAGCAACACTACCATTGTTAGCTGGCCATTCTGTGTTAGAGGAGTGACAATTCCATGGAATGGTGTCAGGGAACAGAAAACATATTTGCAAAGTCTATTTGGCCCTGACCAGGCTACACCAAGAATGGTGTAAAGGTATGCCTGCCACTCCAGTAAGAAAAAATAAAATAAAAAAGCAAAGTCAGTTTCAGGCTTTTTAAATTCTACAATAATGGTGATTCTAAATCCTACATTACCAGCAAGGAGCTGTTTTATCCTGTCACTTCATCAAACTACTGACATACAAAATGTTT
Organism: Erpornis zantholeuca; assembly: GCA_013400515.1. NCBI lineage: Eukaryota > Metazoa > Chordata > Aves > Passeriformes > Timaliidae > Erpornis > Erpornis zantholeuca. The sequence goes on from VZTN01012070.1 coordinate 232,951, forward strand.
AAATGAATATTTTCTAGTAAGTGAAAATATCTGGTTAGTACTATTATGGCGTAAGTCATGATGTTGCTAAAACAATATGTCATGATAAAGCTAAAATAAACAGGATGTATTTACTTTTACTTTAAAATGATGCAACTTGATTTCTCTATTTTGGGCAAGTGCTTCTTCAGAGGACTTCTCTTGTTTTAAAGTAATACATGAAAAAAAAAATCAATTTCCCCAGACTCCTCTAAAAAGAACACACCTAAGTATTATTATATAATTATATACCAAGTATTACTATATTAAGTATTGATGCCTTAGGTTTTAACTTTTACATTTTTCAGATTCTGTACTGCTAGTGTAACTGTAGCTTGCTAGGTGCTGCGATGCTGTTTTCTTGTGGTGTTCTCTGTTTGAAGATAGACATAACAAAACCTCTACCTTGCCCTCCAAGGACATCCCAAAACAAGAACTGTAAACTTTCATCTTGGGAAGAGGGGAGCAAGTCTGGGGGGAGTCACATCATTTGCTGGATTCTGGTTGGTGAATTGATATTGTTATAAAAGTGTGAAGCACTCGTGACCAGGGACACATTTTTGGGATCCACGAGGCAGGACCTCTGGACCCCGAAATGTGCACCTGAAGCCTTTCAAATAAATACCACCTTTACTCCTTTGTTCCTGTCTGGTCTCTGGTTTTAGGTAGCCACTTTAAGGCATCAGTATCATAGTAAAAACGTTTTAAGGTAGATCTTGCACGTGTAATCAGCACAAGCACATAAACAAGCAGTTACTTTTAATGTATTATGTAGTGGATACACTTTAACTGTCAATTACTGGTGCAATTACAATTAGTTAATTACTAGTGCAACTTTGGATCACAATACCCAGATATACAGGACACAGGGCTGTATATCTGGGTATTGTGAAATAGCAGGGCTGGCAAGTATGATATGCTGCCTTCATGCTCTCAGCTGCTTGGTTTTGCTGTCAAGTGTCTGATGTTAGCAAAAAACAGAGGAGAGGTTTTGGGCGATACATTTTTTTCATCTAAAATTTAAGACTAAATGAATCCACTAACTACCTGTCTGGGAAAAATTAAAATGTATTAATTATCTGGTCAGCACTATGCAAAACCCACCATTTATTGGTTTTGTAAAAGGTCCCCAGAATTAGAAATCCTGCTAGCAAAATTTCTTATTCATTATTACCTAAAAGGTATAGAAACAGAAACCATGTCCCCATTTTAGAATTCACAAGGCATTCTGAGGTAGGCATTTCCTGTGATATACCAGCTGTATATTTCAAGACATCAGACAAGTTGCATTTACAAGCAACCAGCAATCTATTATTATTATTTATCTGCAAGTAGTAAAAGCTTTACAGAGTGTTTTGCATTAGCAGACCTCAGCTAAAGGAAAGGCCTGTTAAAAACATGAAACAAGCACCACAGACAGGTGGTAGGCAGGCTATAATGAAAGCTTCTTGGGAATTCAAACCCCACTCTTTTCTCTTCTGGAACATGCAGAGGGAAGGAAGAAAGGAGCTGTAGGGTGTACACTAGTAAATAGAACTCTGGAGCACACAGTTACAGCATGCTCAACTGTTTTCCTTCTGAATCTTTATTAGGGCTTTATTCCTTATTATAGAAGCCTGGGATCTGCTCTCCTGACCACCACTCCTGATCTATGGACCAGTAACAATTGTACTTCAGTGTGACAAGCTTCTTTAAAGAAAAACCATTGAACAAAAAAAAAAGTTTATAGCTTACACTTAATTTCTCAGTATTAAACACAGGGTAGCTGACTGAATTCTAGTAAGATCAAGAGTTTAAGAAAGTGCCTTATTTTTACCCAAGAGTTTTTCAGTCTTGTGAGAGGATATTTCTCCTTCTGGTCTAAATGCTGCTCACCATAAGCACCACAGATAAAACTCAGTCTGGCACTTCTGATCTTAGAAGCAGCAGTAAAAGCAGCTCATACTGCAATGATATATCAGACTCTGCTTGTTAAACAAAAGTACAGTCAACTACTGAGAAAATTGTGAATGCAGGACTAAAACTGTTTGAAAGTTAATTAGGAGCTGCTCTTAATAGTTTGGATCAGTTTCTGCAGATACCTAAGCTGCAGCTACTTGTGTTTCACCAATACAAAGCAAATGTGAATTTACACATAGTTTAAAAAAAGTCACAGCTGTTGATCATTAAACTATTAATATAAAGATAAGTGAAAATATTACTTAATTTAATCTAAACAATAAAACCAACTACATTTTTTTTTTGCTTATTTTTTTCCAGGAAACCTACAATGGTCTTGAAGCATAACAGACACAGCTAGTTATTTTTAAAGCTTACAATATACATTTCAGTCTCAATGGAATGCCACACAGGTCTGAAAATAAAGTGTAATTTTTATCTGTCCTGGCTAGTTAGAACTGCATCACTCTCCTGGCAACACCGAATGAGGTGAGCAAAGCAATCCTCTCTCACTCTACTCACACACAGCACTATTTGTACTCTTGTACTGCCCAGTTCCTGGAATCATTATCTCCAAGTTGTCAGAAACTGGGACTCATCTGAGTACTCTGTGTGCCTTTCAGGTTCTGAAGGTTATCTGCACAGCCAAAAGGTGCTGAGAGAGTAGCAACCATCCGGTCCATGAGAGAGGAGTCAGAACACTTGACAGTGAGATGAAGCCAATAATGTAAAACTTGGCTTCTCTGATAGGATTCTTCCAGCAAAAATTCAATTTTTGTGATGTTACGAAGTAAAACTGAGCACAATGCTGATAAAGATGTTTCAGTATCATTAACACACCTGAGAGTTGAGAAAGACACTAAATTCTGATGGAGGTGGAGAAGCATCCTAATTCCTCTAAGTGGAAATGCTGCATTGCAGCTGAGCACACCACAGCACAATAAGATTTTTCCTTTGTCCTCTTCCCAGGCTGAGGCCTTATATAACATCTGTGTTCACAAGGTTTCACTTCACGTTCCTATTCCATTATAGACCTTAAAATGGGTTGAAAGGCTATGTAACTCATCCACCTAACCACTGTATTGTAAGGAAACCACACAGAACTGTTCCTCTGAGACCCACCTGTTCCTTGCTCTAGGCCAGCAATCACACTTTGCACAGCTCTTGCCATCCAGTGGAAAGAGATGAATCCCCTCCAGAGCTCAGACTTCTGGCATTCACACTCTTTCAGTATTTGTTTCACTCAATTTCAAACGTGAATTGCACAACATGTAAGTCACCGAAAATTTTCACACATTTATTTGAAGCCTTAGAGGCATTTTGTACTTACCTTGTTTTTTAAAAAGGTTGCTGTGTACAATTTCCTTCATGGACTGCACTTTCTGCTTCTGTAGTTTCATTGGTGGAATGCAGGTGTAAAATTCATATAGCAGTTGGCTGCATGTAAAGGAAAAGTGTCATAAATACCTTACATATTATTTCCTCATGTATTAATAAGGGAAGAGAGAAACAGCAAAGGATCACGTATTTCTAAACATTTATCATTTTTTTTAAGACTTACATGTATTTATATATCACAAATATTGACAAGAGACCAGTAAGAAACATGAATTCAGGGACCCACCACTGTCTCGATCAGTAGGAACTGATACAGCTTTGTGGCCCTAAATTGATCTACAAGAATTCATTGCTGACAACTAGGAAATGTTCAAGAGTGACTCACCTCAGTAACTTGGCATCAAAAACCATTTCAACATCATGAAGAACTGATGGTATGTACTTCAAGGCAGCAACCTGAATTGGCAGACAGATCATGTTAATCCTGTATGTCTGTACATGTACATAAACAGCACAGAGCACACCACTGACACAGACACACACACACAAAAACCTGACAAACTTGGACTTTTTTCCCCAGGCTGAAATTTTACACCACATTTGAATAAGTTTCATCACAGAGCTGTTTTTGTGCTGAGGATATGCAGAAGAACTTAACTACCATAGTACCAAGTGGATCTTATTCTCTTTGCAGATAAGTGAAAGGGTCCAGGCTTTGTAGATAATCTCCTTGCAGACCACTAAAAGTGTCATCATGATACAAATAAGTAAACCAAGCACTGATCAAAGCAGGAGCTGTATCAATTCCATCCCAGAAATGTGCCATGCAGGAGGCAGAATTCAGGGTAGCAGTCACCCGCCCACCCTGATGCCACCCTCTCCAGAATAGATGAAAAGGGGTGTCATGTCCCTAACCCACCATCTGCAGCCGAGCTGTGTGATGGTTTATCTCCTCCTATCAATTCCTGAGGTCTGTTTTGACAGTACAGTGGGATAATCAAACCTTACCCTGACAAGGGTAAGAGACAAGTTACTATTCTTAAATGGACAACTTCAGCAGGCAATCTCAGGCTCAAAATCACCACTAACACTTAACGCTAACTTGCACTACTTTACTTCACTGTGCAGCTTTAGGGTATAAATTCCTAACAACATTTTGCTGAAAACTAAGTTATAGTGATGTGAAATCTTCTGTTACAGATCTATTTCTATAGAAGCCTTTCTAGGTTCAATATTTCTCTGTACCTGTGCACAGCAAGCTCATCAAAAACTCAGTCTCCTTTTTAAGAGTAGGGGGCCTAGAACAAAGACTATCAGAAGTCAGCTTTCTATGGCTCTCTTTTAGACTTTTTAAACACAGTAAAGCTATAATTTTATTTTTATGAGCTTCCACTGCAGTAGCCAATTCAAAAAATCCCCCAAAAAACTATTAATGTCTTGATCGAAAAAGAGAGCTTAGTCTGTAGCAAGAGTGAATAAAGTGCTTCGAAGAGACTCAATGCTGGCTTAAGATACCTTCAGATAAAGTCATTCTCCCTCAGATCTCATCCCACACCCATACACAAACCTAGGAAGGTCAAAGGAGTTGCAACAAAAGCTGTTGCAACTTCAACAATGAGATTGTATCTTCTAGAGATCTTGGGAAATCCCGGGGCTATTTAAAACACCCATACAAATAGCTGTGTCGGGCTGGAAACTGGCCACAGCACTATTTCAGACACGTGCTATTCCTCACTTTTCAAGCAACAAATAGTGCATGAAGAGACAGCAGCATCTGAGTTTCAATTTACAGCAATTCACAGGTACCGTGAAAGATGTTTGGTAAAAGACAGAGCCACTGGTGGCCACAAAATATTTCAAGCAGTACTCCACTGACACCTGGTCTATTGTGCTGTCTGACTTTCACATATTCCCTGTTCTACACCTGCATAGGAGGGAAGTGGGAAGGGTAGAGCTGCAGCCTCTCTGCAGATCCAGAGTTCCAGCTGAAGTACAATTACAAGTATATCCCCTGCACTACTTTAGATTCCCAAGTTTCATTTGCAATAATTGCTTCAAATGATGCACTATGGACACAATTGAGCACTGCCCTTAATGAAGTCATAAAAATCTCCTAGTCAGCAGTACAAGATGTTCTGCATTCTTCAAACCTTAAGAGATTAGTTTTTTAAGCGGGGTACGGATAAACCCACAGCACTGCAGAAAATTATTTCTTACATATACAATGTACTGTTAAATTTATTTTAACCTTTACTCCTGACCAAGCTTATTTTTAGTTGCCCTCTTTTTGCAGCATTACATTATACATATTCATGAAATTTGAGTACCCATGAGATGAAAAGTACATTCAAAGAAATCACTGGTGCTCTGTTTCTTAATCTAATTTTACTTGCCATCAAGGCAACTTTAAGAAGTTACTGTGCCATCCCCCATTGTGCACCACAAGAAAGCACCACTATCAGTACCTTTCTAGGCTTATTCTTTCATAAGAAAACTGTACAGAGATGCATAAATTCCTCAGAGTCTACTGCAGCAGTAGGGTGGGTCAGAACTGCATGGGGAGAATGAAAGAAAGGCAATATCTTCATGTTCCATTATTTTTCATACTTTTCAATGCCACAGACAATTTCTTTTTCCTATGTTTCAATGACCTTGAGTACATGTCATCTAAGGTTTCTGAAAGCACGCACAGCACGGGGAGTTGTGCTTTCTCAAATCAGTGCCTAGGAGCGAGCTGGGGAGAGCTGACATTTGCAGCAGACAAGACCATCTGTAGGTCAAACGTGGTGTGTCAGTTGGGGAGCAGAACAGTTGGAAAAGGATCAGGGGCTTGATTTGTAAATTAAGGTTGAGAGGACAAGCTGGTCAATGAAAGGACACACTCACAGACTACAAGTCAGAAGTCAACAGTAGGACGACCTAAAAAACATATAATCTGAAATTTAAAAATCATTCATTCAATTTTATTCCCCAGAAATAGGGAGTGATTTAAGCAGACACAAAACACTAAAAATTATGTTTCTTTCCCTGAGTGCTCAGACAATGGATAGAAGGTACCGATACCTCCTTATTCCCTCTCACCCCCAAGCCTCCCTTCACCAAACTCTTTGCAGGTTCTGAAAACTGATGTCCAGGTTTCCAGATTTCAAGCATTGTCTCCTCCAGAAGGACAAGACTTAAAAACATCTCTCTAAAGTCTCCAAAAGTCACCAGCAGTGGCTATAGAACAGTAGCTGGTAAATGCAACAAAGCTGTAACATCATCCCTGCCAAATATATTAAAGAAAGGTTTAAATCTAGTACCTAGAAAATCTTACCACCATAAAGACAATGTAAATTCTGAACTAATTGTTTTACATAACTACAAGAACAATCTGTAAAAAACTCTTAAAAGGAGGAATCCTTACCCTACACCTGCACATTGATACTTATACTGGTGAAATTAAAACTCTCCAAATCTCCACTACAAGGGCCAGCCTTACACAGTGCCCTGGCAGGACCTGCAGCCAGGCCACTCTGCAGCTCTGATGGTTGCTCTTAACCATCAGCACAATAGGGATATTGACAATATAATCTTAATTGTGTAATTACTTCATGCAATGCAGAAGTTGAGAAGCATTCTGTCTGTGTCTTTAAACAAATGAGAGAACCTGATCAACTCCAGAAGGTTTTTTTTTTAAAAAGGTTAATGTGGGTTAATATGTACATTTCCAGTTCACCAACAAGAAATTAACATTTCAGTGTTCAGCTGTTCAAAGCTTGTATGAACAGAACTGCAGAAAAGAACTGCAAAACAGAACCAGATATCTTCTCTTCCCAAAGCTCAGGCTACAATAACTCAAAGCCTCAATCCACTTCAGTCAGCTTTAGAACAAGGACTGAAAAGATATTCTTAACTTTTTCTAAATGTATACAGCATTTAACAGATTAGGAAGTAAGATATCACTCAGTAGATAAAGTTAAATTGAAACAATAAAATGCTTCTGGCACAGATGAGGCTGTTCCATATAACATGTAATTTTATAAACAATCTTCTCCTGAGTGAATTAATTTTCAACGCAAATCTGAGTGTGATTCTATCAGTAAAAATGACTGGGAAATTACTACTGGCTAAAATACTGAGCTCCAAAATAGAAAAAAAAAGAGCAGACACCAAGAAACTTCAGGTTTCAAAATAATTATTTAAATCATCTACAGTTAAACCTGATAGGCACTTGGACAACTGAGTTTGAAATAAGAGTTAAAAATTCACATTCAAAGGCTCTGCAAACTACTTCAAGTTTCAATATCCCAAGAAACCCAGTTACTTTAACTTTCTTCAGGGCTCCTAAAACTTTATTCTCTGATATCTTCTGACTGTAATCTACTTGAACATTTTCAATTGAACCTACCAATCTATGTTCCACTTATCAGTGATAATTCCAAGTGTGACAGATTTAAGTTGGTTTTAATATTCTGATTATTCCTGTATTTTTCCAACAGAGTCTCTGACCTTCCCTCTCTGGGTATGCAAAGTGTAACACCTGTGGAGTCCCACGTGTCTATAGAATCACTGGATAACCACCTGTCCCTTACTCTGCAAAGTTAATTCGTACTACTACAACAACATCTATCATTGTCATCTCAAATTCCCCAAGGGAAATCAGTCTTGGATTTAGGCAGAGGCAGATTTATTAATTTCTTCCTACTCCCTTCTCCTCCCTCTCAGCAGAAATTACCTCCATTTTCTGGCCTGCATCCACCTACCAGAGCAGGAATCTCAAGTATCATCACTGAAGTCTCCTCTAATCAGACACAGAAATACTGTCCCTTGTGAAAACTGTAGCTGCCTATGGAGTTCATGATGAAGTGTGAGGGAGTGTTACTTTTATATTTTTCCCCCCCACTAAGCTTATTTCCAGCAGCTGGGACTAAACTACAGCTGGTCACTTCTAATCCCATGCCTCTCCCATTAGAATTTTTTACATTAATACAGTAGTTTTTATTTACTTTATGTAAAGCAATCTCTTAGTAGGCTTCTCTCAGAGACACAGCTGTATGAGTCATTAGTATCTGGAGCAAGAGCAAAGTTATGATATGAACCAGTATTTCGCATCTGCCATAAAATGTTCCTGCTAAAAAGAAAACTTTCAGTACCTTATGCAGATTTAGATACCCAAAAGCCCAGTAGTGCTTCATGCTTCTGAATAAATAGGAACCATTTTGCACAACTGGTGGCACTCATAAGAAATCGAAGATTTTAATTTTTGATATGGTATTGATCAAAGCATAACATTTTATTAACCAGCCTATTTATGAAACAAACTTCTGTGCTCTTTAAAATTAGCATAGATTTATTTTCTTCAGTCCTTCTCAGATGCTCAGCTCTGATTCCAAAGTTTGCTATTTCTGAGGAACATCAGCCAAGGTACTGTTCATTTTTGCTAAGCAGGTATAACATTAGGAACTGGCATTAAACACGCAGAGAGGGAAATGAGGGTAGGCACAATTGCCATTCCTCACTACATGCAAAGTCACAGCACCACAGGCACTATGACCTGCTCTGAAACACTCCCACCACCCTTTCAGAGGCACCATTGCCACTTGCACACCCAGCAACTGTTAAGGAAGAAAAAGTTTTCTATGACCCTTTCTTGTCACTCTCAAGAAGAAACCACCCTGCTCATTAGAGAGAACACAGATGGACAATCCCACACAGCCCCTTTGGAATCAGGCAGGGCAGAATGCAGTGCTGTGACTTGCCCTCCACAAAGAACACGAAATCCTCCAAGATCTCTTTCCTAATTAGTACAAGTTCCATGAGAGCAAACATTTTTATATAAACTCTTTCAGTACCACTTTAAAGATGCTATTTTTTCTTCAGAAGTTTCTCCTGCTTCTCATGCAGTATTCAAATGTATAAACTATTCCCAGGAAGGCCTCTACAGAGTTATCAAGTAACAGTGTATCTGACTGATTTTCAAATGCATTTAGAACATTACTGTAACCATGGTATTATACAATTAACTTGGTATTTATTTTTTCAGCTCTTTTGCTGTTGCACTTTAACACTTCATTCAAAGTGTCAGCTAATACAAATCTCAAGATCAGCCACCTGAGGTTTTATTCAAGACAGACTTTTTCATGGGCTTTCACTTCTAATCTAAGTCATATCAAAAGGAATCAAAACAAAAAAAACAGAGGAAAATTCAAGCACAATGCATACAATGAGTTTTTAAGAAAGAAAGAATGAAGCATCAATACTGCAGCTGCCTAATAAATCTTCTACATTTTATTCTACAGGAAATCTTGATAGTTTTTCATCTTAATAGAGACCTGCAAATTATTTGATAATAAGGATGCTAATATAGCTCCTGTTTTTCTAGTTTTCTTTAAAACATCAGATTGTGAAGTGTTAGAATTATTAAGTTGACATGAATGGCAAACCCTGATCCTATCTTCAGTTTCAACTATGTAACTCCCCAAGACTGATACAATAAAATTTATTTTCCCAACTAAGGTGGTGGAATCCCTGTGTAGTATTATCTGGAGAAACTCAAGAATTCAGGTCCCACTGGAGGCTTCATGTCTTTAGATTGCTTGAAAGATTCCAACATCTGTGTCTTGGTTCTTTCACTGACTACATTCACAGAATGTCTGTAAGTGTAACTTGTCCTGACCTTTTCAAACTAGCCTTCAAATTTATCAGACAACTCGCTCTTCCAATAGAGGGGAATTACAAAAGAGACATATTGGATAAACTTCCTGAGTGTCTTTTCCTTGATTTAAAAAGAACAAAAATAAACAGCCCATGTACAAAAACCATACAGAAACCCAAATCCAGCTGGTTTCCAAGCACACACCAACCTGCAACAAAATGGCAGTTTTATGCTGGCTTTTCATCAGGTTGTTGATGGATTCAAAGAGTCTCCTCATAGATTCTTCAAATTCTGTTTGTTCTTTGCCTTCATATAATCTGTTGAGAGATGCATTAGGTTATCCTTTCAGAATCAGAAAGTTTCATCCTCCCTAACATAACGGATTTAACATTAAATATATATTTCAGAAGTTGATCCAATATTATGCACCTAGATATTTCCCCAATGGGTTATAACTGCTATTCACTGTATTGTGTAGAAATTCTTCAGTTTGAACACTACATAACCACTTTGAATTGTTTTAAAAGCTTCTAAAGCATGACCCCTCCCGGATTGGAGCTTATATAAGTCATTTTACTTTCAAAGTAACTTGTATGCAAAAACATTGCATTTTTCCCCCACTACAACTGAGCTGCTCTAGGATATTTTTCACAAATTATGACTCTTTCTGTCTTCTGCTGTTATTGCCACTTTTTCCAAGAGCTATTTTTACTGGCCCCATTAACCAGTCTTCTTTTTGAAAAAAGCCTCTATTTGACACTTAACAGTTTAAAAGTGCATTTAAATTGAGCTCACTCCATTATTTCTCCATTCCCTGTCCTAAAGTTTGAATCCCTCAGATTCCCTCTTCTGTATTGTTCATACTGGCTCTTAGTATTAAACACCTACATAAACAGTAAAAACACTGGTGACATGTGAAATTAATTATGTGAAACAGCTGTCAAAAGTTAAAGAAAAACAAGCTAAGAAAAAAAGCCAAGACGACAAGAGAATCCTGAAAAGTGAGTAGAATAATGTGAGATAAGTGGTGCCTCTTCTGCTCTATCAGAAGAGAAAAATCTCTTTTTGAAGTTATGTATTGCATTTGCTTTTCTTTTCCACTTGAAATGTAAGACTGCCTACAATAATATTAATTGTCCAAAGAATTTAGAATTTCAGACCTCTGGTTAAGTAGGAGGAGATATGTATAGCTAATTGCCTGAATATGCAACACATTGCAATAACCCACTTTATGATAGATTGTCTAATGAACACTTTTTGCTGCAAGATAACATGAGGAATTAAAACGAGGAACAAAGTTCTCCCTGAAACAAATCCCTGTCTTCTGACCTTCATCCAGACAAGAAATTTTCCATAATCCTCTACACAATGCTTCCTTGCCCAAAACTCTAATTTGCCACGGCACCTATGATAAAAGTACATGATGAAGCTGTATTCTGTTCTCCTGAGCAGTCTCCTTCCTTATACAGCTTTACACCTCTTTTTTCCTGTACCCATCTAAAAATAGTTAAGTTCCTAGAGACCATAATATTTCTATCTATAGCAGCAAATACCTTCTGAATCTACTCCAACTTCAACCAAAACTTCACAATTCAGGAAGTAAAATTAATTTTTAAAAGCTATAAATCTACATGGATTTTTTAAAAAATAGTGGAGTAACAGAAAAATTGTATTAGAGCTCTCCCTGAGCATAAGACAAGTAGAACAGAATCCCTTCCTGGTCAGGTGAATGCCCCCACAAACACAACACCCAACCACTCGTCCTCCTTGCAGGACTGAGTCTGCCACTGCCTGGCCCCTACCCCTGCATTCCTTCAGCCACAGAGCAAAGGGACACCAGGACAGGCTGCAGGGAGAGAGCAGCCCAGGATAAGGGGAGAAAGGTGAACAGAGAAGAATTGAGGAAATGGGTCTGCGATATATGGGGAGAGTGCAATTATCAGTGGCTAATTTTTCTCCTTCCACTTTTCATTTCCTTCATTCTCCCATCCTCCTTTTCCCCTAAACCTGAATTCTCCTTGTAAATACACCTCCTCTGTTTGCCTGAGCTACACACATCCAGTCCATGGAGTCTTCCCTATAAATTCCTCAACAGGAGATCCAAACCCCTAAATTCAGAGTGACCAGGGTTCCTGGAATGACACTGCTCTGGGTACAATCTGAGGGGCTGAACACCGTGTTCTCAAGGACAAGTCTCCAGCCTCCAGCCATCTGTTGGGACGTTTGGCCATCCTCTGGTCTTAGGCCAAGCCACCTGACACAAAGAAAAATCACTCTTTGAAACCTGCTGCCATTACTAAATACATCTCTGGAACTTACACTGAGAATCAGAAAGCAGATTTCTGAGTATTCCCTCTCCAAAAAATATGTCAGCAACGTCTGCTAGATTTTATGTTTTATTTGTAAAAAGAAAAACAGCTTCATTCTGGAACCAACTTTTTCTACTTCTCAGGTCTCCTCTGGTCTGATATCAGAGAGATAATTAAATTGCAATATTTGAGTACTTACTGTGAAAATAATGTCCTTGATCTAACAATGAACTTAAAAACATATTCCAGTGCTTTCAGAGTTCTTAGGATCGGTTCACATTGCTCCCCTCGGCTGGAAATATCCAAGTACCTCTTCAGAACATTCATTAATTTCCTGAAGTTAAAAAATATTTTAAAAAATAATTTGGTTTTATCATTATTTTTTAATCAATTCCTTTAACTTGTTTGGCAGCTCTAAATGTATGTTCATGCTTAGTCAAGCACATACAACAAAACAGACTGCATGTACTTCTGCATTTATGTTGCACAAATTCTGTCAGTATAAACAAATGAGGAGCAAATTCTTAGCTGCACAAGCAAGAGAGAAATCTGCAATCCCAACAGAGCAGCATGACTTTATACAGTCCTGGAGGCAGCTTCACAGAAGTTTGTAATACACATGCACAAGGTAACACAAAATATTACTTCTGCCTACCTACACTGAGCAGAGATTAACTACCACCATGCTCTGATTAACTGCAGGTAAATATTACAGAATTCCAGTACACAGCAATATCTGCTTAAATAATTTATTTTATTTAAACACTTCCTTACTCTGTTTCAAAAAGCAAATTTTTGCTCAACACACAGACTGCTACAAAAGTGCAGAAGTTCATCTAAAACTAAGTCCCTTAATTTATAGTTATAGAATCACCTGAAATGATTAAATACTAATAATGCAACCTTGATTTAATGCAGCCATAAGAGCTAAGATAAGGGTGGTTGGGTTTTTTCTGATAACACTACAGAGGTGGACACCTACTGTCCCCTGCCCTAAACAAACAAACCCAACAACCAACTCTCTGTGTAACTAATACACATCCCCAGCCTAACTCATATTTCAGGACCAAAATGCTGTGCTTTCAGCCTCCCAGCCTTCTGGCCATTACATCCACTGTGTGTTTCCATTTACTACCTTTTATAGCTTCTCTGAGTTGGAACGACATTCACCCAAATTTTATGTAGGGGTAGTGCACGTTAAGCCCTCTCAGAGCTCTCTAAAAGCCAGGAGAAAGGATGGCTAAGCAGGAACTGAAAAAACAGATAACAGTTTGGCCAACCAACTGTATCATAACATGGTTATAATGTGTCTGGGACACAGTGTCTCCTTCCTAGTTAGGAGTTAGGCCACACACATGTTTATTTTATAAATGATTCTGGAAACAGAGTAAATCTTCCATGATGTGCATTGAATCAATAATGCCAAGAAAACACATGATGTGGGGAACAATCATAAATATTATTATTTTGCCTCTACCACATTGATTAAGTCATCAGAAACTCCCAGCCAGGTAAGTCTTAGAAGTATTTTATGCAAAGAAGGCTGTCCTGAGAGGTTCTGTACCCTTCCTTCTCTTCTTTCACAGTAATATAAAGCATTAAATTACATGTGCTTATTACTCATGGAGTGAGAGAAGACTGTAGAAGAGCACATGGTTTGTGCTTGAGCTTTCTGAGCCCACTAATGCTCACTTCACCGGGATGTGAGAAAAGGCTGATTTTGCACTGATGCCTCTCAACTCTAGGAAACTCATGTTCTAGTGCATGACTTTTGTGACATTTCCTGTTGAAATGTTGAGTTAGAACCGAGGCAAAATTCAGCACAGCCACTAGAAGATATCCTCAGCTACTTCAAACCTTCAGCTTAGGTCTTCCATGTACTATTCATATTCCAAATTAAAGTTCTGCTTCAATCTGCTGCTCCATTAAGCTGCCAGGACAAGATATCAGATAGATTAAAACCCCACATCTATACTGTTATAACACATCCAGGGATCAGCACCGGCTGAAGATGTTACCTTTCTTCATAATTCAGTCATTTTATCCTACCATCATCTGCAAAAGCCTATTCTGAATAAAGTAGGAACCCAGGATTAAATTTAGTGTATAATATGTCTTCACGGTTTTTACTCTCTTCTATGAGTCCATGTCTTCCCATCTGGGCACTGTGTGGAAGCTCCAAAAGTTGAAAACAATTAAGTAAAAAAAACCCCAAAACACTACAATCCATCCACCTGCCCATTGGTGTGACCACGTAACAAATACTAAAGCTCTGTTTCACAGCAGGACACATAACAAATCCCAAAATTCCAGTTCACTGCACTGAACCCCTCCTGACACAACAATCACACTAAAATGCATATGAAGACTTGACAGTTCTCAAACAATTCTTTTTCCCTTGAGTTTGCTTGATGTGAAAAAAATACATGGAAACCTATGCAAATGGGTTTAGGACATCCTCAAGTCCTGACCTGAGGCATTTCAACTTAAGGCCAGGGATATAAAGGGAGAGGCTTTACAGCAAAGCATCTTTTGATAAATTTGACAGGATACAGGTGAAGTGCTCAGACACAGCAAAATCCAGGCAACAGAGAAGAAATATCAAAGCATCATTTAACCCCAAATAATTTGCTGTTGTTTCATTAATTCTGCTTATAATCAAATGTGTCTCAAAAGCAGATAAGCAAACAGCAGCATCAAAACAACAGTCACCATTAATTACATCAGAAAAGTCACAAGCAGGATTTACTTTCCTCTACATGATGGTGGAGGTTTAGGAAAAAAGAGAAAGAAGAGAAAACAAACTTACTTGTATGCCAAGGTTGCACTAAAGTGCTGCTGGATATATGCTTCCAAAACAGTGTTAAAGTGCTGGAACTTACGGTCTGCAATGAGCCCTATGATATAGATCTAAACAGACATGGACACAATCAGCCAGACACACATTTCGAATTTAAATGTTAACTTTCTAAAATATTTCTGATAATTTACCATTTAAGTCTTTAACAAAATTTAATTTTCAGTCAATGAGTAATATCCCTCTGTTCTATAGAGACTTTAATTCTCTGAAATTAACAACTTCATAATTTGTTCAAAATTCTAAGATTCTTTACTTTGACAAATGAAATCATTGGTGCTGATCCTTACCAGTGCATCAAAGACAAGGATGTCATACTCGCTGCTGTGGGAATGTTCCATCATGATGTTAAACAGGGCATCCAGTGTGTCCTGGAGAAACTACAGAACAACACCAAAGGACAAATTGATAACCAATTCAACTTCAAAACCTCACATGAAAGTTTTCAGATAATAGACTTGGTTTCCCCCATGTCAGAGTTTTACCATCTTTACTGAAGCAACATTTAAATTCAGAAAACATTTCCAAGTATTTAGGCTCCAGTTGCTCTAATTTTAAGAACCTACATCCTCAGACACATGAGCAATCAATAATACATGCTTAGCTCAAAGCTTATGGAAAAGATAAAAATATTATATAAATGACAAAACTTGTTAAAACTGCATTCCTTAGTGACACAGATTAGTAGTTGCTATTTTCATATATACATGATGATTAAAAAACTCTTCCTGTTTCTGTGGTCTGATTCAAATTCTGCTCTAAATCAAAGAAAAGTACCTCAGTGACTTGGGACACAAATCTTTGGTTAAAAAAATCCACTCCTCCTTCTTTTTTTTTAAATTTTATTTATTTCTTCTCTCCAGAGACAACTAAAGTTTATGTTTAAAGACACAAAGGTAATAAATAGTGTCTGCCATTTTCCAAAGTGATAAAAAACTTTTATGCACATTATATCCATTAAATTAAGAAAGTGGTTTGTTGGGTATATAACACTTCTTGGATTTAATATCAAATGTAAATTAATATTAAGAACTGCAAAGGAAGAAGTGGGAATTGTTTGTTATACTTCAGATAGACAGAAAGGAAACAGATGAATAGTAATTGTGAAAAATATTTTATCCTTACTATCTTCATCTCCTACTAATAATCTTTCAAATTCCCCAGCCCAACAATAGCCAATACCAGAGATATTTGAGATAAAAAATAGAGGAGACCTGGCCAGCACTGTGAAGGATCCTGTCCAGCTGTTTGATTTCTTGCTCCCTCTTTGCTCATGTCCTTTGCAAACTAACAAAGGCATTAAGCATGAAGGGGCCTGAAGAAAACCTATTGTTAGAATAACTATTTGAATATATACCTTCACTACTTCCTCCCCATCCACAATCTTCAGTGCTTCCAGGTTATCCTGAAGCAGCTCTGGCTTCATGCGCCACTTCAAGAGACCCAGCAAGCCAACTAAGAGAAAATAAATGGACAGATATTAAAATTTAAAATGCGATTAATCAATCTGTGCAAATGTCCTCATTCTAAAACCCCTACCTGTTTAGAAGATACATACCATTCTGAGTTAGCTTTGTGGAACAAACAAGACTTGAAATGTAAAATGCATCTCGAGGGCTGACTGAAAGCCCCCCAACAATACTTGAGCTCCTGGCTAAGGTTGCTGCTTTGTTTTCCGGGTACTGACGGATGGAAGGCAATGTCAAATAAGCACCAGCATCCTCCATTTTTTTACTGTCCCCCTGAAAAACAATACACCATTCATTACATATTTCACACCACCGGATTTAAAATGAGGCTAATTTTGTACTTTCTAGAGAAGTAAACGAAATGGAGGTGTGGGAAGGGACTCTGAGGGGTGACACCACTGGCAGAGTAAAAGTAAGAGCCATTCTCATTAGAATGTCAGGAGGTGTGGAACACAGCAGACTACTGAGCATCACCTTGAAGACTGTACACAGGATACAGGCAACAAAATTAGGATGTCTGCACACAACTTAAAAGCAGAAAACAGGACTGAGTAAGGAAAGAATGGCAGCACTATTTTGGTATCCCCATTATAACTTTATACCTGGACCTGGAACCTAAAAGATCAGGGCATGGTAAGATTTTATTTTAAATGAGACAATGCTCAGTAACTAAATGACATAGGATAAATTATTTTCAGTAGAATGAGCAGTACAAAATCAGAGAAAACATATTTTTCCCAGTTTTCTTTCATCAGTTTATGTGCCACAATCCCACAGATTTTCTGAGTCTCACCTCAGGATTCCCCAGACAGGAAAGTAGTTTTAGACAAAGGCAATAAAAATCATGCTGCTCACTGTTTAGAGAACACAGTTTTTCTTTTACAAAACCACTCCAGAAAATTTCCCTGATGAGTTTGAGCTGTCACTTAAAGCTATGACACTGTGACAGGTATGATTCAATTGCAGACCTTTACTCTACAAATGTGCATGAACAAGAAGCTGCAAAGACCATAATTTAGAAAGACATTTTAAAGTTTTGCAGTTTTATCTGGTTCAGTGACTGCAGATGTGTTGTTCCTACTTCCTATCAAAGAAGAGGTAAAGTTAAAAACTGGCTGTAAGAGATTTAGACAGACAAGAGGCAAAACTCCTATGCAGCACAACAGACAACAGTACTAACATCTATGATTTTATCAGGCTTGCCAAATAAATTACTTCCCAAATTTCTGGAAGCAAAATTCATTTCCCCTTTTCGGGACGAGTCAGACAGACAATGGGACAAAGACGTGAAATTTTGATCCAAAAGTCTCTCAAAAAGACCTAATGCCTAAAGAGAGTTGAAACTTAGCAGCTTTCAAATTACTTATTTTGTGAGGCCAGATGTATGACTGCTTTAAACACTTACAGCTTACAATTACTGTTTTTAATACTAGAATAGGCAAGCATATGTCAGAAAATCTGTCTGTTTCTCACAACCATAAACTAGGTCAACTCCATTTAGCATTTCTCATCCATGCTGTCACTTCAGAAAAAAATTACTGAGCTGAAGCAGAAATGAATTATGTGGAATTTCATAGCCAACATTAACCACACAGTCCACAATTTTCCCTCTAGTCTCAATATTTATAAATGATAGTTTCAATGAAGAAAAGATAAATAACTATATGTTGCCATTAATTTCTTTTGGCTTGCCTAAGCAACTTGATTTAATTGCATGCATCTCATTTGGCATTAATGTTACAGCAAATTTGTTTACTGAGAAGAGTGATGAGAAATAACTTAAGTTTCCTTTGTACTGGAAGTGATTTCTGGTTCTTTGTTCCTGCTAGACACCATTCTTCAAAAGGGGAAATAAAACAAAAGTCTTGAAACATCTGTTCCCTTTTTCCTTCAGCAAGTCAAAGATGTTACCTGTGTCCAGCCAGGCCTAGCTAAAGCTATTCTTCACACCCAAAACCACATTGCTGAAACTTTGACTTTTGTACCTGAGGAACTACACAGCAGTTTAAAACTACCTATTTTTTTTTTCCTAATTCCCAGATTATTCATGTGACAAAGATTCCAAATGGATCAAACCCTTCCCCACCTCCAGCAAGAGGAATGGTACCCACCCAGGTACAGAGCTGCAGCACAACTTTCTCTATACTACAGAAGGCCAAAAGCACATGTATCAGTAAAAAGAGCATTCATCTCTCACTGTGTTTAGATAACATCTTTATGTCATTAAAATGCAGAGCAATGTTTACTGACAATAGAAGAGATTACAACTTTTCATTTCGTTCAGATGAAAACCACAGTATTATCTTTGATAGAATAATAAAATCAATCTAGCACTAAGTAAATATACAATGCAGTCAAAGGCAACAATGTGAGAAAAGATGTCTCGTGAGAGAAAGGGAGAAAGAAAACTGAGCCCATACCTTTAGGACTAACAAATCATGGATGCCATCTTGGAGCGTTGTTCCATCCTCCTTCATTAGTCTTATGTAGGCCATTGCAAAATTCTTTTCTCCTTTATCTTTATCTGCAAAGCAAAAGATTTTGAGTTGACTAGCCATCAACAAATTAAAATTCATTAAATTAAAATTTCCTACTTACACTCTTGAGTTGACCTGTGCCTGAACATGAAGCGCAGATGAATCCTCTGCATGTCTTCAATGGGAACTGCTACCTTTTGTAAAACCAGAAAATAATGAGGAGAGTTATGGGGTTGGCTTCACCTATTTTAGAATAAATAAGCCCATTTTAGAGTTCCTATTTTAGAATAAATAAGCCCCACTTCTGCTGCTTCCACAGTGCCTTTTGCAGGCCATTTAAAACTGTTGAGCCTGACTATAAGCAATGATCTGTTAGATTCTGCTGAAAGTCTTGCACCAGCAAAGAAATGAAGTGCAAAACTCAGTGAGTTAATAAACACAGGTGCTTGAGGGCTAGAAAATAAGCACAGTGCAGTCCTACTGCTCATCCTGCTAACCACAGAGAATTAAACATCACTTCTGCACTATGCAACTTCCACATTTTTGATACAGAAATTGGCAACCAATTTATTAAATGTAATAAATTTATTAAATTTATGAAAATTCCAGCAAAATTAATTTGCTATATTTTTGTGATTAAATTCAGCGTAAAGCCTTGAGGAGAATCCCAGGAACTTGCAAGTGCATTATTAAAGCAGCATACTTTAGGTCAAACATACAACAGAAAAGGCCAATTGTGTAAGGGGAAGCACAAATTTTCATTTTATCAAGTTTATTGTTCTAAACATCTAAGGACTTGCACACTTTTGTGTCCCTTCACAACTTCCCTTTACAAATCTTACAGCACAATGCCTTAATATTAACTATGCCTTTCAACAGGCTCAAAAAGAGTGATGTGATCCTGTTAGTGATCCTGTATACAAGTCTGAACTACAGAATAATTTTACAAAGGAACTATTACAATAAGTAATGAACAGAATGGGTCAATGTTTTCAAAACAACAAATAAGCTTTTGTTTGAAACCACACTTCCATTCCCTCCCTGTCCTGCAGCATCACAGATAACACACCTTAAAGTAATAATTGCAAGCTTGTCACACGTGGCTATTTTCTCTTAAAACACCATGCAAGCTTGACACTGCTTTATAAGAACAGTTTCTGGCAGCTTCTGGTTATTTTCCAATCATAGACATTAAAGCTTGATTAGATAATTATTAGTGTGTCTCTATAGAGACACAAGACAGTTTTTCTTTTTGAAATCTTTTTGAAAAGAGGGGGTGGGTGTTTTCATTTGGGTTTTGGTTTGGTCTTGTTTGTTTGTTTTTTTAATGTAGGCTCCCCATCTCTGTTGTTTCACCACAATAGAACAAATGCAATATTTCACTTTTGATGAGCCCTGTTAGGACATAAGGTTGTCTAAGATGATCTCATTTGCTTTGCTGAACAAAATCTACACATCATTTTCTAGGCCAAATTTCAAGCCTCGGTGATCATGTATCTCTGAAAACTGATGTATGACTAAGGCTCCATCCTTCAGCTGCAGTCAGGGACAAGATGTTTTTATGGAAGAAGCTGATGCTGTGCAACCTTTCTGTGTGAGGCATTAGGAAGTGGAAACAGCAAGCAGGAAGTGCCCAGGCCATACCTTGAGTGTCTCCATCCAACGCGGCTGCTTGACCTGGTAGTAAACAACTGACCTGTACTCGCTCACGGGCTTGTCCCCTGCTCCCAGGCAGATGGCATTCTCCAAAAAGGAGGGAAGAAACAGTGCTTATCATTGATTTGGGTAAATTTTGGAGAAATTTTAGTGTAAATTAACTTGAGCAAAACCAAAAAAATCACCAGAGAGGCTCCCCTCAGAGTCCCGGCCCGGGAATTCCACCCCAGCTGTTCCCCTCACAGGCCCCGCTTCCCGCCCTCACAGCAGGTGAGGATAGGACATCATTCAAAATTAAATAATAATGACAGAACCAACAGACTGGAAATACTAACATGAAGATACTGCATTTTCCAAGCCTCTGAACACAATGGAAATAAACATTTACCATAATCTATGGGTAGGGCCAGTGTAATTGCATTTTACAGGGGTCACACAGTGGGCCCCTAGGAGATGTGTGAGGAATATATAATAGACTTAATTTCTCCATCTGATGAATTTAAGTAGCCAACACATCATCTCAATTAGTAGAAGAAATACAAAGGAAAAAAATCAAATCTAGCTTTATTATTCTGTAAATTTCTCCATTTACTTGTAAATACTTCCAGCAGAGTTCTAGAAGTGCTAGGCTGCACCTCACCAGAGGTGACTTCCAAACTGGACGTTGTAGAGGCACCAACAATAAACAGTTAGAATTTCCCATTCTTTAAAGGCTATCAGAACTAGGACTGAGCCAAGCAAAAGATTTTATCAACTTCAAAACTTGTGATTTCCTAGGAATTCAGTTTCCTTAGTGAGTCTGTGAAGACTCAGCCTGCAATCTGTCTGGTCTGGCTGACTGAGCTGAGTTCTCCATGCAGAGTAAAAGCTACTGCTGGACAGAGAGGCACCAATATCTCTGGTACCTGTCAGACATGAAATTAAAGTCCCCAAAGGAAGTAAATATTAAAGTCTTTGCTGAAGGCACAGATTCAACTAATCCAATCTAGGCTATAGTAACTTCTGCAAAGATGCAATAATCCTGCTGAAAATCCAGTGAGTGTTAAAAGCCTGATTCCAGCACCAGGACGCCCTGTGAGCAGAAGGGTGTGATGCTGATACCCAAAGATGATCTGTATGGTCTGGTCAGAGGGATTTAACTGCAGAAAGAAATGTCTCATCTGCCGGAGCAGATTTTTCAAGGTTCATGCACCTACTTGTTTGTCACCTCTGTGACATTCACTTGGAACAGAAGTCCTATTGCTTGTAACAGTAAATCAAAGGCTAGTTCTGCAACTGGAACTAGTTTGATACCCAAAGAGAACCAACCAGTTTCCTTATTTCTTTAAGGAATATTTTTGTTTATATGTATTTTAAGCATCTTAACTGTGATTAGACAGAATAGACTTAACTTCTGTGCATGAAAGTCATGGTCAGGTGCTGTCATAGGTACAAGCAGTGTTTCATAATCAGGGCTACAGTTGGTTGTGTGGACCTTAAACATTATGTGGGATTAGAATTTTCTCTACTCAAGCTTTAAAATTACATTTTAGGTCAAGCAGTTAGTTGCAGTTCATAAACAAGTCATGAACCACAGTGATTCACTCCATCTTTATTTTATCTCAAGAATGTCTTTATGATTTCACCCTCACAATCCCAACATTATAAAGCTCAGAAAATGACAGGTCAAAAATCCCCCTGAATACCAAACTGGTGATAAGCCCTGAGGAACAGACAAAAGATCTTCAAAATGGGAACAGACAAGCAAAAAGACACTGTAAATATTTATGTTGCATAAGTAATTGTTGTCATTAATTTCATTATTTGCCATATACTTAATTCAAGGCACAATGACACAGACTGCCTGGCACAAATCAAGGATTTGTTAAAAAGAAGAAATGGTACTTCTAACATTTCAGTGTGCAAATTGCATTCCTCTGGGAATTTCCTCAAGAAAAACCCTGGAGTAAGAATGCAGTAATTGTCAGAATCAGCATTTGTTCCTTGGCACAGCTAAAATAGGTCATTCAATGCTATTCCTCGTTACATTTTTATGCAAGACTTTTATAGGGCTTTAATAAATAGATCACTTCAAAAATCATAAAACTTATTTGTCACAAGATGTCACAGGACAACACGAGAAAGGGAGCTGTGAGTTACTGGACAGTGGTATTTTATAAGATGTGTAACCCTTGCATCAAAAATGCAGCTCATGTTTCTATGTCCCTCATGCAGAAAAAAGAGAAAACTTACAGGCAACACTTTTCCTTCTTCATCACAGACACACATCATCACTTCCACATTTCTCTGAGTTGTTTTATTGTATTTATCAAAATCTCCATACAGCAATGTAATATATATGTCATTTCTTATATCTCCTAAAAGAGAAATTTAAAGGTTAAAAATAATTTTAAATGCTGTGAGAGCACAGGATTAACTGCACTGCACACAAGTACCTCACTGCTTGCTGTGAAACAGATTAAAAAAATGCTTATTTTCCATCTGAACTTAAATTTTCAGTTCTTTTTCTTTGCTAAGGTGAAACTACGATGTGAGGAGAAGCAGATGGGAGCTGAGAGTGACTCGAAGCAATTCCCGTCCTGCCCCGACACCTGCTGGTGAGGTGGTGGATGATTCCATTAGGAATTTTCCCCAAATGCACAGCTCTCTTTCTGGAGGGAACTTCATATTTTAATTTTCTCCTCTGAAGGAATTCATATGACTTTTAAGAGGATCGAGATTTTACTTGAGTTGGGGTGAGGGAGGTTTTCCTTATTTGTTTTTTAAAAAAGGAGCACAACAAACTAAGAGTGATTTTGACTGGAAAATACCTTGCCATGAATCAAAAAAATAATCAAGAGATTGTTAACTCGTTTGTTTTATTATTATTAAAGGAAAGAGATAAGTTTAGTTTAAAACAAAGTTAGTTTAAAATTCAAGTGACATCCACCATAATCTACTTACAGGACAAGTAAGTTATGTACGAGGAGAGAGGTTTATCCCTCACCATCTGGGTTTTATTTTTCCTATTTAAGTACCAGTACTTTCCAAGGATTTCACAATTTTATGTAAGTATCTACTATTGGAACAAAACTTACCATGAGTGAATTCTAAAGGGCCTCTGAGTTACCCATTACAGAAATAAGTAAGGCAGCAGCTGATGTTTATTAACATAGGGAATGAGAAGAAATCCCTTCCTATTAGAGGAAAAAGCATCTCCTACCTGGCATGATTATTTCAGGGAATCCCAGCTTTCTAGCAACAACGGTGGTTCTGTCTACCAGGTGTGGGTAATCCTTTCTAGTCTGAATCACATCTCCAACCAGCATTTTCACTGTTACCCACAGACCTATTAAGTGTATAAAAGGAAAAAAAAGATTATATATTTGTCAAGGGAAAAAAAAAATCTGTCTTCATAATATTGCCTCTTCTACCCACTGATGCCTTAAATGCCTACGTAGAAACAGAGAGCAGACAGGAATAAAGGAATCAAGGAGGGATTGATTGGAAAGGCCTTTAGAGGTACACTCTGGGCTCCAGAGGCTCCTGCCTCAGTGCATCCCAACATGGACAAGGACAGCTCCCGAGTTCTTCCCACTTGGATCTCAGCATCAATTCCCCAAGCAGAAGCCAGGCAAGGATGGAATTTGCCCAAGCTTGCCCCCCTGTCCCCAAGATTGTGGTTTGCAGTTGTTGGGCCTAGGAGGGTGTGGGTGTCCTTGGAGAGCTGGAGAGGCTTTGTTGTGTGTGTGTGAGCATGAGAGAACAGCACTGAACGAGCTCCAGGGAACTGCAGAGTGACACTGGGCAGGGCAGGATTGGAAAAATATAAAAGTTAAAACCTAATGCACCACCACCAAAACAGGGATAAAAATTCACATTTCCCACTTCCTGTAGATGAAAGTAAAAGCTCTATAATGCAAAACTACCACTTCTAATTTAAATATCCCCTAAGATTCTGTAACAAACTCATGGTTTCTCAGTTCCAGCTTCGAAGCTGACCCACCTCCATGGAGGTACTACAGCTCCAACATAAAATGAAGTTTCATAAAATAGTGTGTTACTTAAAAGAAAATAATAGAAATAAACTTTACCTTGTCCACCACTGTCTCCTTTTGATGCAGTGATTCTGCTTAGGAGACTGTGTAAAAAGTCATTCTCTGTCACCCTGCGAGAGAAACAGCATTGTCTGCTCAGGAATTAAGTACTAAATATATCAGACACCACCTAGAACATAAGTGGCAAACAGCCTCAGTCTTTGCAATATTGCCTTCTTGTGATACATTGGGTACTTTTATTATCTCTCACTCAAGTTGCAGCCCACTCAGAGTCAGTTCTGTGTACACTGAAGTGAAAAAGATTCAGTCAACCACCAAGAATGGTGTTTTGTGACAGTGACAATATGAATGCACTCACCAACATGCCACTCCAGATCAATCCACTTTCCCTGACAAACAGCCAGATAAATGAACTTAGAATTTGTATCAGCTACTTTTGAATTTAGAAGCAAATTCTAACACAGCAAACATTTCGGGTCAACTTGGAAACAAGTGAAAAAATAAACCAGTGTGTCATACCTGGGTCTTTCAGAATTCAATTTACCCTCCATAGCACATAGCAGCAGTGCTATGTAGGACACACAGAGTTATTTCCAGTATTTCCACTGGTATCTCTGCATTTGATCTGTAAGGATCACATTTTCAGGCAGCTGCTCTGGCATTTCTTTTGAAGACAGTGATAATTCTATTACTTTTTTAAAGGAAACACAGTTTTAACTCAGATTTTTCTCAAATTCAAAACAGAACCAAGCTCATAAAATAGTAGTTATCCTTGCTTTTAAAGCTTACTGTTGAGTACATGTAACCATTTGACTTGTGTTTGTGAAATCAGACATCGTAGCAGCTGTCTGAAGGAGCACAGTCATGGAATTATGCATTAATTTAATGTGCTGTGGTACCTCTGCAAGTATGCCTTTTAAAGTCATACTTAAACAATTAGCACTGTTACAACAGAAGATTGTTAAAGGAAAAAGATCTTATTCTTTAACCATTTTACAGATTATTACAGCCAAAGAGACATAAATAAATATTTTCTTCCATAGAAAAAAAGATATCTATGATGTTCTTACGGATGAAAGGGAATGAAATGCTGCTTCTCTTCATCACTTTCAGATTTTCCTTTTATGATATCTGTAATATCCATGACTAGAAGAACAAAAGAAAAATCATCAGAACACATAAAAGAGTTTCAGAATAGCTTCTCTTATCTATGAATGTTCTTGTGCCTCAAGGTAAATGTAGATTTTTCACCAGCAGCAGTGTAGCCCAGCATGGGTTGGGTTGTGGGACAGAGCATTTAGTGCAAACATGGTGCTGTGGAGAGAGGGAGAATTTAGACTAGTTTTAGTATAAACTTGTGAATACAAGAGCTTGTGTATCAGAGCTTTGGTGGTGCTTTTGGGACATAATCACTGACTTTATTTCATCTGCAAGGGAATCTTTTATTAAACTGGTGTGTGCTTTCACTCACACAGCTTGGCACTGTATGAATAATTAGGAAATTAAATTCGAAAGTACATTTCTGACTTGAACTAAAATGTCAATGTAGGTGCAGGTTTTACAGACTTTAAAATGTACAGAAAACAATTGATAGAGCTGTTGTGTATTCTGACAGGTCTTGGTAGGGATTTTAATAGTCCAGGGCTGGCAGAAATCACCAATATCCTGATTCAGCCATAGCACAGGAGACACCAGGTACCTGCCACTCCAAAAGGCCTCCGGAGCCCTTGTGTGTATTTCTTTGAGTTACTGTCTCTCAGGTCCATCCTTCCCACTCGGACTATTTGGCAAACTAAATAAATTTTGTCTCTGCTAAGGTCTTTATTTCCAAGATCCTAAGATACAAACAAAAAGAATTATAGTGTTACTTGGGGACAAAACAAGTTGTGAAGTTGAAACAGGAGCTCCTGTAATAAATTCAACTTTAGCAATCAATGGGAAAAAAAGTAAACAGAAAAAACCCCAAATCAAACAACTCCCCAAAAACTCAACAAACTAAAAAACCTGGGAACATCAAAGGGATGAAAAAACTGTCAGTTTAAAGTCTGGAAAAAATATAAGGTAAGATAAATAGAGAGAATAATAACAATCAAGAGATACAGCAGATAAAACCAAATAAATCAGGTGATCAAGAAATTAACTGGCAGCAAACTGAAGAAAGGTCACTGAAGCATTGTTACTGCCTTAAGGAACTTTGTGACTTGTCACCTTGCTCTGTTTCAAAGATTACCTCTGCTTCACTCTTCATCTTGCTCACTCTTTACAAGGTCTGACAGTGACCACAGAGAAGAGACAATTTCACTTGCAGATAAAAAGGGAAGTAAATGGGAAGACACTTACTGTGAACACCACTTTAAGGTTGTTGAGCATATCAATTTCCTTTGGAAAGCCTAGACTCCCCCATCTCACCAAGTAGTTCTCACTGTTTGGAAGATAAATATCTCACTGTCAAGTGATTTAAAAATTCTCCTGTCACTATAGGGCATGAAATGAACAACAAGGACCCAGCCAGTTCTAAGCAGGAAAAAGCACAGTTTAATTTTTTGACTTCATATATATAGATTCCTGACAATGCCCATGGGTTGGAGGATGAGGTTGCCTCCTCTCCAACCACACTGGTCAAATTATAAGTCCACCAATTTTCTCTTCCTTAGAGGAAGAATGAAAACAAAAAGGAACACTTAGAAAAACATCATTTTGTTTACATTAAATGCATGAGAGACTCCATTACAAAAATGCAAACTTTCAGAAGGCTGAAAAAATCAGGGCGACTTTCTCCCTTTACACAGTACAAAAGTTGCATAACAGACAGTCTGCAGTGATGGTTTACATCTAAGATCAGACTAAAAGGACAAGAAAAACACTATCCAAGTATCAACAGTAAGTTTTAAAAGAGTAACGTGAACATAACAAAAATGGGCACCTTTTTTTGAGGCAAGTTTACCATCATCATACTGCGTTTGATGGGAATACTCAACAGAATTTTAATCTATCCAGAAATTTATAAATTTAATTCTTTTTCCACTCCCTCCCCCTTGAGCACTTTACTCCAAACACCACAATATCACCCATCTAGAACAATCTCTTAAATCTGAAATGGGCTCAGGCTTTTCCAAACTTCTGGAATGTCCAATCCAGGAATTACCTACAAAAATATTTGTAAACTTAGAAACCTTTAGCAGCAGCCAGCAACAAGATCTGTCCATGTTTCACTTTGCTTTGGTTTTCTTCATTTTATTTATATATTCTTTGCATTATTATATTATTATAGCACACTGGCAATTATTTTAATTCATTTTGGCCCCTTGCTACTCTTCTGCAGTCAAAGGAGAAAGATTTACCTTATAATTGTTGACTTCTGTGGATCATAGAGTGACATAAAGAGCTCTGCATCCTCTCCAATCCGGCAGACAAAATTCCTCACAAAGACATACAGGCTGTGGGTGGGAGATGAAGACATTCGGGAGTACGATGCATAATCTGGCTGATCCTTTGACTACTCAGGAGGAGGAAAATTAGTTAATAATAATACATTAATTGAAATGGTGCTACACTACAAACAGTTTCACTTTCTAGTATATGTAATAGTTAAACTGGAAAACGAGAGCAGGGAGTTGGACTCAATAATTCTCAAAATTCTCTTCTGCCTTGAGCTCTTCTATGACTCCCATGCCTTAGGCCAGTCCTTCAGCCAGTAGGCAGTGATGTAAAGGGGGAAATATTCTCCCCACTCTTAAAGAAAAGAGCAAGTATTGAGATGTCAGCACAGACAAGCCTGAAAGCATATATTTTTGAACACAGTAAGCTGTAGCACAAGGCCTGTGATCCACATCACAGTGGGGCTTCAGTGTGCGAGAAGCAATAGCAAAATGAAGTCTCTTTGAAGAGGAGACAAATAACATGCTGAGATCAGGACACAGCTGAGCAGGTTCACTGACTCAAAAATAGGTTCCTGAATTCTCCCTACTTCCCATCTTAACCACCAAGAAGCAGCTTCTTAACACTTCTAAACCCATTGTTTGTCTCTATTTTTAAATTAAGTCACCACAGTCTATCACAGACTCCCAAATTTCATTTTCCTTATACTGTCAATTAATTACAAGGTGTTTTCCAGTGATTTGTCATGGGTGTTATTGAAGTGTCATGACAAACCAGCTATTTTCTGTTAAGTGTTTTATTTGCTTTTTTACAGTTTGCTTTCTCACACATGGAGAAAAGAACCAAAGAGGATGACAGATCCCTGCGGATATTTAATGTTGCAAAAGGTCAAGGAAGTGTAGTCACCTGCTTTGCATTTAAATAGATTTAATTTATGCACTTGTCAGCTTTGCTTTGGCTCATGAACTTTTGGTGTCCATAAGATAGTGCTGAATTCACCCTAGTATCTTGTCAGTGAGCTTAAAATCTTCAACTCCATCAGACTAACTAGCAAGCAGCAACACTCAGCAAACAACCAGCACAGTCACAAGGCCTTGTGGACACCAGCTGTGGTCAGTCCTGGTTTGCAGCCTGACCTCCAGGTGTGTAACTCCTCACTATGCAATTCAGCCCACTGAGTAGCCCATGGATGGACTGAAGAGACACATATCCATAGAGGAATTCAGAATGGATTTAGAAGCAGCTTTAGACACAAGTTTTCAGGCCAGCCCATGGCCCAAATCCAGTGCATAAATGCAATTCAGTTTGAGGCTTAGCCATATTTACAACACAAGACTGTGGATCTACCCCAAAGTCAGAGAAAAAGGTTTCCAAATTTCATTATTCCATCCTTCAACCCTTAGACTAGTTTTTGTTTGGATTTTAGCAAAGGAAGCATAAAGTTTAGCCTGTCATTCCTACCATTTCCTCCTTAATTCGCTCAGTGATTTTATTAGTTGCTTCTTCATGTGCATGGAACAGGCTGATAACACTGGTTTTATCTGGATCCAAGATATTTCCATCTTCATCTCTAACTGTCAGGTCTAGCTCAAGTATTCTGTGAAAATATAAAAGGCATAATGGTAGGGCTATTTCCTTCTATGCTAAGAAAGCTTAGAAATGTAACAAACAAGGAGGCACTTAAAGACCTAACGTTATGTAATTTAAATATATGCCACAGTATTGCACTGAAGAAAAATTGAACTACACCCTGTGATTTTTTTTAAAGCTGCTGTACAATATTTAGGAAGTTATAGTAATGTCACCAAACATTGAAATGCCTCTCACATAGAATAGATTCACCCTGTTCAATGACTTTTAGCAGCCTTCATCGCTTTTAGCTTTTAACACCCAACATTTGTAATCAAGACATGTAGGGTCTTCCTGTTACCTTCTGCTTTTATATTGCTCTCTCACCCTTTCAGTCCCAATACTTAACTCTACTGTCTTCTTCCCTGTCCTCACAGAAATCACAACTTTTCTTCTTGCCACTCTTTTTCCCCCTCTCCCACAGTGGCCCACTCAGCCTCCATTGTTATTCCCCTTTTATTTCTTCTCCAGAGTTTGGCAAGCTTCCTTCACACCCCACAACTTTACTTCACACTTGCAGTGACTATCCCACTTGTGATCCAAATAATTTTGAACATCCCTTTCACCCCTATTCTTCCAAAGGAAACACTTTACTGTCTCGTAATACAGAAAGAATATAAGACTGAGAAAACTAAATTCTGAAAGCAAATTAGTTTTAATCTTGTCCTAATCACAGCTGGGCTTCTTTGATTGGAGCACTTGAAAGTGAATTCTGTTTTTGAGTGAGCACTCAGCCACACAGTGCAGTAGGATATGTGTATCCCATAGTGAGCTCTCTATTAGTACGATTTATTACCAATTTGCATCCAAATCACAGAGAACAAGTTAAGAGTTTCATAACACCCTGTGGTCATTTTGTATGTGTAGCCACAGGTAATTGTAGACTTTCAGCTGCATAGAGGCCTTCAGGCCACAACCACCACAGTTTAGCTTAAAATAGCTAAACACTGTTTATAAGCAGGTTCTAACACCTGTGAAAATAATACTGTGAATGTGTTTTTACCAAGCTCTCTGTCCCTCTTCCTTTATCAGATGGTGGAACACCACTGACCTTACATAACCCCACAATTTTGCCAAAAACTCTGTTGTGTTGCAGTGACTTTTTTATTGGCAGTTATTTTGTCAAATAACTATTCTGTCCCTGGTAGTTTCACTTCTATTCAATTCAGAATCAGAGCTCGGCCTGGAAATTCCCTAGAGAATGTGGTGTGGGTGTGGATGTGCTTGTTTGCAGACTTAGTACAGTTTGTCAGCACTGCTTTTGAGGGTCATGTGCTGGACTTAGGCCATGTTTGTGACAGATGCACAAGGTTTGGGCCCCAAGCACACTGGCGATACATGTATATAGAGGTCAGATACCTGACCTCAAATCTTCCCAGCTGACAAGCTCATGTATTTATAATTCAGAAATAAATTAATATATTGAAAAAACATTTTGCTATGAAAAGCCTCATCGTGGTATCCATGGTATCCATACAACACAGGAGTAACAGGGAGAAGTCTGAAAAGGAAGATTCCATATGAACCACAATTTTGAATTCCAAACCTGCAAACATGAAAGCTTTAGTATCATCTCTTTGGTGCTGTGCTTTAAAATAAATCATGCTTTCCAGAAGCAATGGGGACCACTCACTTGTTACCATAGTCAATTTTGGATGTGACTTTCTGTTTGAGTTCTTTGAGCTCATCTTTTGGCAAAGTCCCAGACAGAAGCTGTGAGCGCCACTCCATCAAGTCACACATCATGGACTGCACCTGCTGGAACTGGGCCTTCTTATTTGTCTAGGAGATAAAAAATCCTAAATAAGTTTCTGGATTTGAGTTGAAGTGAAACTCTGGTCTTGACAACTAAAGGCTACATGTTCTATAAAATGCTAAATGATAGCAGGAACAAGAAGCAGGCAAAATATTGATGTCTCATCCCACAAATTTTTAAGGACAGAATATCCCATGTGACCATAAATAAATGACATGAAATTTAAGCAGTTTGTATCAGGATGGGGAATTATGTTATTTTTGTTTTATTTAATTGTGTTGTTTTAAAATTGTTTAAAAAAAATCTCTTCAAGAGAAAACATTACCAAAGAAATTAACTTCTGTATGAGATATTGAAAGGAACAACACTTGATTGTGGCATTAAAACATTTAAGAGAAAAATCAGGGAACACACGGAAGAAACTAAAGCAGTTCTAGTGTCATTCACTGAAAATAAAGAAGGATTTTCATTGTTGATGTAATCAAGAAGACTACCAAGTGACATGTTTCAGAAAAACTACAGCACATTCAAGATCCCTTTTGCCCCAACAGAGAAAAAGCAAAATCCAGTGACTGAGATCCTGGAATAGTCAATACAATTACTGAAATTGCTAATTGTTAATAGCTACTTGCTTCCAGTAACCATTGAAGAACTTCTAACATTCCCAGAGCATCATGAGTTTTTTCAAATGTATCCCAGTAATCTTTTATACTCCTATCTGGAAGCTTTTCACTGCTACAAATCAAAATCATGAAAAATTTATCATGCACAGGATACTCAAAGTTGAAATAACAGGCATGAAGTTAGACCCCTCCTCAGCAGGAAGTCAGCTTTCCCTTTACAGAACCACAGAACCATCCAGAGCCCTTCAAGATCATCCAGTCCAAGGCTGACTGCTGGACTAGATTTAAAGCCACTAGGCATTTAAAGCCACTGAAGAAAATCTTAGTGGTGTGTAGCAGAATTTTTGAGAGAGCCTGGGCCTGATTGTTTCATGGAAGAGCTTTGAGCTATCCAGATAGGCCTCAGAATTTTGGGCCTATGTCGAAGTGATAAGCCTGTGGCGCAGCAAGAATTGTTTGTTAAAGTGTGTTTGGTTTTAGATAACATAGTTCTATTGTAATCACAGTAGCCGTTTTAAGACTGAATTGTTTTGAATTCTTTTTCACTTTGTGTACCAATTAAAAAGCACCTGAATTTGTAGACTATCTGACCTCTATATAACCCGACATTTTGAGATAATAAAGCGGACAACTCATGATAAACCAAATTGGTTCACATCCTCTGTTGCTCTGTCTCAGCTTCCCCGCATTTAGAAGCCCTGGCTTTTTATCTTTATAGGTGAGAAAGCAATTTCTTAAATCCACCCAGACTCCACCCTGAATGTAGGAAAAAACATTAATAGAACAAGGCCCCAGTGGCATAAACAGGACCAACTAACAGGCAACAAACAGCATCCTACCACGTAGAGCTGTTTCCAAATGCTTCCCCATTCCCAGAGAGTAGTGGTGACTTCTTGGACTAAGGGAATCTCAGCAGGTATGACATTTTCTGTGTGTCTAGGAAAGAGAAGGAAATTCATCCCAAAGTTTTGCATATAGGTAAAATCTTATAAAATGAAAGCCTTGTTCATTTTTACCCATGTAAATGTAGTATCAACAGAAACAAAAAAGTTAAACAATAAAAAGAAAAAAACAACAAAATATCTGCACCTAGTATTTTTCTAAATGCTTTAATAGGTATATTACAAGTAACCAATAGTAGTATATTGTAGTTAACAATAACCAATAAATCTACTGTAGTAATTTAGTAACCAATGAGTATGTAACACAAATAATAACATCCAAAAATCTATTTAAAAAACCTACTTTATTTAATAAAATCTTCTTTTATACATTATCCAAAACACAATGTGTGTGTATTGTAACCACCCCAGCAACAACAAAGAGTGTTTGCATTTCATGGGTGTGTATTATATTTAGTGTGGGAGAGGTATGTAAATGCCTTAAAACTCATCCTTTAGCAGACAAGCTCAATAATGTAATAAAACAGACAAATTCAATACCTTTTCTTTTCAGCAGTAGGTTCCTTGATGTGGATGAAGGATTTAGGAAATATTCCCTGTTGAATGAGAAGAAAAAATAGAAATCAACACTTATTCTCCAAGAACACTGAGGCAACAACCATGACTATGAACATAAATGGTAATGACAAACTGTAAAACCCAAATTAACTGCTGGTTATTTAGTTTTCTGTCCAAATGGATGCATTTCTATTTGACAGACAAATAATACAAGTTTTGTTACTTCTCTGCAAATACAGAATGCATAGGCATCTTTCTTCATAAGAAGCACCATTTTCCACCCCAGAAAACAGTTCAATTAAATACAAATTAATAAAATACAATTTAAATTCAGTACAGAAACATTTTGTCTGAGCATCATCTCATACATTCCACTTTCCTGGATGAAAACACAATCTAATTTAGAGATCAGCTTGATTACCAAACCAAAGAAGAAACACTGATGTAGGTTCATTGAATACTGATAAAAACATTTGCACTGCACCAGGAAGGGAGGCACTTATTAAAGCCATGAGCTCTCAGCCCTCCCACGTTTGTGTGGCCTCACTGCAGCTGAGATTGCAGCCTCACTTTCTGCTCCCCAGGGCTGTGCAGAGATGCCCAGCAAGATGGAGCCAAGAAAACACCAGATTCCATTAACTATTCCATTCTATTTTAACTGACCTGTGTAGACAACAAATGGCCACCACACAAAAAGTTCTAATGTGACCTGTGCTTGCTCTACAAAAGCTGAAATGTCTTAAGTCATCCCAAAGGAATGTTTGACAATCACTCTGTCCATGACAATTCTCCCCTGAACTGGCAAATCTGACCTTGGTATCTAACTAGATCCTTCCTGGATTCTTCTCTATTCAATAACTCACTTATGGAACTTCAAATACCACAATAATTCAATAACAAATGTGCTACTTTACAAAGCCTTTCTCCAAATTAGACTGCAGCTTTTATAACAATTTTCTTTTAAGCACTGACTCTTAATCAGAACACAATCATATCTTATCACTTCCATATCTTTTTCATTAAGATGAAAGTTCAAAAAAGTCAGTGAATTAGCAAAGTAAAAGAAGAAGGTCCTAGTAATTGTAAATTTAGTGATATCTTAGTATATAAAATTAATAAGACTTCTCAAAGCATGTTATGCATGTTGATCTTGAAGCCTTTTAGCAATATTAGGAATTAATTAAGAATTAGTCAAAAGGATGTGGTTAGTTCTGGTAAATATTTTCCCATTTTAGTTTTAGGCTAACTTTTAATTGATTAAAATAATGTTATGTAGAATAAATGGTAATAGCATTTTCAGACAAAAGAAATACCAAAGTAATTGAAACACAAGTGTAGTGTTTTGTAGTACATTTGTATTGCTGCTCTCTAGAAAATCTTATACCAAGAGGGAGTTACAAACAAAAATGCTTTTCTTCTAGAAAAGTGCATTTGAAATTAAGAAGTAATTTTCTTGCTGCTTAACTTAGGAGTCATCATACCCAGAGTAAAAACTGTTCATCTGTGGCTTTCCATTTGCACATCTAAGAATACTGGCTTTTAAAAAAATTAATATGATTTTTGTACTTTTCAGATATTTAAGAACTTAACCTCATCCAAATTATTTATATTGTTTGTAGCCTAGAGAATCCTTGGAAAAAGTACAGAAACAAACACATCTAGCAGCAAATTAACTCCAAATTCAATTCAAATGGTGTCTTCAACACAATTAACCTGAAGCCACAGTCATTTCTTCTTTATTGATCTGCTTTTCCCAGTCCTTACTTCTATTTACCAACATTGTCCAGGATGAATGCTGATCATTTTATCCATCTTGAAAGGAAAGAGCTGACTTGAGAGATCAGAACAGAGGCAGAGACAGCCAGAAACCCAATTCATGGGCTGACCCCTTAAAAAAATTCTCATAGGAATGAACAGCGTGGTCTTACCTCTGCTCCTTTGTATCTTACCAGGTAACCCCTGTACCAACCTAAAAGGAAGAAAGATCACTTGGTATGACAAAAACCATGCATTATAAAGCACACAATAAAGTCATGGGGTTGATTTCACATTAAAAAATATCTAGCAGAGTATTTGTAAAAGTTAATAGTTACTTGAAACATACCTAGATTGAAGTGAATAGCAGGGACTGTATCAAACATGACTTGCATATTATCATATATGATTGTATTGTCTGCTTTCAAGCCTTGCACAGTAAGTACAGATAATTGTACATAGAATTTGACACACCATGCTCACATTAAAAAGGTAGAATAAGTTGTTTTACAAAGTAATACATGCACATTCTTAAATGTCTATCTCAGCCACGGTCCTGGATAGCCCACAAAGCTCTTCCTGTGTTCTAGCCCCAATATTAATCCCCATGGTTGTTACATACCCAATTTCCTTTAATATCATAAGACTAAGTCATTTTTCTGCTCTGAGGAATTACAGCTTTTGGACTCAACCATAATAAGCAGCTTCTTAGTGTAAATTCAAGTTGGAATTTCAAGAAAACTCAGGGCTATTATTTGGCTTCTGCTCCATTTGTAAGTAGAGCCCTTCAGAATGAGAGGAGTGCAGAATTGCAGTAGTAGAAAGCCAAAAAATTTATTCGGGCTTTGTTCCACAGTTAAGTCTCAATAAACTACAAAAACCATAAAAAACAGAGTTCAACCTTACTGAATTACATCAGGGGCCACATCCACTGTGCATACACCCCATCATGAGAAATCACCTGCACAGCAACAATGTTTAACTCTGTTAAATACCACATTTTTTTCATCTCATAGAAAGAATTTTTGACTAAAAGCATATATTTTCTAATTGTAATTTCATGAACAAATATGATCTCTTTGTTATCACCCTTTCTCTCTCACCATTTCTGTCATAGGTATTGCAGCCATGCAAACAAAGCATAAAGTAATAAAAATAAATCCCAAACACCAAACAGTACAATCAGAAGGGTGATGCTAAAAGTCACTATGCTGACCTCAAAGAAAGACTCAGGACAGATTTCTTTTAGGTTTTTCTGCACTGGGATTTTTTTTCTCAGTGTTTCCTCAACAATAAAATTCCATCTTACTGCTAAAACTGAATTATTTGCACATAGTCTCAATTTACAACCACGTGTGTCAAATTAGTTTCATCCCATTTGCTGTGACACCACATATATGTTATCTGCACAAATTTTGTGCATGCAGAACCAACTAAAACAGGACATAAAAGGAGCACAGGAAGAATCCTGTCACCGTTGGTTACTCACCAGCTGCACCTGGCAGCATATTTTGAATATATCTGATAAAAGATGAACTTCGCTCCCACAATGAGAGGGATTCCACTTCTTCATTGACAAACATATTTCATAAAGCAAGGCATGAAAGAGCATGTCAAGGGCAGGGGAGTCAGAAAAGGCTTTTAGACAAAAAATAACCCCATGAGGTCAGCATTCAACTCACTGGGCTGGCCTGACAACAAATGTACCAGAGGAATCAGAAGCCTGAAATGCTATTTCTGCAACTGGCAGACAATACAGGGATGAGGAGGTCCCTGGTTTGTCTGCGTGCTTTGTTCTTAGCCAAACTGTTTAGAATGGAGTTTAGAATGCTAAAGAGTTGTGCAGACCTTATGTTTTTTAGGCGAGGATACAAATCCTTGTGACTCAGAGAGAAGCATCTCTTGGCTGCTGAGAGACACCAATGTTTTAAAACACTGATGCTTAAAGATAATGAATTAATCTTACAAAGAAGAGCAGAGAACAGGAGAAAAATAATAGTGGTTTTGTGTTCCAACACATTGTAAATGTGGTTTTTCAAGTGCTCCTCCCTCAAATCCTTTGCTGTTTCCGGACAAAAGAACCCAGAGCTCTGTGTGGTGGAATGGGCTGGGTTCAAACAGCTCAGAGACTTCACAGCCTTGTGACCACAACACACCAATGCTGAGCTGGCTCTGCCACTGGGTCATGCAGCACTTGACCTCCCATTTTAACACAGCTCCAGTTAATAAGATACAACAGACACATGTTCTATCAGCAGAAGTAAGCTGGAGAAGATAATTTCACAACATATTTTTCAAAGCTTTAAGCAATTTGGAATTTTTTTTAAAACTCTTGACCTGGTCAAGAGCATCACTGCAAATTGAAAATAAATCACTCTGACAGTGACATTTGCAGATACCTAGCTGCTGAGTTAGTAATAATAACTCCACCCTCCCTGCTGTATACTAATGGAAAGCTCAGTAGCTCTGTGAGACTTGCAGGGAATCCGTGGGATTGTGAAGGTATTGAGTGTCCATCATGCATGACTTGACTTTGACTTCTGCTGCTTAACTTGTTCAGTAAGTTGGGTGGCTTTCACAACTGTTTCTATCCTGCTGACAACTCAGATTTCTTTAACTGGGTTTCCTCATTATACAACAGGATAAGGGTGCTGAGTATCTCCTAGCAACAAATATTTAGTTTAGAGGCAAAAAGTGTACTCCTTTAAATATTAAATCAAATTTAATGTGAATTCCATGAGGTACATCACAAGCTGGCACAAATTTCACAAACTCTACATTCACCTTGATGACTTCCTCATTTGGTAAAGGCTGCCCAAAAAACCACACAAACTCTAATGTGTCTAATTTTGGCTCTTCAGAAAAGATTAGGTTCCTCCTCAAAATAGACCACCACCACCACCACTAAAAATAAGAGCATTAGACAGCTACTGATGTAATATAGGGAATTGCTGTGAGGTGAAAGGATTATGTTATTCACAAAGAGATGGAAAATGTGACCTACCTTCAAAGGACTCCAGGATATGGACCACATCACCAATCTGTAGAGATAGGTGTTGCATGCTTGTGCCTTTGAAATTGTATATAGCTGGAAAATTAAAGGATGAAAACACTATTTTTCAATACAGCCACACACTATGGTTAAACTAAAAACCAGACATGGTTATTAAGGTTTGGATACTGGGATAAATACACTAGGCTAGACAAACAAAACTATAATTCTATCCAGAAGCTCATTTGTCACCATGAAATAATCTCTTCTGAGAATGGAAAGATGGTGAAAATGGCCAGTGCTGAAAACAAAAACCAAACAAACCAACCCCATGGAAAACTCAGCAAGCATGGGCACAGCAGCTATTGATCAGCACAGGATTTAGGAGCCCTGTTTGATGCAGGTCTTTGATAAATACACAATCCTAGTGCTGGGGAATTGTTTGTCTACTGGCCCAAAGGATTTAAGCACACAGTTACCAAAATTTATGGTTACACTGGTATGAAAGGGCACAGAGATGCCTGTGAAAACTGAATTTATTGACTTCTTTCCTGGGTTTAGATGCTTTAATTTAACATGAAACAGTGTTTCCTACGGAAACAGTACCAAGTTTCATAAATTTCTGTATGCTCTGTATGGCTCTGAAAAGAACACAGGAGCAGTGGATTTTAAAAGTGTTCTAATCAGAAATGTATCTACATGTGGTTAGGAAACAGCAACGTTTCAGAGAGAATTGAACAGAATAAGCCTCTTCACCAGTTAGGTTCCAGGGCCACAGGATGTGGGCTCCTATGGTAACCATGCCTCTCTAAACTTCTTTTCTTCATGGGCTCAGCTACAAATTTCCACAAGAGCATTACAGCAGAAGTGGTTCTTGATGGGAAATCCCACAGGGAAACTGATTAAACACGAGCAGCTGAAAGCCCAATGACACTGTGCAGGTGGGAAGAGGCTGCTAAAGGTGACCCCAGTGTGCAGGAAATGTGACCCCAGTGTGCAGAGCTCTGCCTGGCTCCTGGCAGGGTCCCCATCCAGCCCCACAGCAACCAAACCTGAAGCAGTTTGGATGAGGGAAAGCTGATCTATAAAGCAGAGTCTACCTTCAGCATCTTCCTGCATTCCTTCTGCTTCCCCCTCCAGGTTTCTAAAGCAGGATGTTCATCTTTGCTAGGCCAACATGTATAATGATATATCTTATTTAAACATTTTATTTATTTTACTTTAATTATTAAAGTCTCAAAATAAATTGCCTTCCAGGAAAAATGCCTAAAGTAGGAGTGTAGACCTAAATAGATTCATCCTCTTCACTTTACAAGTGTTCCATAAATTATGTTTCTTTTGCCATCATTATATCTGTTATATTTCTGGAACAGAAATTAGAAATAATTTCAGATTGAAGAGGCTTACTGGACCAAGAATAAATTATTTTTGTTGACATGAAGAGGTTCCCAGCAGCTCCTCCTCCTGAGTGGGGAGAGCAAGGCTTGAATCATTCAACATGTGGGTAGGACTAAAAGAAGTATAACACTGAAGTGAGGCTCTGCTGCCCAGACTGAGCCATTTATTCAAGAGAACCTTGCAAACACTTCCTTGGACCTGCCCTAGCCCAACACAAAATTGAGTTTATGTAGTGTAGCACATGTGTAGTTCTGTTCTGACTTGTCTCTTTTCCAGAAGAGGAGGATGGCAAACAACCCTGCAAAGTTATTTCAAGAGAAATTTCCCTGGAGTGTCTGGGAGGTGGGGGATGTGTGTGCATTCCCATGCTCTTATGGTATTTTCCTGAAAAGTCCATGGAAATCAAGATTCCTGTTGTCCAGTAAATACTTTAGTTTTCAAAACATGCGCTGCTCTATTTAGTTGTAGCTGTCTCAAAATAGAGATGTAAATTACTGAGTCATATCTTTACATTGCATTTCAGTTTTGCTCTCTTAAAACTTCATTTAACAGCCCTGAATGTATTGAAAAATGCAGTAACAAACTGGCAAAGGAAGTGGCTGTATGATCTTGGTTATTTCTAAATGAGTAAGTGGAAACTTAAGAGAGATTTTATCAAAGAACTTGGATTGTTTGGCAGGATGAGTTCAAAAAAATCCCTGTACAAACTTTTAGGCTATAGACCTACCCATGCATTTTGTGATAATCAACCTCTCAAACTACCTTGCAAAAAATGCAATAAATAACCCAACACCATCAGCTACATCCATAGATCTTATCTACAGCACCAGACAGCTTAACCATCACATCTGCTGTTGTTTTAACTATTAACTGCAAATGAAAATTGGACTTTTATATCTAATTATGTTTTCTGTCAGCTGTAAGTGATGTCATTTCCCTCCCAAACCAGGACCCTCCTGTGTTTGTGAGTGCTGCCTCAGAGTTCACCAGCCAAAAGGAGGGTTCCCTTTCCTCCACCCTCTTCTGAGGTCCTCAGGATTGTGTGTGCACAAACATATTTAACTCATTTTTCTCTTCAAAAATAGTATACGAAAACCCCACGTGGAATTCAAGATTTTCGGTGGGATACTCACAACAGGTTGTTGGCTTTTTAAAAAATAAACTCTCCAGTGAATAGCAATGAAAGCCCTTTCAAATCACTCTGAAGAACCTTCCTACTACTCCTCTTCCTGGCATCCTGTATCCCAGCCTTAAACACGAAATGGTTCAGTATCCTTGAGGCACAGAAAGTGACCTTCTTGAAGACCCCAGCATTCACTCTAAATCCTAACAGCAATTACTGACCTCAGCAGTGACTGAAGTCATGGCAATAAGATTAGTGGGAGAGATTTGGATGGCACATGCCCTCCCCAGCCCGGGCTGAGGTGCTCCCAGCAGCAGTGTGTCTGCACACAGGTCCTGCCAGCTCCTCCCAGGATGGCACAGGATGCCCAGAGACTCCAATTTTATGTCACTGTTCCTAAATAGGGACTTTACTGTTGGCTGAGAACACAGTTGGAAAATTTTCCCCTGAATGAGCAAAGGATAAAAATTGTCTTTTTAGAGATCTGATGTCAGAATTATTTTTTTGCTTTTTCTTTTATACCCCTCTTACATACTCTTTTATATAGTTTTATGTATTCTTGGTGCTTTTAGCCTACACACTTGTAACTTTCCAAGTCTGATAACTTAGCTGAGACCCATGGCACCATTAAACCAAGAGACCTAACAGTCTAAAAACCCCAGACACAAGGTCCTCTCCAAAACATATTTCTGTAAACTAAAATAAGCCCATCCAGGAAGAAAGTTCCTCAGAACAAAAAGTCCACTCGAGCCTCTCATTGGGGAATCTTTGATAAATATGCTAATTTTGCAAGGCCTATAATTGTGTGTATTTCGGTGTGAGGTGTGCATGCATTTTCAGGGCATTCCACCTGGATGAAGTGCTACACCCAAGGATCCTGAAATAAATACCGAGCTAAAAATCCCTTTTCCCCATAAACCATGTTTTAGATTTAATTTTAAGACCAAGAAAAGGCAACAGATGCCTATAACCTCTGAGGTGATTTTATAGCACACACATCACACATGAGTCAGCAAACAAACAAACAGCCCAGTGCAAACGCCCTGAGATTCTCAGCTCCCTCAGGAGATGAGCTGAAGGCCAGCACACCACGACATCAATACTGCTCAGAGAGCACATGGGAAATGCCAGGTGGGACTGCTGGCACAGCCAACCTTCAAACTGAACCCCACTCAAGCCCAGATGAGCTTTGAATTGTACTCAGGAAGATGAGAACAACTCCCATCCTGTCCCCGGGGTGTGCCCAAAGAATCCTTTCCCATCCAGCCAAGCAGAACGTGCTGCAAGGACAGTGACTCTCAGCAGCTTCTGTGTGGTTTTGCTCTCACACTCACCCCCAGAGCTTGAGGGAAGACATCTACCAGTGCCCAACCCTGCAGGGAAAGTTGAGGCCTGAAGAAAATCCCTCTGTTTCCATTTAACCTCATCTCATCTACTGCAGCCAGAGCTGTTGGCTCTGATATGCACACTCCCCCTCTAGATAAATCTGTGTGTACTCTCTTGAGTAGGTGCGTGGCTGTGGAGACAGAAAACAGTTAACCTTTGCAAATTTAAGTTACATCTCCTCCTCAACTTTAGAAAATGGCCAGCAGAAAAAAATCCCCTCGTATGTGGACCTTGTTTGGGAACTTTCCCACACGAAATGCTCTAGATGAGTCACAATAAGCGAGGTAGCAGAACCTCTTCTCTCAAAAAGCTGCCTTTCCTCACTGTTAAAGGCTCACATTCTCGCAGATCAATATCTAAGTTTGTAAGCTACCACGAGATGGGAATGGTGAGAGAGGAAAATCCCACATTCTGCAACACTGAAGCCATTTATTACCTAATAATCTTTCCTGTCTTTGCTGCCTGTTTTCCTTGACATTCAATCCCTGTCATAATCTTTATTAAAAATACAAGCATTACATTGTTTCATTTTGAGGCTCACCTTTCTGTAACAAGCCATGTCACAAGTTGTTTTCCTTG
Organism: Erpornis zantholeuca; assembly: GCA_013400515.1. Taxonomy (NCBI): domain Eukaryota; kingdom Metazoa; phylum Chordata; class Aves; order Passeriformes; family Timaliidae; genus Erpornis; species Erpornis zantholeuca. Next base: position 275,766 of record VZTN01012070.1, read on the forward strand.
GCTACTTTTCCACTCTTATACAGAACATAAAAAAATATTTTCTAAGGTATTACTGAACCAGCTCCTAATTTTACTTTAGCACAACAGAAGGACAATTTGGTATGATTTTGATGCAATAACTCATGATGTGTTTTGAATATTCAAAAAATTTCTAATTAATGGGCTCAGCAAACACCCTGTTTCTATTTCAAAATACACAGCTCCACTTTTATGAGTAGTAAAGTACTCATAAATGATCAATTCTTGGTGTTCAGTCACCATTTTCTTCTCATGAAAAATTATTCAGCAAGAGACAGATAAACCCCAGGTGAAAATTTTATACAGTCCTAGCAGGGTTCCTTGACTTCTGGAAAGAAACTTGCAAAAAATGTTTTCCAGTATTCCAAGTTAAGGATCTTCCCCAAAATCTCACAGAGCAAGTGTGACTTAAAGACCACAACACAGACACCGTTCTAGTAGACAAATCACAGGTCAGAGACTTGTCCCAAACCCCTGGGGGGTTAGAAGCTGATTAAATTTATTGCAAATCATGCTCAGAGGTAACTCTGCAGTTCTCAGGTAATGAGCTGTTATCTCAGAAAACAACTGAATACAGATTTCCTCACTTGCTTAACCTTGGGGCCAGATGGAGGTTTTAGCTGAGCTGAGCTACTTATTTTCCTTCTTAGACATGATAAACCAGTGTGGATCATGAGAACCAGGAAGCTCTAACAGACCAAACTAGTTATATAAGATACTGTCTCTGACTCTTTGCCTTCTTATATAAAAACTGTAGCACAGCCATTTTTATTAGAACTCTTCATGAAGAAAAGGCTATTTAGCTGTAATGTTTTCTTTTCATGAAAAGACCATGGATAAAATGATTATTTCCCCAGCTTTGTCTTCATACCACTTCAGCTTGCCTTTTGCTGTCTCCCAAAGAGCTGCTACAATCTGCTGGCTTCAGAGGGTGCATTTCATGGAGGAAACCTGCCCTGAACAAAGCTCTGCTCCATTATGCCTCAATCCATTCAGATTTCAGAGATGTAGAATCATTTCAGAGGACTTCAGCACATGAAATCAGACAAGCCAGTCTCAGCCCTGTGCACTTGGGCTGAGTTTGTGCTTTCCTACACCTTTAAAGGAGTCACCCACCCCTCTCCATAATTTTGCTTCAAAAAGACAAACATTGATTTTCAGATTCAGCAGAACATGAGTAAATCAGACACTTGAGTTTAGAATGCCAATACAACATTTCACCAGTGTGTAACTTTGCTCAAGGTTGGGGCAAATGGCAAAGATTTTCCCTCAGGAAAGTGCCACCTAAAGCCACCAGCCTGCCATGACTATTCCATCCTACCCTGTCCATAGGAATAACACAGATTTATGCTGGGAATGCTGCAAGACTAAGAACAGGTTTCATGTCTAAAACCAGGACTATCATTTCCAAGTGCAAAGCAGAGTATCTGCTGCCCAGACTACTCCATTTAATTAAGTAAAACACCAAAGTGGGCAGGACAGGTGCTATTTACCATAACCAATGGGTGATGTGGTCTTCCAGACCTACCCTGCAGTGTACTCTGCTCATCCAAAGCATCATGGGCCCAATATTCTCAAACTGAAACTCTGCTCATCAGCAGAAACTGAAGGCATGAGGCACACTTCTAACAAGAGACTTGAAAATTCAACATGAGATTTTTAGACTTGAACCCGAAGATTTTCAAGAACACAGAAGACAAAATATCCCTATGTGGTTAAAAAGCTTCCAGAGTGTATTATTCCAAAAGCTCATCAACTTTCAAAGAATTTATGACTCAGTTTGCCCATTTTTCTCATTTCCCTCAGACACAGGAGGCATGCTTACAATAAACCATAAATTCCAAAACCTCTTTGTTTGTGACCACAGTTGTCAAAATCCATTTTCCAGGCCTCACTACTTCATGAGTTCCATTTTCTTGAAACTCAGCAATTACACTCTTTTTCTGCCAACTTCTAAGATCATAAATTTATTTAATTTATGGGACAGGACTACCAGTGATAGTGATACATGCTTGTTTGGGTTTGTTTGATTGTTTTAATTATTCTGGGTGCAAGAGTCTCCCATTTTTCTCACCAATGTATATAATGAAAGAGCACACTTGGTTTCCAAGACAAGGTAAAATAAGACAAACTGAGCAAACACTTTGGCTAAGAAAAGGAGCTCCTGGGTATATAAGCTAAATGTTGTTGAATTTGTACTCATCTGTTAAATTCAAGCAATTGTGCAAAAACAGAGACTGAATGCTCTTGCTGAAGAAAACCTACCATAAAGTCACATGTATGACCACGTACATAACTACCACTCTATACTGTTGGGAGGTCCATTGGACTCTTTATTTTGCTTTGTGACACACTAAACCACAGACACTGCTACAACTGTGATTTTACATTCAAATATAAAGAGCCTTATAAGGTGTTTAGACAGAAAACCCTTCTTTAACCCAGGAAATGGACTGACTTGGGGCCAACAAGTGGCAGCACCATCGCCACACTGCAGGACACAATGTGCCCAGATCCTCTTTGACACCAAACCCACTCTGTGCTCACAGGTGAGAGCAGCAGGGGAGCAAGCAGAGGGGAAAGGAAAGGCCAGCAGGTCTGCAGTGTCAGCTCTTGCCAGTGACCTACTCTAGAGTAAATGATATTGTTTGGGACATGAAAATAATCATCACTGGATTGCCGTTAGTTTTTGAAGCGATGTATTTCACAAGATGGTTTTTACAACGAGAAGTTTGCTGAATCTTTCAAGTACCACAGAGACTACTACAAAAATTAGGTGCTTTCTACTATTTGTAAAATTGAAACAGAAAATATTTACATCTTTTATTTTGTAATGTAAACTGCCACCAGAACAGGCTACTTCCATTTTGCAATTCTGCCACTGCTGCACATGGACATTGAACAAGATGTTATTTTCCCCTAATTCATTTCTTGGTGTGACATTTTATGTCATGAAGCCAGTTTTTAATGCACATCACAAAACACTTTCACTATGGCCTACTGAAAATTAAAAAAATTCTTTTAGAAGTATTGAGAAGATTAATAACTAAGTACTAGCATGCATCTTTCAAGTGCTTTAGCTCTGATTCCTACTGTTTTAAGGCTTTATTTAAACAGCAATTCAGTCCTTCACACAAGTTAACATCATTCATTTTAAGATTACTTTCCTTCCAGAAAGTATCATTTACCAACTCAAATACAGATCTTTTTCTGCAACACTGACCAGAAGTGACAATCTTGCAGAAGCAACTGTAGTATTCCCCTTCCCCTACATTTGTTCCCCATAAGTGCTGCCTGCTGCACATCGTACAACACATTATTCATTCAGTGTGCTGCTAACACACCAAGGTGGGCAATGCTGCATTGCTGGGAGAGTGGGCAGGCTGCCTCTCGTGTGCTTCATGCTGTTCTGTGTGAAAGATCCACACTTTGTGCAAAGCTGATCCTCTCAGTTAAGGCACCCTGGTAAAGCGGACGGTGTTAACTCATCACACCAGGGAAAACACCTGCCCACATCCTGCTCAGAAGACACAAAGACAGAGCTCAAATGGCAGCTGCCTGCCACTTACCCACGCCACTCTTCTCTGTCTTGTGCCATCTTGCCATCACAGTGAACCCGTGAGGCTCCCAAGGATGCGCACCCCGAGGAGTCCAAGCTGCACGCGATGGAGCTGGAGGTGGGTGACAAACGCAGGCCCCGGAAGCGCCGGCGCTGCCCAGCCTCGGACGAGCGGCAGGAGGAGGCAGCTGCGAGGGCTCTGTGAGATTTGCTGCCTCTCGGAGCTTCCTTCCTCTTTTCTCAAGATACTGTACCCTGGTGTCATGGGGGAGGGGAATCTCAAACCGGGTGTTTCTCTTGCACCATGTTTCTCTTGTAAACAGGAGCACGAGAAAAGGACCAAAACCACGCCAGGACCACGTGGCACCACCTCTGGAGTTCGGGTCTGTGTGATAATCTCCAACCACAGGTTAGGTCAGTTTTGGGCACCAGAGCAACATCAGGCTTGAAAGATTTGACTTCAGAGGACATTACATCTTAAAAGCTCTGCTCTTCTAACCTGTCCTTGAACACAGATTTGTGCTTTCCATGTCCCCTCTCCAAAGAGAAACAGAGTGAAGACAAAGCCACATTTCAAACAACACCTTTTTAATTTCTGTCATTTTATGTTTGGAGGAATAAGTAGGAAACTCTCTCTATTCTCTAAACAGAGCAGTACTTTCTTAAAGACTTCTTGTCAATACAAAACTGCCAAAAGCATTTTTTGGCACATTTATAGCCTGTGCTTGCACACAGGCTGCTGCGTGAACTAACCTGGGTGAGGACATCTTGATGTGCAAAGACCAAGCCAAATGGTTTGGAATGTGGATTAAAGACAATATACCAAATTGAAGGCAGTATGAGACCTTAAAGCACAAAGTCTGTGCTTTATTTCTAGTTTAAAGTCAAAAAAACCCAAACAAAATACTTGTAAGACTTACTGTTTGTTTGATCTTCTGCTTAGTACAGTGAGTGCAGTTGACAATCCCATCCTCTGGATATTCCATTGCTGTTCAGCAATCACTGTTTATCCAAACTCTTTAATACTCCATGCTACCTCCATCTCTCAATTTTTGCTAACCATCTCTGTTTTTGATAACACATGACATTTTATTTGTTTTAACTAGCAACCATGTGGAGCACAGAGTGCCAGTCTCTCTTCCTGCATGTGGAATTCTGGTATGTACTTCTGGAGGAAACTCACTTTAACCTTTACCACAGACTTGCTTGAAATAGTCTAATCTTACCCATACTAGCTCAGAGAAGGATTTAGCTCATTACTCTCCCCTAAAATAACACTGAAAGTCACATTATGTTTACTAAGGTGGGCCAAATTCCCAGCAGCTCCCATTATCTCCCTCTACAGACAAGTTTCATCTGAAAGTTCTTTTTGTCCCTGGAAAATGCACTTTATATTTTATATAATAATATAATATAATTTTATATTATATTTATAATAATATAATTTTATATTGTTATTCTGTCAAAAACAGATCTTGAGGCTGAACAACTTAATCTTTTAGTTTAATATGGGTTTTGAGTAGTAACTTCCTAACCAGTGGTGATTATGTTCCTCTCCCCTCCCAATCCCTGTTGCAGCAAATCCCCCTTCCCATGCACTCTTTGGCCTAAAGGTTGCCTTGCTTTTATTTTCTTGTTCTACTTTGCTCTTGTTGTGTTTCCCTGTGAAACAACAGCCCCAAGGAAAACTGTTCCTTTTTAGCACTCATTTCCAAACCTGCTTCTCCACCGAGGTCTGAAACAAATAGCTAATACCACTCTTCTGAAAGTAAATGATGTAAAATAGAGAAATTCCACCTGCAGACTGGGAGCCAATTTGCAATACTTTTCTGATGCCCTGACGTGATCCTGCAGAGTACAGGACAAACACAGGGACTGGGCCCTGGCCAGAGCTCATGTCCCCTCTTGCACCCTCCAGACTCACCCCAAATGCTGACTCGAGGGCCAAAACTCCCACAGGAATTGCTGCCTCCTGCTGCCATCCCCTTCCCCACAGCAGCTCTCAGCACTGCACAGCTGCTGGAACTTCCTCCTGGCAGACTTTTGTGATGATGCTTTTGCAACTCCTCAGCGACTGGAACCCACTGCCACTTCATCTCACTCAGCTCCCACCTTGTCTGACTGTGTCTGAAAAATTCCTGCCTCTAACTCCTAATGAATGGATTGGGGAAAAAAAATCCTTTCCTAACTGCCAGAGGAAAATGCACTCAGAGCAAAGCACACACAGTAACCATAAAATCCTGTTTTTACAGCAGAGAATAAACCCCAACACAGGTCTAAAGAATTAAGATGGGTAATGGTTACACTCTTTGTCCGTGGAGTTTTATTCCATATTGGCTTGTTTGTGCAATTACTTCCACACTGATATTCCACAGAAAACAGTGGGCAGATTCAACACCCTCACATACCTCATCCTTTCTTCCTTATGTCTTTTTTGAGACAGAAGGTCTTTTAAGGAAAATAGAAAATTCCTTGATTCCCTAAAAGGTGTAACTCTCTATGCAGGAAGCTCATAAAAAAACTTACCTGTTGGGAGCTGGGGACAGCCAGAATGGACACAATTCTTGCTTCCTTCCATATTGCTATCAGTTCCAGAAAACAGGACCTTTTAAGATTCTGAGTAGCTAATTACCAATTTTCAGCTATGCTAATTTCCATTATAAAGAAAATTTGAGCAGAAGACAGAAGTTGCATTTAACTGCCTCTAAATTCTATTCTGTGCCAAGATCTGTGAGCAGTTGCAGAAAAGCAACTGAAGAGACAAAACAGAACAAGTAAGAAAACACAGGAAGTACTCATACACTGCACCTCAAGTGTACTATGGCAAACCCAAAGCCTGAATCCCCAACACTTTCCCCCACCTGCACTCCTGCAAAACACAAATTTGTTGTATAAGATGGCAAAGGTTACACACTCCAAGTGAACTCCAACAGCAGAGACTGAAAAGGAGATCCTGGGGGTAAATTAAATAACCCTAAGAGTTTCATTCATTTGTTGAAATGACATCCCAGTTTTGTTTGTAGAATAAATTAACAAGTTCTTTCAACATAGAAAAATAATTTAGAAATGCCATATGCCCAGTAGCTCAACATATAGCTACCTATAACACAAATCAACACACAATTAACATAACATAATTGTCTTAGTAGACAATCTATAGCTCAGTGCTGCCATTTAAAGTACATTCTCCAATGTCAACTTATCAAAAGTCTTCCTCTAAGTAGAACAATCAAGTACCTCAGTTGTTTATACTCTTTGTGTCTCAGAGTAATGACAGTAAACAAATGTAACTTTCATCATTTGCCTAAAAAAGGATTTCTTCTAACATTTTGTAGCATGAAACTCAGGATTTCTTCAACATAACATAATTTAAGTTTACATGTCAAAGTCAAAAAGAGCAAGAACTATTTCATGGCTATACATTTGCTGTCAGTAACATGGAATACCTTGGTAAAAGTTAACAAGATATTCTCAGTTTGTGTAACTTCCTTAATAACAGACTGAAAAACTCAGCTACATAGCAAATTTCTTACATGAATGAAGTGACAATTTGTTTCTGTGACACATGGATTTGTGATTACTTTATTTCATGACCTGGGCTGTGCCTAGACTGAACTGTGCAGAAGTGGTCTGATAATGAGATGGAGCTGCCCTGCAAAGGGAGAAGACTTGGTCATTTAAGGTGACTTTCCCACGTCTTTAGTCACTTCTGCTGTGCCCAGAATTCAGTTTGTGTTGAGGTAAGTGACTGATGAGCTAAAGCCACCCACAAGCACAGTCAGAGACAACAAAATCCCAGGCATCGCTTCAGACCTGGCAGAACTGTAAACAAACCAGTGGGTTGCAAGATTGCTCCCCAACCTATTTTTTTCCATGCTGGATTTAAAAGAAGTCTTGAAGAATTTTCACCTTAACTACTGAGTCTTTTACTTAGAAACTGGCTAATCCATTCACCAGGGGGAGCTTAAACTATAGTACTCAAATGAAGCAATCCAACTTCCATACAAATGCTCCAAAAATTAATGGAACTAGCTTAAAAGCTCTCCCCAGAATTATTCTACATGAACTTCAAAAAGTTACAGAATTGTCTCCTAAAAACATGACACACAGCATCTGCATTGCACTTTCTTATTTATTGAGAGGTACTTTTTTATTAACATTAAGTTCTACAAAAGACATCACCTTCATTTAAAAAATGGATGCATGTCTCTTCTCAAATACAATACAAGCTACATTTTATAAAGAAAGAAATAAACCTTTATTTTAATTAAAAGTACAAATACAGGAATCTGTGGAGTTTCAAACACTGACCAGTGAACCACACAGAATTATTCATATGCACATTCGCAATTAGATCAGCCTGAAAGTTGAAAAGTTACAGATTAGGAGGAAAAATATTAAGAATTCTGAATCTGGGAACTGGAAGAAATTTAGGAGCACATCACTTAGTTGAGCTCTCCACCAACCCTGTCTAGTCTGTCTCACCATACAATAAAAAACCTCTGGAAGCCAGAACTTCTCTACAACAGCCCCGTGGTTTAAACAAAGGGCAATTAATGTGTTTGGAGACTTTGCTGAGAGTCGAGAACAAGCCACACCTCAGATCAAGTGCCAGGGAACACAAGAGATGTCCCTGAAGTCATCACATGTGCAGCTCTACCACAATTCCTGTGAACACCAGGCAGGCAGATCAATATCTAAGTTTGCAACCTGTACAGTGACATGGGACAGAAGTTCACTCAGCAGCTCCTGCTGAAGCAGGACTCCAAACTGTCCAGGTCCCTTGCAGAAGTGTTTTATTGCTGAGCACATTGTGTTTCAGGACTTTCCTTGGAAGATACATACAATGTTGAATATTTTTTCTTCTGTGTTTTCTTCTCTGTTGAGATTTTGTTTTCTGTCTTATCTTCTTCTGTAGTTTCAAATCTGGATTCAGCTGTTAACCTATAGGCAAAGCAAGCATTCTAAATACATATTTAGTTAATATAAACCCGGACTAAAATAAGAATTTCAGGCAAAAACAACAAGCCAACTGGCATACAAGACCATCCATATACAAAGACAGAGCAAGCAGGGTTTAAGAAGAAAATAGGACTAAACCAGAGCCTTTTTGTCTCCATCCTAATCACATTTCATCACCTAAAGCCTCCCTCACGCACCTCACCTGCTGAAATGTTTGGGAAGAAAGGTTACAGAATATGTTAAGTGGCTGAGATCAGCCTTCAGAACACCAGTGACTGTGTCATGCACAGAAAGGAGATCCAGTCCTCAAAAGCACAATCCGAAGTGAAAGGTCTGAGCAACATCACACAAATAGGATAAAATCAAGCTTCTTACTTCTAACACCATCAAAAAGGACTGCCCTCAAAACAATATGCTCATTTCAACCTAGTTCTACACTACTATTGCCTTCAGCTTAGTGCTTCAACGTCTGAAGTTGGGGGAAGATTTATTTTTCAGGCTCTAAATTACATAATTTGGCTGCTGACATGTTTTAATTCTGCTATGAATGTAAATGGGGATAAAACTGTCTCATAGCTGTTAAAAAGATAATTCTGAAATCAAAACATCAGATTGTGCTCAGATTCCTAAATCTTGTCTTTAACTTAACAAACATGCAAATTAGAACAATTGATGAATAGTGATATTTTACCCAACCAAATCACCCACAGCCCATTGACTGTTCCACATGATTATTTTCACATAGAAAGAAATTATAGAAAATGAAGTTCCAAATTAAACATCACTTTTACAGAGCAACACAAACTCTTCCCTCATTGATCAGCACAGGCATTAAAGCAATTCTCTGGTGATCTTGTGGATTCTTAGCAGTCTCAGGAGCCCTCAGTGAGCAACCCACACCAGGGACAGCTGCTTTCAGCCATCTTTTTCCAAACACAAACAGCTGCTGCTCAGTTCTCAGAGATGATTTGCAATATAGAGAGGTGCAATTGAACATGAGGACTATGAAAGGAGCTGTAACAAAAAGGTTTGGGGAAATTTAGCTACAGATTCAAACTGCTACCAAAGTACTGCACATTGCAGGCTGTGTGCATGTTATTCCCTATAAGCACTGTCTCAACAGGCTAAAGGAAAACAGGCTCTGCTGTGCACCTCCTCTAGGTCAGGGCTTGCTCCACCATGTGCTTTGCATTAAATCCACACCTGTAACTCTCCTGGCTGAGCACCTTCTGTCCATGGTCACCTTTATTTTAAATTGGACAAATCATTACGTGGTTACAGACAGAAGGAATTATTCAGGGAAGAAAAAAGTGTGTTCTCAGCAGCCATCATGTGGTTTGCACTCCCCCAGCAGCTGCAGTTAGGGATGGAGAGCTTCTGCCCACAAACCTGCTCCTATAGCAGATTCCCTTCATTTGTCCCTCCCCTTTTCTGCCTTAAACAGCCTCTGTCCAAGGCCACCAGAAACACTGCTCTAGAGACCAGAATTGCCAACAAAGACTCCCTACAATGAAGCAGAAAGAACTCAAACCAGAAGACCAAATAAAACCCACATTCACATGAATTATGTCCCAAAGCAGCACAACTGGATTTATACAAAATATTGCCCTTTTACAGTATTAAATAATTTTGTAAGCATATAATGTAACAACTCTGGCAATCAAATTCACCCTGTGCCTCTTGGTGAGGATACAGAAGCCAGGGCTGAGGGAAGGAAGCTGAGCCAGGGAAGAAAGCTTGGGGCACTTTCCTTTCTCTCTCACTGCCCCACTGTCTTTACCTGGCAAGGAATTAATCTTCCCCAAGTCTGTTTGCCCATGACCAACTGACCTCTGTCACCTCTACCCACAAGCTTTTTCTATCCAGTGCTCTCATGTGTCCTCCTTCTCATTGGAAGAGAGGGAGGAGCAGCTGCTAGGAGGCTGAGGCTCAGCCCCACAGCCCTCAGAGAGCATCCCTAAGAGCACTGTGCTGGTTCATCAGGTGACAGCACAGGAAATGGATCAGAAAGAACAGACAGTGGTTAAACACTGCCACTCTAAGCAAATGCCTGTGAAACATGATTCTATCAAGCTTTGACTCTATAGACTCCAAAACTGAGATATAACTGGGACTGTATCTTTAAGGAAGATTAACTTGTCTCATCAGGTGGAGCTTCATTTTACATGCCTAAACCCCCAGAGTATTATTAGTTGTCCAGGATCTTCTGCTGTGCCAATCAGCCACAGGCAATTGGACAAAGCCCAAGTGAAGTAGATTTGGTATATTTAATCCAACTAAATAATTTAAGGGAGTAAATAAGGTCCTAGGCACCCAAGCTCTTCAATCAAACTCAAGCAAACCACCACAAATCTAAATGCAAAATAAATGGTGCAGCAAGGGCTAGAACTTGCTGTTTCAGTTTCAGAAGGGAAGAAAAGCAGTTCAATAGAGAAATGTATCTTTTTATGACCAGTTAGTTGGCCAAACAAGAGGTATCACTGCACATAACCTTTGCATTGCCAGAATTTCAGTGGCCATTGACAATTAATAATCACCACTTGATTATTTAAATCTGTAGTCTCAACCTTCTCGTATCGTAACCTAATCAGTACCAGCACATAATTAGCTACTTCAGTGCTGGCTGCACAACTCTGTAAGGACACAGAAGTGCCCTGCTCACACAGATGTTGGCTGAAATGATCCAGCTGTACCTGGTTAAATCTCCTCAGCAAGAAAGTCTTTTCACACAAGGGAGTTTGTCACCTCCACAAGCACTCACACATCACTTCTGACCACTTCCTCATTGCCTCCTGGGCTGAAATGACAGATTCCAAACACCACTTTCTAGAAATGAAGTTTGCAGCCCTTTCACAGCTACGGTGGCTCTTTTCTCCCACAATTCATGGGCCAAGGTCAGAGCTCCATTAATTACAGTACAAAAACTATTCCAGGCACAAAACCAACCTCCAGGGACAACAGCCTTTTCACCTGGAGCATCACATTTTGGTTAACACAAGGTGAAACACTGACAATTACCCACCATTATTTTTCCTCCCACCAACTCTCCATTTTCAGGTCCACACTCCTGATCAGTTTGTCAGTATTTTTTGTGCCTGGAGTTCAGCCCCATGCATCAAAGAACAGACCAGAGATTCTTCCAGTGTTTAGAAATCCAACTTCTCAAACACTCAGACTTTAACATGATTTCCTATTTCATAACACATCATAGCAGATCAGGGGTAAGTAAATCCTCAATGTAAAGTAAAAATCCTTAACATCATGACTTGGGGTTTTAGTAGTTAACACAATCAGAAACAAACAGAACTTTCTGCCTGGATTTGCCTTTTACAGGCTCATACCATCACTGAAAAAAAGCTTAACAGCTTACATGAAGTTTTGTGGCAACTTAATTGTGTTAGTGGTTTTGATTTTCCAGATATTTTTCATGTTTTGCTCCTTATTTGAAACAACAGGAATGGTTGCAAGATCAGAAACCTCTCTCTGAACTGTGGTTTCATCTTCCTCTTCCACTTTTTTCTACTCTCTCTGCTTTCCAGCATCAGCTCCATAAATAATTTCAACTCCTCACCCCCTCTGCAGTAGGTTTCCCCCTTCAGTTCACATAAACTATTTCCAACAGCTTCCTGTTAGCAGACATTGTATCTCCTTTTCCAAAAGCAATATGAGCAAGTAAGTTAAACTTTTCATAACAGGTTCCATTCTGCCTGTTCATTTACATGTAGAGGACATTGTCAAAACACAATACCATCACTAAATTATCTCAGTCTTTCCACTTTCACCCACATCTGACCTCCTTTCTCACCAGCAGTCCCTGCACATTTTAACACAGCTGCTCAAACAGTTTCTCCCATAATTCTCTCCACAGGTTAAGAAGACTGCAGTGTTTGGCTACTTTAAGTCTGTTAATTACATCCATGCAACCTTGAGTAACTGATCTAAGAGCCACAGCATCAATCCAATTACTCCTGAATGCTATTAACTTTGGCTATTTCTTCTGGCAGATATTAGCAAGTTGCAAGCTCAAAGCACCTAGACTAGCCTAGACTTTTTTCTACCCCCAAACAATCAACTAGATGTTTACAAAGATTATGAACAGAATACAAAAAGCATTAGTTGAAAAAGTAGAAAATTATACTCAGTGTTCTTTTTATCAGGAGAAAAAAAGCTGGAGATAATGGCTGTTCTCAGTTACTTTACCATCTAGCAAAAAGTAACTTCAATTCTCAGTTCAGGGGAAAACTTTCATCTTAATTTAGCAGCTGCCTTTACACCTATCGTGCACCCAGATCATGCATTTCATTTGATGGACAACACAGATAATTAATTCTCCATATCTTGCACAACGAAAGTTAACACAATTCAGGTTAAGAATAACTTAAATAAATTTTAGGCTTTCAGCTAAATCTGGAAGTTGCTGGGGTCTGAAATTAGGTATAAAACTGGAGCATGATTCCAGCTGCCTTTATTACCTTGAGCTGTAACACAGGTGTGTGGCAGGGACCAAGAACACAAAGTTTCTGATGCTGGAGAAAACCAAGTGAGCTGTCATGCTACCTGCACACCTTAAACGTCTTCAAGCAATGGGAAAGTTATTTCAAAGACTGTTTCAAGAGTCTTTTTTATTAGCCAGCATTTTAGTCCTTCTAAAAGGTAGTGAGAGGTTCAGCTTGGGCAGCCGAAGCTGAGGAATGACACTGCATGCAACACTGAGGAAATAGATAAAGAAGTGGAGAGCACAGTTCATGCAGCGAAAGAAAAGAGATGCAGGTCTGTGCTGATTGCCTTGAGCAGAGACAGAAGCTGACACTGACCTGGGGGCAGCTGGAGCCAAGCAATTGTTTCCACTTCTGCTATTTGAAGTAAAGGCAATGTGATTCTCATCTTGAATTTTAACTCTTTTTCTTTCCCTTTCGGGTTCAACAATGTTTCGTATTGCCTGGAGAGCTGCATTTAGAGGAGATGCTTGGAAAGCCTGGTTTTTTTGAGAAGCATCACTTTGCTCCAAGTTCTTGGTAGTCATCTTTTTCTCTTCCTTACTTGGCAATTGAGTGACAGCAGTTTCTTTCACTGGAGTATTTTTGTTGCCTAAGTTTTCACAAGTAGCATTCACTAGAAATTTTTCCTTCTTCTTTTTAATTTTAGGACCTTTAAGTAATTCTAAACAAAAAAAGGAATATATTTTTTGTACAAAAGAGAAGCTGGAGATGACTTGTCCCCCAACATATTCATAATAAAAGTAAGAACATTTCACATGACTAAAGAGCTTGGAATAATTCATAATAGACAATTTATATCACTTAAAGAATGTCTCTTCATATAATCTAATAATCCCAACAAAAGTTATCTTGAAAAAGAGACAACATCTTTCTCCTCATCCACTCTGTCTTTTCACCAAGTCTTTAATTTAAATGCTCTGAACTGCAGCCTGCTGAGGTAAGCTCCCACGAATAACATTTTCAAGTTAAATCCTTTGGGTGTGGAAAAAGCAACTCACCTATCTGGTTCCCCATTCGTGGAATCCCAGAATGGGTTGGGTTGGAAGGGACCTTAAAGCCCATCTCATTTCCACCCCCTGCCATGGGCAGGGACACCTTCCACCATCCCAGGCTGCTCCAAGCCCTGTCCAGCCTGGCCTTGGGCACTGCCAGGGATCCAGGGGCAGCCACAGCTTCTCTGGGCACCCTGTGCCAGGGCCTCCCCACCCTCACAGGGAAGTTTCATCCTAATATCTCATCTAAACCTGCTTTCTCTCAGTTTAAACAGAATCATCTTTCCCCACAGCCTACAGCTCCCTTGGTTTGCACACACTCAGGTATCAGCTGTGTGTCAGGTGGGCCTCTGTAGACAAAACTTACTCCATATTAACTTGAGCTGCTAAACAGTTTTCCTCTAAATGCTTTACAAAGCTCCTATCAGGAGATGACACCCAGAGAGCTGAGGCTTCTCATCACCACAAAGACAGTGCTGCTTTTATGGGAAACACCTGAGATTTGTTCCCAGCCACTTGTGTATGGTTATCCACCTGTGCTCTATAAAGCTCTAGACACACTCATTTTTAGCTGCATTCTTTAGTCTTTTCAAGCCAGAGTTCACATATTCAGGTGAGGTCTGGAGCAAGGTAGAGTTTTTCTACTTTGGCTCAGCAGGTTTTGGACCAGGTTATTTCAGAAAGGCAGCTATTTAAGCACTGAATTCTGGAACTAAGCCAATGTCTTCCTGTTTAATGTCAGTCCATCTCTAAAGGCTGAGAAAATCAGAAATTTGTATTTTCCCAGGTAGAAAAGGATTATTTACCTTCAGGTTCATATTTCATTTTTAGCTCCTCCACCATAATCCGCAAGTTCATATTCTCACTCTGACAAGCTTGCAAATGCCTCTCATTTGTGAAGAGTTTCCTTTCAAATTCCAGGACCCTCTGGCTCTCATACAGAGCTTTCATTCTCTGCAGGGATAGTTCATTTTTCAGTGTTTCAATTTCCTTGCTGGGATCGGAGAAAATTATAAAATCAGTCAGACTTGGATTGTTTTGGTTTTTTTTCTTTTAGTAAAGCAATAGGTGTAAAGACAATTAAGCACTCAACTTCACCCCAACTATGTATTTATACATTAGTAGGAAAATCAAGCTTTTTTGTCCTATAAAACATTTCAAGTGATGTCTCACTCTTTTTATAAGATAAATGAACACATACAGGCTAAGGATGAAGAATCTTCATACAGTTTCGTTAGAGATTAACTTTTAATTGATTCGAGATCTCAATTGCCCTGTATCTAGGAGTTTTAACAAGATTTCTGGAAGAAAACAATAATCATAAACAACATTTCCACTGCTATCTTTTACAACATGAATGAAACTACAAAAAGACCTCCTCCCAGTCCTATAATGAAGTCAGGTTGGTTCCACAGCATTACAAATGCAACAAGAACAAAACACTTCTGCACATGCAGTCAGTGCATAGAAACAGTAACAAAAAAGGGAGGATAAAAACAAGTACCTAGAAGATAACCCTGCTACAACCAACTTCTAGGCCTCAGGCTCTAAGTACTCACTTGGAGTTGTCAAGTTTAATTTGTAGTAAATCTGCATAGTAACCATTTTCAGAATCGCTTTCTTTTCTGCCATTAGCAGGTCTGGACTCCTCCATATTCTCATACAAACTCTGATAAAGAAAAAGTGTCAGCTTGTCAAGCAGTGACCTTTCAGAAGCACATTAGCTTTGTTCTTACAAGACATTTCCCACACATTTTGATAGAGAAGCCTCATCACAGAGGGATTTAAACACAGAAGATAAAACTCAGCTGTGCTGAGAACTTTCTCATTTGTTACAAATGTCAAATAGCACTAAAACTGACAGCTCTCTCTCATTCACTGAAAAAGGTACAAAAGTAAGTTATCTCAGCTCCAGAAGGCTTGCAAGTAGCACAGCAGAACTGCTTTCTTGCTTTTTATTTGAAAATACAGGGTATTTAGTTAACCCACAGGGAATTTTTTTCAGCATTTCTTTCTGGCCTTCAGCAGCTGGACCCCAGAGGAATATAAGCCATGCTAATCAACAGTAAAATCTCAAAATCAATTACATATTGCAGAGGAGGAAGTTGGTTTGTATTAAAGATGTTATAAATGCAGCAACATGAGACACTGGGGTTTTTGTTTGGTGATTTTTTTCTGAACAAGCAGTACTCAGATTTAATCCTGTCCCAGAGACCCCACAGGCCTCTTGGCAGTCACTGACTACAGATACTTTTTGATAGTTATTGGAATCAACCATTCAATTTCCCAACACTACTTATTTACGGCCTAGAGACAGAAATAAGTACAGATCAAACTTAAACATGACAAAACTGGTAAAACAATCAGGCTTCCACAATTACTGCTAAAATGGGTTAAGCTTGGCTTCACACCACTTGAGTTAAGTAAGAGAATACAGAAGGCTATCCTGGAAAGCATAATCCTACTGCACAAGCCAAAACACTTCAGTTTACATTCCAAAGCTGTGATAAAAAAGGGCCAAACAAGTCCAGAAACATGCAAGAATTAAAAAAGGCTATAGTTTTTCACTCTGCAAACACACAAACATCAGAAGTATTACACTGGTGTATTTAGGAATCCTCATGTATTTCTCACTTTTCAAAATAATGACAAGATGTTTTCAAGTTGCATAACAGGACTGAAAAAACTGCTTTACAAGGATGATTAAGCAATTCAGTTTTGCTAGAGAAGAGCATGCTTCAGCTGTGAATTTAAAGATATATCATGAAAATAAATATCCAGAAAATTCAATAGAGCTGAGACACTAAACAAGGCTAAAGCCTAAGTTCACATAGTAAAAGTGCCAAATGGCTACACCTTGCAAGAGAAAAATTGGATGTCAGCTCAGTGAGCTTTGACCAAGTAATTGAATTTAAATGCTAGAAGTAACTATGTAAGATATGAAGGTGGTTCACACAAGAATCCACAAAAAATTGTTTTTTCAACCCATTTGTTGGGTGGTGTATAATTTTCTGCTTCTCTGCACTTGAGGAGTCTAATGTTCTCCAGCTGTAAAATATAACTCAGGTCAAATAAAGATACAAGTCAGCTTTTGGATCCCTTTTCAAACCAGGACTTCAGATAGTTTTCACAATTCTTCTTGTTCTCATATTTTAGCTTCCAATTATAATTTTCTACTTAATTAAAAACCACATACCTTGAATTTTTCTAGCTGCCTCACTTTCATAAGAAGATCTTCTATTTCACCATTTTTTTGCTCTAACATCGACTGTAAGCGTTCCAGCTGATCAAATTCTGCCTGGGAGCCTTTCATCTGTAGAAGTGTAACCATTTGAAGCTGGAAAAAAGGAAAAAATATATTTACAAGTACAGGGATTAGTGACTCAAAATCCCAGCCTTTTACACAGAACTGTTTGGGTACTCAAGCCTTTTCATTCTAAACCTGAATATAGAAGTGCACTGGATGCCTAAACTCAGTCTTCACCACACAATGTTAGCAATCATCACCACAGACACCACAAGGCATGAGGACAGCTGAAATCTCACTGAACAGTGCAGTCCTGAGGTGGCACACTCATCTCTGTACTGGCTAAGGAACACACAGATACACTGCCAAGGACATGCACAACATTCCACATTCACCCCATCAACACCAAGGCAGCCAGAACCCAGTCACAGCCCAAGCTTGTTTGTCAGAGCTAAAATGCATTTTGAGAACTCACTTAGGAAAACCCACAAGTTTAACTCCCCATTTTTTTCAGTTCTGATTTTCAAGTATACCACCATGTTTGTCTTCTACAATATTAACCCAAGAATTCCAGCTTTTTCTGCTCCTCCAATGCCATACATGCTTTCAAGCAAAAGAACACTTTCTGTCATTACAAAGGAGAAGTTATAAAAATCTTACATTTAGAGCAATATTTCTATTGGTGTTAACATAATAATATTGAAGTACAAGGGTCTTGTACATTCAGTTACAGGTGATACATTAGACATTTAAACAACAGGAAATACAAAAAAATCAAAGACTTCAGAAAGTGAGAGTGAACACTGAAGCATTTTTGTCAGTATGGATAAAGTGACACTGGGAGAAATCACAGGGAAACGATCAAGTGAAAAAATTAGATTACAGACCCTACAGAACCTCCTATGTCAGGAAAAGGGTACTGAAGATTCTGTGCATAAGTTAGAGCTAATGAAAGATTCAGTTATCTCCTTATAACTTCTATAGGATTTAAGGGAGGCAAAATTTTAAACTTCACCTCACTGACTGACTAAAACTATCCCTACACTCCCAAGCACAGACACCCAACCTTTTCCCTTTTCCTTTAAAAGCCCTCCTGCTGGCAGAATTGCAAAGTGCAGCTGATCTACATAACAGAGAACAGGAACTTAAACTGGAAAGGATGCTCTGGACTGGGAAAACCCCACTAGAGGTGGTAAAGCTTTCCCAGGAGTGCTGTGTACATTCTGCTCAGGAGTCAGATCCTCAGGATTTACCAGTAAATACCACACTGAGAGATTCTTCAGCTAAAGCTGCAACAGCAGTTACCTCTCCTGTGGGAAGCAGCAGTGAATGGAGAGATTACATCCAGCCTGAGCACAGGCTGAGCTTTAACTGGCAGCATCCCAGTGCAGCACAACACAGAGGATGCTAACAGGGATCTAAGACAGCTGTCCTAACAAACTACTTATTTCCATAATTGATATTAGAAAAAATTT
This sequence comes from Erpornis zantholeuca, assembly GCA_013400515.1. Lineage (NCBI taxonomy): Eukaryota > Metazoa > Chordata > Aves > Passeriformes > Timaliidae > Erpornis > Erpornis zantholeuca. The sequence continues at coordinate 294,518 of VZTN01012070.1, forward strand.
TATGAACACACAAAAGTACAAATTCCAAATAAAAGCATTAACTACTAGTACAGGGATACCAATTTCCCTCAATTTTTTGTACTTTTAGTATTAGGTGTGTTTCTTACACCAATGACTGACTTACTCCATACTACAAGGAGAAAATTTCCAAAGGAACTGATCCTACCCAGTGACTTTCCTCACTCAAATCTTTGCTCTATCAGTCAGGGTTTTTTGTTCTCCTTTTAAGACTGCTGTTTGGACTATTTTCAACCTACTCCACAAAATCTAGGTAACACAAACCTTCAGTGCAACTCGTTATCATCACCCTTCATGTTGAAGCACTCTCCTCAAACTGCAGGACCAAGCAGTTGATCAAAATGAAAGGATCTACTTTAGCTTAGGAAAAATCATGAGACCAATGTGAAAACAGCTGGCAGCTCTGCAGCATCCCTTTTACATTATCTTGTAAATCAGCTTCTGCCAACTAGTCCTCAGCAATACTAACCAACAGGCTCCCATCCTATAGCAGTGAAGTTTAACTTAAATAGTTATGATGAAAGTTATGACTTATTCTTACAGCAAAAACAGGGAAAAGCAAGAAAAAAAATATGGACAAACACAAGAAAGCAACACAAAGGTGGGAAAAAAACCAAAAACCTATAGTGTGATGGGTTAAAAATCTGTCCTTTTCTTCATGCTCATTCCTGACAACCACAGTTAATGCACAAATACTTAGTTTACGAAGTACAAGAATTAGACAAAAGAAGAAAAAACAATTATTAAGACAAACTGAATGCTAGTTTGACTGACAGGAGTTGTGTAATACTTTTACCCATTAAACAACTCCTGCCAAAGTAAGCAAACACAGTGCCTTCACCGTTACATGGACACTGTTGTACCACAGGAGTCAAACAGCACAACATCATCTCACTTGTTCTTTCTCCCATTTCCCTCCCCCCAGACTACTGTATCATATTTTAAAGATAACAAATCCCCTGGCCTGTGCATTCAAGCAGTGCCTTATCAGACCCAAGGACACCCTGGAGTATTACAGGAATCATCATACCTTCATTCTTTGCAATTGTTCTCTACTGAATGCATGCTGTTTTTGTAGGGACTGATATTTTACTTTCACACTGATCAGCTGTCGTTCCATTTCTGCCCTACGGTCCTCCACCTACAGAACATTGTGAACAATTATTACTGTGAAATCACAACACTTGCTGTCACTTGGATGATGAGTTTGATAAGGACATGTTGCTTGGCAATTGGTGCTCAGTCTGCAAACACTGCTTTTCCAGCAACAGTACTTGAAAATACAGGATACTGTCATTCCCCCATGGCAGAAGTGAGTAGACAGAGCTATTAAAGCCCAGTCAGTGAAATGCAACATATTTTTGTTTTGATATCAAAATAAAGTAACATTTTGTATGCTTCAGTGTTGCTGTACAATAGTTGTGTCTACTGGCAACAGAACAAACAGCTTAAAAAAATCTGAACTGTTTCTCAACTTCACCCACCCCCTGGATGCTGTCAGGAAGCATAATGCTCCTATGCATTTAACAGCAGCTGGAGTCTTACTCAGAAGGTAATTCCAAAACCCTCCCAGAAGCTCAAACATCCAGACATTTTCAGGAATTTTTTAAGACAGTTTTTAGCAGCATCTGTTAATATTTCACATACTGGCTTCTACACTAAAGAAGGATTTATCAGCTGAACCAAACTACTTAGAGTCAAGAGCTATAGAATCATCATGAACCCTCAGTCACATGATGGACTATTTGACTGGATAGTCAGATAACTTAAAGTATTTCCATTAAGTTTACTAACTCCTTATCTTCAGAAAGAGCACAAAATGGTTTTCCACATGTCAGATCAACACTGAAGTCATATTTGAGGACTAGAGATACATACTGGCCAGATCAGGTACAGATATTCTCATGTTCTCAATACAATATAAGAAAGAAAACTGAAAATACTTCTTCTGGCCTGAGTACACTCTCAAGCATCTGTGGCATAGCTGTACCTCAGCAAAGAGAGAATTGCCTTTACTTGTAGGGTCCAAAGATTGTTGCACTGCGTGATCCAGCTGAACCCGAAGCTCCTGATTAGCCTCCCGAGCTTTCTAGATTAAAGCAAAGAGGATATTGGTCATTTAAGCATCTGATGTACTGCATACATGAATTTAATCAGCCTTAACTCTTTTTAATTTCCTACACTTTAGCAGAGATTATACTGTACAGAAATACTTAACTGTACAGTCAGTTCTAGTAACTAAGAGACAAATTCATTTCATTTCACTAAAACACTTAACATTCCACTTGTTCTTCAGGACAAGAACACAACTAAAAGCCTTTAAGGGTAAACTCTGATGTTTGTCAATTGGATTCCTGGTATTCAGATCATTCTCCTTGCACTAGACACAAATGCTCTACTCACCAGTACAAGATTCTCCAAGGCATTCAGTAGAAACTTGAAATAAAAATGAGATTTCTGCCAGTGACCTGTGAGAAGGTCCCCAAGAGGCAGAACTGTGCCATACAAAGGCTCTCCTTTCACCACTCACAAAAAACAAACCAATGGAGAGCTTTTACCACTGGGCAACACCAAACATGACCAACCATCATCCTTCTCTTTCCCCTCCCTCTTACAACTCCTCAAAACTCCTACTTCACCAAAAAGCTGGCAACACAACTAGTGCAATTTGGGGATTATCTACCACTGTCAAATAAAATTAGGAGAATATTAGGAGAATACCTCTAATGCATTACAGTAAAAAGCAACTTCTTTTTCCCTCTCTTCTTTCTCCCCCCGCAGCCGCTCCAGCTGGTTACGTAAGTTCCTGTTCACAAGCTCTAACTGCTCTTTACTGCACTGCAGCTCATTCAGCTTTTCTTCATTATTGGCCTAAACAAACAAAAAACAAGCATGAAATAAAAAGTATTTAAAACAACTAGAAGACAAGCAGGCCCAAGTAAACCAAACACATTTACTAGAAGTAGTTACTTTAAATATAATGCATTATCTAGAAGAAGAGATGGTATTAAAGCCTAGCTATTAAGGCTGTTATTTTTTGCTGCACACATTGTCTGAATAAACAATAAACTCAATCCTAAACTCAATAAAACTCAATCCTAACAAGGCACTAGACAACACACCTAAAAATGAAATGAGCAAAACAGGAGAATTTCATTTTCAAACTAGGCTACACTGCAAATGATTCAGTGCTACTCACACACCTTCTCACTCTGGAGTTCAGTGAGCTCTATCTGAAGGTTGAGCATTTCTGAAGACATGGTCTCATGCACACGCTCAGACATCATGTGCAGTTCTTCTGATTTGGCTGCATTTATTTCTTTCTGATGGTCCACTTTCTGTCTCAGTTGTTTCTCTGAGAGTCGAGTTTCATCTAGTTCTGCTTTCAGGTTCTCCAACTTAAAAACAGTTGACAACTAAGTAGTATCATTTCATAGTAAATTCTTGAAAAGCACAATACTTCTGAGAACTCCAATTACAGAAAATGTCTTGAAAACACAAGAATAGCTTTTAAAAATAAGCATTGAAATTTAATGTAATTCATAAGTAACTACACAGATGTTTTTTAAAAACCAACCAAACAAGCTACTACACATTGTAACTATTTATTATTTCTTTTGGTAGGTAGGAGTGCAATTATAAGTTAAGCATATAGTATCTACAATGGTATTAAAAACCTTTTAGCTATATATTAGTTACCAAACCTTGTTTTTAAGGTCACTGATTTCTTGTCCATAGGCTCTGTCAAGCTGTTCTTTCTGTTTATCCAGTTGCACATTTTGCTGTTGCTTAAGAGAATCACACTCAAAATTCAAGCTTTCCAGCATTCGATTCTTGAGTTCAATTTCTCTCTGAAGAGTGTATTTGTCTTGCTCAAATTTCTGAAAGAAATAACAAACTCATAAACCTAGGTGTAATTGCACACTGTTCCCGAAGCATTTATGAAAAAACACAGGCTCAGAACCAAGATGCTTGTAGCTCATTTACTCTTTTGTGAGGAGTGCCACTTAGAGGGTTGTAATACCTTTTTTTTAATAATAGCTCCTCTAAAATGTTATGATTTATAAATACTATGATTATAATTTCTTTACACCCAACATGAAGGGTGTAGGCATCTTTTCTGCAAGTGCCACAAATTTAGCCAGAGTTTACATGTCCTTTCTACCACTACAGAACCCAATTATATTAAAAATTACTACAGTCCACCAAGCACAACAGCCGAGTTCAATAGTTTTTTAAAAACAGCTAAATTGGCTGTTTCGTAATAAATCCCATTAACCCTTCCAGACTGAGGAATCATTTTTTAACATTTTTTTTCCATCTATGCTTGATTACATGTTTGCTAATTACCAAGGGCAGCTTCCTTTTACTCTTCCACTCAGCCAGCAATTAAGGAAAAGAGTCTTGAAAGCAAAAATGGTAATAGGGAAGCCAAATTAATCTAAATATGCAGATTTTCTTTCCTTTTCAAAATAACAGAAGTCTTGAGACACAAACCAAAATTAAATAAAAAACTAAAAACTGTTCAGGTATCAAAATGACGTCTGTGGCCTATCAAGGCCACGTCAAAGTGACACAGCTTATCAAGGACAAGCTAAGCTCTCAAAAACCCAGCTTTAACACAAAGATAAAGACTGTGCACAGGACAGGTCTGGGAGTGCACTGCCTGGCCAGAGCCAAGAACAACAAAATCCTGGCAAGAACTTGCCTGCACACTTGAACAGAAGAGCACACAGAGCTTTCTGAAAGGCTGCTGTGCCTGCTGTAGAACTCGCACTTGTGTTCACAGGAACTGCTTTGGCTCTCAGATTGCAGAGAGCAGAGCCAGAGAGATTCAAAAGCCCTAAAGAATCTGTCGGGGAAGCACAGCTCCCACATGAGAGGTTATTCTACTCTATGAAGGCACACAATTGCTCCCCTCCACCCCTGGAATCCAAGTCACCAGACAGGCTCGGAAGTTGGCTCCAGCCTCTTACACAGGGTCAGAGTCTGTGGGAGCAGCTTGACAGCTCAGGAACTGCCCTCTCTGCTGCTCAGCAGGAAAGGTTGATCCTGCCCTGGCTTCCTTATCACTTGTGCCTTCAGCTGCCTCTCACATGAGGCTTACTAATAAAAAATTCTGCCCATTCAGAATAGCAGGGTGCTGCAAGCTTCTAGTTGCTACAAAACAAACGTTTTAGCTCTATCCCAGAAGGGATGGATGTACAACCAGAAACAGACTAAATAAAGACAAAAATTTATCTGAAACATGGGCTAGCTGAATACAAACATGTAAATTAAAGCCTTTATGAAAAGTGGAAGAGATTTTCCCAACTGAAATTTTCTTGAACAATTACTAAGAAGAAAATTGATCGACTAAATAAAACCCCTATAATTCAGTACTCTACTACTCCTTTTTCTGAGCTGTGAAGAAATGTGCTAATAAGTTCAGAACCCCTAGGTATTTGGAAAATTTGAAAACTTCACTACAGAAGAAATCAATTTTACAGTCTTGCTGCTAGCATTCTTCTCACAGCTTTTAAGTGACATAAAGCTGACTGGGAGAGCATCCACAAACAAATTGCTAAACAGAGGCAAAACGCATGCTCGGAAGCAAATTTACTTTAGCATTTAGGATTCATTTTACATTAAAGGCAATTAGTCCTACATGATACTGAACATTTGATGCATAATTAGCTATGAAACCCTGTCCCAGTTAGATACAATTATGCTCAATGTCTTAAAGCCAAGAAAAAAGCCCTCTCTACAACTAATTAGAGGTTTATTAAAATTAATCTAGATGTTAGAAAGCATTTAAAACACTGGTGCCTTGTGGAAAATAGTTGAAATAAAACAAAAGTTCTGGTTTTGAACTTTGAGAAGAAAAAGCAGTCATCACCTCAGTTTTCTCAGTCAATTCACAGCGTATTTGATCCAGCTGATTCTGAACCTCACTTTTGGACTCCAGTAAATGCAAACCATACTGTGCTGCCTTTCTTTGCTCGTTCTCGGCTTCCTTCAGTTGCTGTTTAAGACGTAAAATGGTCTCTGTCTCCATTTTTCTTCCTTTTCTATATTCAACACTACAAACACAAAATTAATAGATTGCAGTAAACTACAGTAGTTAAGTTAGTGAAGGAAGTTATTGGATTTCCTATCTTAACCAGGATAGAATGATATATTTTTGCATTAATACAAGACGCACACACAAAAAAGAACAGCTCACAGACCTGTAAACAGTAAAATAATAGCTATTTCTTCATAAACTTGGTTACTGCCTTATTCTTGATTATGCCTCACACACAGCAATAGCACTCCTGTGTACCCAGCTTGGTTTCTTTGTACACCACAACCAGAGCTAATCTAGGACAGACTTACTTACTCTTGCCAAGTACAAGACACAACAATTAAATAACCTTAGAAAAACACTGCTAATGCACATGGCCAACACTATTTTCTTTCTATTATAAACTAAGCCCCACCAAGTACAGCACTTCTTGGGTACACAAATAACACTTAAGATTGGCGTAGGCAGCTGCATTAGCAGGACAGTGCGCTCCTAATAACATTATGGGGGATAGAGAAACAGATAAAAGGCAGGGAAGAGTCAAAAATAGAAGCCCTGTTAAAATACATGGAATTCAACACAAGCTTTGCACTTAAGTGCTTAATGGAGTCCTTCAGTATTGTTTTTTACTTTAAATTTAGTTGTTGCAGGCAACATTTGTAAATGATCAACTCCTTGTCATGTTTCATAAAATTCATCCTTTTCTAACTGTAAAGTATAACTGAAGACAGAAGGTGAATTTTGCAAAAAAGTTAGTCAAGGTAAATCCAACAAGCCAAATATTTAAAAAAAAATCAAGTCAAATTAACACCATAAGCTTGTATGACTGCTTGCTCCCCAATCTGCTAAATCAGCCCACTGCAAAAGAATCCTATTAAGACACAAAATGCTAAGCAACTCGGGCTTCTGAACAACATATGCCAGGACTTTTCTCAGAAAATAGGAAATAACAGTGAGACACAAACACACACCAAAAAAATTGCTGTAATTTTTGAATGTCTGGGTTCATAAGTTCTAAGTAATTTCAGAATTAAAGTAATTTTGTATTGAAAACCTAACTCTTGCTTTCTGTTCTCACAGAAGCAATTTATTTGTTGCCATTTCTTACTGGCATATTCATCATTCTTATCAATGTTGTAATATCCATCCTTCACTTTTTTTTTTGCCAACTTCTATTCAACATTAATAAATCATAGTGGAGTTACTCAGCTTCTGCTAATAGGAAAGAATTTAATTAACATTCAGAAGTACATCGTGCCAATACTGTGACAATTCCTTTCCAAGGCACAAGACAGAAATTATCACACTCTGGTTTTTGCATTTTCTCCTCACTTGTTGCTATGCAGGTTTAACCCATACAAAGAGACTTTATCCAGCCAGGCTTTGAAACTTCCGTTTTCACCTCTAACCACTGCAATGCCTGAAATACTAGCTTTGCACTTATACTAAAATAAGCCAGTGAAACACAGGAATTTTGCATATCAGTAATTAAAAATCATCAATATTATACTAGTGCAAGGACAGACACCATGTACAATTTAATAATGAAGTGTTTATGGTAAGGTGTAGCAATACAAGCACACAGGCAGCAACTTCTGGCATGTATTTTCATTAGTAAAGAGTGAATCACTGCTCACTTACATAAACAGAATTTTAAAAACAGCTTTATTTTCTGATCAGACAACAGTGGAGCTGCAACATAGCCATTTGCCAGCTCCTAGTTTACTGAATTAAAGGAATAACATGTTTAACTCACCTCCAGAAGCCAACTGAAGGATTTCTTGACTTTATTCTTGCACTCCAACTTTAAAAGAAAAAAAGCAACAGTTGTCTAGTCCGGATGAGTCTAAGCTGCCCCCACAGCACAGCCCTTCAGGGCAGCTCCTCTTCACAACAGGCTTAACCCTGCTGGCTGGCTCATGAGCATGCAGATCACAAGCTAAACCCCCACATAAATGCAAATCTTATTCAAATCTCAGTTAGGCTGCTGTCAGACAGTTTAGAAACAGTCAGATTAGGCAGTGCTGCCAAAGGCTCTGCAATTGCCCTCTGGGGCAGGTAAACAGGCTACAGACAGGGTCACCTTCTTCTGGTGCTCCTGTAATTTGTAAGGGTTTTTTTTTTTGGGGGGGGGTGGGATTTTTGTCCCACTCTCTCCTACTTCTTCAATCTCTTTTGCATTTCACTTCCAGTTTCACATACAAGAATTTGAGCTCTTAATAAATGATTTACTAGACAATAGGAAAAAAAAACCTTTTGAGTTTTTTCTTAATTTTATAGTTGAAGTATGGAGGAAAGGAGAAATAATTTTCCTATGCCCACATTCCTGCTGATTGTTAGGGAAAACAGCAGGTATGCCTTTTGGAGCACAGCCAAAGTCAATTTTTCTTTGTCAATTCTGGGAGAATCAAACAAGTCCAGGTAGCTTTGTTCAAGAAGTTGTACACTGAAATAATTGCCAGCAATTTAATATTATACATGAGGCTAAGTAAACTGCTCTGAAAATAATGTTTTAAGATCAACTGAATTGGCAGTGAGGTGACTAGGTAGGAGGAGAAATAAGAGAAACCAGTCTTCATTTATTTACTGAATCACAAGAGTTACTCTCTTTTGGCTAAGTATCTTCAAACATTTTATGACAGATTCTATGCTGAGAATAGATTGATTATACATTGATTATTCAACCATTCAAGTACTCCTTAATAAAAGTAATGCAGTAGGAGATAAAAGGCACTTTCCCGGCAGGCAAACTTTCTTCTCCACTCTAGCACAGTTTTTCTGGTTAAATTTCTATTCCCCAGGGCCAGATGTTACAGCTACCTGTGTTCTGATCCTGTCGGAAGCACCTGGGCAGTTTTCTGACGAGGAATACAATTACCAGAGCAGTTTCTCTCCCTTAGCCCCGACAATTCCTTCCAGTCACTTACACAAGTTTGTATCTTCGCCTACCACGTTGCACACTCAGGCTGAAAGATTTTCGGAGCTAATCACCTTCCACAAACAGACTCTTGGGAAGGACAGTACTACAGAGAACATACAAATATCACACTTTAACCTCATCGTTCAGCCAGCACAGAGCCCGGGCAGGCTCTGGCAGCGCTCGGTGTAACTAGCGCCATGTCACCGCTGTCCCTCCTTCCGGGCCCGACCCGCTGCAGCCCGGGCCGGTGACCGGGCCAGACGCCCCACACCCGCTACCGCCCACACGGGCCCCGAGGGCAGCGGGGACGGGCTCGCCGCGCTCCACCGGGGGCCGTGGGGCAGCAAACGGCCCCACCCGCTACAAGGATCGGGAGCCGGCAGCGGCGGTAGCTCTACAAAGAGCAAATCCCTCTCGTCACCGCTCGCTCCTACCCCGCACCCCGCACCCCTCACCCCTCACCGGCCGTTCGGGTCCGCCGCCGTTCAAACTCAGCTCCCCGGCGCCGCCCAAGTCTCGCGAGATCCGCCCCCCCCCCGCTCCCGCCCCGCCTCCAGCTCCGGGCGGGCTCCCTGAGGGGCTCCGTGAGGGCGCTCCGTGCCTGTCGGTTCCGGAGCGCTCGCCGTGACCCTGTCTCAGTGCTGCTGCAGGCTTGTGGCCGCCTCGTTCTCTGGTATTAAATGCCACCGCATTGTCCCGGCCGCGGGCGCCGATTCGCACACCGAGGAGAGCGATTTCTGTGTTTTAATTCCAGTTCGCGCATAGTAGGGAGCTGGGTGGTAACACGCGAAAGGCTGCCTTACCCATCTGCAAGACTTTGCATTATTTCTACATTTCAGCAAAGACATCAGCATGCATTGGTTAAAAATTCCATAACTTTTCTATTCATGAGTACTCAGATCGCTGTTTGGTGTTGTATCTCTCGTTCCTCATTCTGATGTGTCAGCTCCGCCTCCGTGCAGTGGCGCACGGGAGAGATTTGGGGTTGGCAGTGGAATTCTGCAAGTGTCTGCTCTATCTGCCCAAGTTCTGCTCTGTCTGCCCAAGTTCTGCTCTATATGCTCAAGTTCTGCTCTATCTGCCCAAGTTCTGCTCTGTCTGCCCAAGTTCTGCTCTATATGCTCAAGTTCTGCTCTATCTGCCCAAGTTCTGCTCTGTCTGCCCAGGTTCTGCTCTGTCTGCTCAAGTGTCTGCTCTATCTGCCCAAGTGTCTGCCCAAGTTCTGCTCTATCTGCCCAATTGTCTGCTCTGTCTGCCCAAGTTTGCTCTATATGCCCAGGTTCTGCTCCATCCCACTGCCCGCTTCCCTCAGCAAGGAAATCCCCCTCAGCAGGGTTGCCGAGGCTGCCTGTCCCTGAGGAAATGTCACCTCCTGCTTACTCAGCCAAGCCTTTTCTTAATTTCTGTGCAGCTTTACCATCCCATCTACACAGCAAGTTAAGTGCTTGTAGCACAGTTGTCAATAACTTTCTGGTTTTCTCCCTAGCTTGCTTTGGTTTCTACTCGTCCTCACTTCTGTACCAGGGAGGTTTACCAAAGAGGGATTTTTGAGTGCTAAAGTATCCACTATTCACAGATTTCCTAAGCCTGTGAAGCTCTGAGTGATATTCACAAAGAAGAGGAAAATCCCTCAGCAGGAGTGTTTCACCATGGCTGTTTGGGAATCCAAGCACAGGTGTCTGCATATTTTCTTTTTTTTCTTTTTTCTTTTTTTTTTTTCCCCAAAAGAAAACCTCTAGTAATTTTTACCTTTTAAACGGTGGTTAAATTTTTAATCTGTTCTGCAAGATTCATATATTTTTGTACTTATTCTACTTGATCTGACATCCCTAACAAAAGCCATTGCATGGAAACATGTGATAACAAATTCTGCCTTTAGAGAAACATGCTTTGAGTAATGCAAGGTTAAATTCAAGCAACAGGCTGTAAGTAGATGCAAGGATAACAATCCTATTTGGAGCAACTGGGACAGAAATAGATGTCTTAAGAAAAAAGGGGCATAGAAAATAAGCACATAGTCTAAAATTTGACAGAGGGAGCCAATAAAACACTACTATTACTATCAAAGTGATGCTACTTATACACTTCTATCAAAATGGGAGTCTAGCTCTTGTCAATAGAAATGCGATTAAAAATTAAATACAGAATGGTCTAGACAGACAAGAATACCAAGTTGATTAAAACAGGGACAGGAAATGAGACAATCCTGTTCTAATCCTGATTCTGCTGCATTCACTGTGTGATTAACCACTCCAAATACCCACAGCTAAACCCCCTTGTTTTAAAATAAGGATAACAGTGACTTAATTAAGAAATCCATATAACACCCCTGACAGTGAGTGAGTACATCTTGAAAAAATGTAAATGCTGAGTATTATCATGGTTACACCACCCTCACAGCCTGCTAAATTATAAAAGAGTTAAAATAGCTGCTGCTTCCCCCTCTTTGATTCCACAGTCATCTGTGATAGCTGATGTTTAATACATGAAATAATTTCACAAACTCCATAATATTTTCTCATCTTAGAATTTCCATTTATGGCTTAAAGCAGAGTTAGGAGCTTGGATGCAAAGTAACTAATTCATTATTTAAAAGTTCCATTATTTTCAGACCTGTTCTCTTCCCTTTGCTGAACTGGCAATCATTAGGACAGTTGTACAGACCGTATCTACAACTTGTGAATAGAAAACACAGGCATGGGCTGCTAACAAGCTGTTAGCAATTTGTCAGGTGGAGTGACCATCTTGCCAGAATGCTTCAGGATCACCCCGTGGTGTTAAAATATCCAATTCTAATATATACCAGGATTCTTTGGTTTTGAAGCTGGATTTCACTATAAGAGGCTGTAAGAAGAACAGAGAATGACAAGGTCATTATGTCCATTGATTGTAGCAAATATGGCTTCATAGAAACAAGTACTATTGTCCCACTTATCTGTGAGAAGACTGTCCTTTTTCATGTTTCTGTTCAGCTTAGGTTATACTTAGTCCCTAGCTTGCTACTGTAACTATAAATTTACTGTTAGGTACTTTTCTCCTGCTTTTGACCTCAATAACAACAGCCATTTCCCTATAGAGATTCTACAAATCCAGTAGCTACTGAAGCATAAATATTTCCTGAATGTGTAGTTTGTATACTTTTGTTTATTGACATTTTCTATCAACAAACTTAATTAAATCTGTGCACTGCTGACCCTGTATAAAATGGAAATCCATGTTTTGTAAGTCTTATCTACCAGCAGGCAAGAATTCCACATAAGTAAGGGATTAATTGCAGCAAGTAAATGTGTTGGTGGTTTTTTTTTTTTTCCATCTGAGGAGGAGGCTTGTTGCTTTTATCTGCATAAAAACCAGTGAGTTAAAAAAGCCCTCTTAGTCTTTCCCTGCTAATTGCTCAGGGTAACATATGAGCTGACAAATGTTTTACTAACTGTGCCTGAGATGCCAAATGCTACATGGAGCTAGTGAGTTCCAGGCAGTCTGTGGAGAAGTGCTGATTACTCCCTGCCACTTTGGCACAACTGACCCAGCGTTCACCACAATAAAACTTACTGGAGCATTAGATTGTGGTTTGTTTGTTTGGGTTGTTTTGCATGTTCTTGCTCTTTATTATTTAAGAACACTTAGAGCTGCACAACTTAAAGGCATGTTGTTTTATTTGCTAGGGCAGCTTCATAAAAGCCCAGGTTTAGCCCGGTCTAGATTTTTCAGCATGATGAATACGAAACTGTTCTGCTTTTTTGAGATTGGACACTTTCACCTTCCATTAAACAGAAGCCAGAAGATAAATATGTTTTAATTTATTACCATGAATACAGAGAGCAATAATACCAATACCTGAGTTGTTCTGTGAGGAACTCAAGGAGCTCAGTAATTACAGTAACAGATTGAGGGCCAGTAACTGTTTCTAATCCTCTCTAAACTATTAGGCACTGACCTCATCCAAATCACTCCATCTCACTATTTCAGTCATCTTAGTAAAACACGTCTTTACTTAGCATTTTTCTTCCCAATCCGACCTTAAATAGCCTTCTGTGGCTGCATTTGATCACTTGGCAAAATGTGTCAAGTCGGTGTGAGAGTCTCTTTCAAATACAAACTCTCAGGTTTGTAACTCCCTTATGAAACCTTTCCATTACTTTTATTTAGATTAGTCACATTTCTTACTGCTTGCTTGAATGGGACAGGAGCCTCACAGTGAGCTTCCTGGATTTATGTAACCAAGGAGCCCAGTTATGAAAATATACTTCTTTCAGTATACGATATGTTCTTAAAAGTCAAGGTAAAATTTGATATGTCTTTGATATTTTCCAAATATCCATGATTAAAGTCACAATTGCAAGACGTTGGTAAAAACAACAAAATAACAATTCAAGTTTTATGACAACTTCAGGGAACTGATTTTTTGTTTGTTGGTTCATACCTGGTAACAGAACAAGGTTGCCAAACTCACATGTAACAGAACCTGGAGTGTATGATGACTCAAAGTTATTTTAACTTTTCTTTCTTTTAGCAGCATCTCAAAAAGCCACTTGAACTTCACACCCAGCAGAAATGCAGATACCAATATTGCCATGCTGTAATTTAATGGTGGCTCAGAACCCCCACTGCTTTTTCCTTACATTTTTTAACTTAGTTGACACAAGTTTATATACTGATATATAGCAAGTTCAGTGTTTAAATGCTGCTCTCCTCTTTGGTAACAGCATCAACCGAGTACTTAAAAGCCAGACTTGGTGACATTAAAGTATGCACATAGACACCACCATCAACACTTTTAATTGTACAACCACGAACTAACCCAAACAATTACAATTCTCTGAAACTCATTATAAATGATTGCAGTTTATGTGCGGGTTTTTTATAGGCTCGCTAATATCCGACCTTCTCTAAAGCGGTCATTTGAACACCCTTGGTGTCCCCTTTGGTGTCCCTTTGCCGCCGCTTTTAATTCCCGGCTTTCGTTCCCGGGGAGTGCCGCGGGTCTCCAGCCCCATCTGGCGGCCACCCCTCGCCATTGCGGCTGCACGAGTAGCAGCCTTCAAATATTCACGGGAAAAACTACCCAAAGAACTAACATCGCTTCCTTTTGAGCGGAGGTATGCTGCAAATTCATTTTCGTGACCGCCTTTTGTTTTCTCCCCCCCGCTAAACATTTGGACAGAGGGATTGTCTTTAATTGTAATAGAATTAAATTTCACACAGATTATCAGCTACTTTCTGGACGGTAACTTTAGCGTGGTCACTGTGAATTTCTAATCAATTTGAGTAAAAAATTTAATCAGCTTTGCCAGCTGGAGGTCATTAGCTATTTCACCATCAATAGCTTTCACCTGGAGCTCGTTTCAGGCCTGCTACAAAAAAGCCTGACGTCCCCTAAGAGTGTGATAGCTTAGGTGTGCTGTGGAGGTGACTGGAAAAGAAGGTTTGTTTGTGTTTAATATCATGAATAGCAAGGTGATTGGTTTTTTTTAATATCTCTTTTGATAAAATATATAGTATTTTTGTGTGAAATATGTTAAATTATAGGGGTTTTTTTTTTGTTACAGCTTTTCTTGGACAGTATTTTAAAATGTTGGCAGGTATGACTGTAGGTATGACTGTAGGTATGACTGTAGGTATGACTGTAGGTATGACTGTAGGTATGACTGTAGGTATGACTGTAGGTATGACTGTAGGTATGACTGTATTGAAGTTCTCGTAAACTTCTATTCCATTATTTCTTATCTATTAAGTAATTTTGAAAATGCTAGTTATTGTTTATGTATCTCTGATGCTTGCAACAAGAAAGAACTCAAAACAACAAAAAAGTGAAACATACTAAGTTAAAAGAGCTGTAATTTACTGCAAAAATATTCAATGGCTCAAAAATTATTTTTTACTTTTGAGATCAGCTTTTACTAGAAAATGGTGTTATGGAATGGTCAAGCTAAGACTATTACAAGTTATCTGTATCTCATAGAGTTTATAATACTGGTTTTATTCATAATGGGGATCATATTCAGGGCTTAATTTAGGCCTTCTAGAAACAGTCTTATATAAGAATGCATGAAAAATCATCAGTTATTATGATAGACCCCAGTGGCTGGGGTCTGTTGCTCTATGGAAACTAAAAGATTAAGCTATAGAATACTCAGCTGGTACTGGGTTTTTGAAGAGTTACTTTGTTGTTACTGTTGTGTATATTTATCCCAGGTTGTAATAAGGGCAATGAATTGAATTGTAGTAGTTTAGCTTTGTTTCTGTTCCAGACTTCCATTTTTAAGACTGCTTTTAACAACAATTTTTTTGTTTTATCAAAATTCTTGATTTGCTCTTTATCCCAACCCCTGTGCCACTCCCTTCCCCTGTAAATGGTGAACTCAAACACTTTATTAACTAAACCTAGTGGGTGCTTTCTTATTCTAAAGAGAGCTTGACTGATACTGTTTGGGGCTAAGCAGTCCTGCTCTGACTGCAGAGCTGTATAAAGTGTTGTGAGACCACATGAATCAGGTAGGAATTGATGTTTTTGAAGTCAACTAAATTCACAGTACCTGATATTTGGTTATATAAAGAAATTGCAGAAGGAGAGTTTGATGGCTTTGAGGGAGTTTTGGGTTCTTTAGGAACAAGATTTATCTTCAGTTGCTTGCTTCTCTGCCAGTCTGCAAGTGCATCATCACCTGTGGCACTGGACAGTCTCATTCTGGGACTGCTGGGCTGAAATGGCTTGACCTGTGAAGTCTTACCAGAAAGCAGATGGATTTTTTTCCCATCTGCTGGAAAATATTTGTGAAAAACCAAACCAAATAACCCAAATCTTTTTGTGGTGGTTTGGATATTTTTTCTTAGTGTAATTATCTTCCCCTTATACTTGTTTTTGAATGCAAAATGAGAAATAAAAGCAATGAAGTGAACACAATTGAGTAAAGTGGGGCAATTTGGAAAGATGAAACGGAAGAGTCTAATCACTTGAATATGTTCTTTGTTCTTTCTATTTGCTTAGCCTGGTAAAATATTCTGACATTGAGAGTCTCAGTTTAATTTTCTATGTAATTATACTAATTAATAGCCTTACTGGCAGATCAACAGCTTAGAGCCTAGTTTTAATTCTAAACACAATTGGCTTTTATTTCATCGTTAAATATTCATGCTGTGTCTCAAAACATAAAATTGCTTAATCTTGAGTGCAAGATCTCACAAAATGCCTTAGTGAAGATGGCCTGGAACTATATTTACTGCTTTGTGTTTATGATTTTAGTACTCAATAATATACTTGATCTGTTTCCATAGACAAATGATGCTATTGAATGGCCTGAAATGTGTGCTGCAAACACCTTCCCAGCCATGGAACTTATTGTGGCATTTGGTGTGAAGCAGTGTGTCAACCTTAGCAAAGCCTTTCTTTAGCCAAACTTAGCCTAGATAATCTCCTCAGACTTAGGTGGCTTCTCCCAAGGTTTTTTAGGTTTAAAAGTATCTCTTGAGCAAACCATTATCACTCTATGCCAATCCTGCTAAAATATCAAGTTCCATGTATATTCTTGCTTAAGTCTTAACTTGGACAACTTTAACTAAAAAATGCCAGTGTGAATCTGAGGAAATTCCCATAGAAAGTCTCAGTAGCAGTGGCTTATAGATGCTTCCTTAAACTGAAGGAGAAATGTAAATAGTTTTGAGCACTGAAATACTCTTCTTAAAATATTGCTTCTAGGGATGAACTCAGAATGAGGAGAGCAGCAAAATAACCCCCATGGTTCAGCACTCAGAGCCAGTTTTTGGTGGACTGAGTCTGCCCAGTTATAGAATGGCTGAAGGTAAATTGCTGGGGTGCTCTTTTCTGCTAATTAGCTCAGTGTGAAGGGAAGCAGTGCTTCTTGTTAGATTCTCACTAATGATGAGTAAGGTGAAAGAGTAGCTCAAACACAAATGGACGTAACAGAAAAATGAGGTGAGGGTTTAGAGATTTATCTGGGTTCTCCTATACTCCTTATAAATGGTAGTGTACTCTAGGTAGCTGGGCAATAATACTATCAAAAGGTTAATGCCAACATTATTTCCTTATGTCTTTATAGGTTTTGAAGTTTTTGCTTGTTGCCTTTGTTATATTTTCATCTTGGGCGGTACCAAATTTTTAAAAATACATATTTATGTATTTTGAAACTACTTGTTAAACTTAATAGCTTTGGTAAACCCTAGATATGTTGTAACAATCCTGTGACAGGCACTGAAGCCTTTCTCACATGGTTAAAATAGAGCACTGGAGGTGCCTTTTCAAGTGTAACTATGCAGCACAGTGAAAAGCTTTTGGCTATTTGATCTTTAACAGTGATTAGTATTCCTGTACTAAATATGCATATAAACCCTGAACTACAAATTAGGATGCTTATGCATGTTTTCATTAAATAACTGTTTATTCTTGATCACAGCAATGAGAACATAATTGACTTCTGTTAGGCACTTGAGGTCAAATGCTCTTTATTTTAATTGTTAACAGATTTTTTCACACTGACTGTATCAAAGAATAGTAATATTAAAATTACAATAAGCCTCTTTTTTTTCCTGTGGTATACAGAATGTCTTTGTAGTCTCAGGATCTGTTTTAAATTGTGTGTGCTGATTTGAGCAGCTGGGATCTGGCTTTGGTTTAAATTATCGTGTTTAGATGAGTAATAGGACTTTAGAAATACTTCTGAAAATGGCAGTTTTAAAACACATCACTGACTTAAGTAATGAACCACAGGATGACACTGTCTTTCTCCAAGTGAAAAGGTCAGATTTTTCTTTGATACTGTGATAAATGTTGGTAATTACTGGTCTTCTCATAGACATGGCTTCACATTAGAAGGGATTATGAAAAAAGGTTTATGGATTATGATTAACAACGGCAGACAAGGCATTTCAGCTGGTGAAATAGCAGAGAAATGTTCTGTGATCTGATGTGGCTGGTGTAGGGAACTTGGTTAGGAAATGAGGGAATAGGAGCTCGAGGGATGGATTCCTACAGGAAGGCTGCCTGCTGAGCTGGGCCTTGCCTGTCCCCATTTCTCAAGAGTAATCTAGAATTAGAATACAAGTTCCACTGGACTTAAGTGTCTCATCAAAACTTCATTGTTAATGTTGCTTTTGTGACAGCTTTTTGCTGTTCGTGAGGCCTGCATTTGTAATGTTTACAGTTGTAGTTGCTTCTGATATCTTGGTATTTGTTCTGTTTGGGGAACTATTTAAATGAGCTTTTTTATGGCAGGTTTGTGCTTTGCCTTTAGACTTTATTTCATTGTATTTTATTATTCAAGGTTGAGTGGGGTAAGACTCTTCTGCCTGTGTAGTTCTGTGCTACTCAGTTTTCAGTAGCTTCTGAGGGAAATTGTTATAATAAATTTTTTCATAGACTGCTAATGAAGTTAAATCATGTTTCTTATCAAAAAGAAATGTGTAAAAAAGAAAAAGCAATTGCCAGCTGAAGTCTTATTGCAGTTTAAATGCTGCTGAAACAGATGAAATCCCAAGGAAAGCATTGAATGTGCAATTTCTTGCTGCACAGTGCATTTTCTGGCCAAGATGGTGAGACAGGTGTGCTTTCCCCAAATAACTGAAGTTCAGCATGGTTTGGAGCTCAAGTTGAAGGTTGTGTTTGTCCCTCGTGCTATGAAAATGTTGTCCCCCTCTGCTATGGCAGAGTAGGTCAGAGCTGGTACCATTTCTTTTCTCGTATCAATTTCATTGCATATTTCACTTTTCAGTCACCTTTCAGTTGTGCTGCAGCTGAAGGGCTTGGTCCTTCTTCTTTTCTGTTCCTGCCTGCTTGCTGGTTTTATATTAGTACAAGATTTCTGTAGATCCTCAGAGACTTGATTTAATTTGCCACTAACCATAATTAGCTTTAATCATGATGCAGGGTTGTGTTCTGTCCTTGCTGATTGAAGGACTGATTTTCTGTATCATGTCTTTCAAAGCTTTACTTCACTGCTTTATTTCCCACAAGTCATTTATCAGGTCTAGATGACCATACAGGGCAGGTAGGGGTTTTTCACAGTAAATAATTATATACAGAGAAAGTTATTAGAGATTTTTACTTTGTATTTTATATTCTAATGATATTTTAAGTGAATTTAGGCTTCAGCAATAGCAGGTCAGAGGTTTTGAGAGTTGTGATATGTAACTATTTTGTGTGAGCTGAGTAATGCTTTGCTTTGTGTTCAGGGTTTACATGTGTAATCAGACAACAGTTTATCTGCCATTGGCTTGTTCCAAAATGTATTCACAGACCAATCAGATCTTTCTGATCTGTCTTAGGGGTTGCAAAAGCATATGAAAAAAAGGCAGGAGAGGAGAGAAAAAGTACATCTTGTATAACACAAAAAATTGTTACTTCTTATTGCTATCTTACAAATAGTATTGAATGGTAAAGCTGACTGCCACTGGAAGTAAAACCCTTTTGTTGCCTGGAGGTCTCATCAGTGATGTAAAGTATTTTTTTAGTTGCATAATTTATTAAAAGACAAGGTTAGCTGGGCCACCTCTTGTGAATTTAATCTGTAGCTGACTTTTTTAGAGATTTGCTCGATCCTAAAGTCTTTTATAAAGTATCATAGCCCTGTGACAAATGTTATACTGGAACTGCTTTTAATCTAGAATTACCAGGAAGGCTATTCTAAAAGCTACTATTATGCAAAAGGTAGTGGGTACTTCTAACTGATGTCATGATTTTTTTTGGTGTGTAAGGCTGCTTCCAAGAGGTACATTTAGAAAAGTCTTATTTGTATCAGGCAGTGACAACTGCTGCACTTAGGAACTGAAGTCTGCATTGCTTCCTTGGGTTTCTGTGGCAGTGAATGCTGTGCTGTGCACCAGCTTTGAAAGAAAAACTAATTAAACCCTGATGTAAAAGAAGAGTCATCAGTTGCCAGGTTTAGGGGAAGAGATGATTCATTTGGCTGCTTCCAGTGCCCAGCCTGGAAGCTGCTCATCAGAAAACTCCCAGCACTTCTGGGGGGGAAAAGTGTGCAAGTTCTGTAATTAATTACAGCAGACACTCATGACCTAATGTCTTCTGCTGAGGCTGTTTTTTTACACACTTAGCAGATTTTAACATTAAGATTTTGACTTTTGAGGCATAGATTCTGTACAGTTGACAAGATATATTTGCTTGAGCAATGCAGTGTCAAGACAGTGATCTTGGAGTATTGCAATCCATTATCTAGCTAGATGCTACTCCTTACTTTTTTAGCTTTGACTACAAGACTTTCAGAACTTGTATTTGAAAATTAAAACTGTTTTGAAATCCTATGCATTTCCATCTCTGCTCTGCTACTCCAATTTACTATATGAACCATATTTATACTCAGTAACTGCAAGTAATTTGAGGCCTGAAGAAACAGACACTCCTTTAGAGGTCTTCGTACTTAAATTTCTAACAGACAAATTCAGTCTGGGGATTTATTTTTTGTTTCAGGTGCTTTTGCATTAGACTTTGAACTCTATCTCCCTGCTGTTGCCATAGTTCTGGAAGATGGAGAGCCTGATCTGAGCTTTCTGAATTCAACCATATATGGTCCTATATTGATATTAAATGAGATGCTTTTCTGTCTTGTGGTTACTCTCAATTCACTGTACTCTTATGGTTTCAAGGTTTCCTAATGCTGCTGATTACCTGGACAATTAGTGACAAGTATAATGAAGTTTGAACTTAAATTCAGAAAGTTTTCAGTACAAAATGTCAAACTCTAATAAAAGATCTATGGACACTGCATTGTGTACATGATGTTAACAAAGATTTTAGCTCTAGTTCAGTGTGTTAGAAACCTGAACTAGAAAAATTACTCTGCTTAGAGCTGGCTTTAATTGTGGAAGATTGATGCCTCTGGAAATACAGTGGTCAGGTTTCAGCTCTGCTGAGCATTTCTCTATTCCCTATAGTGAGGGAATAGGATGGACCTGCATTTCCACTGGAATACTATCATGAGTTGGTATTGGGTGTATTATTCTCACTTCTGTCCTCCTGTACTACACAAGTACAGTACACTGCCAACTAGAAGAATAACATAGATTATCTCACTCATAGGTAGTATTTTGGCACTACCTTAAATTCAGCAGCTGCCCTGATCTTAGATCACTTATATAATTTATTTTTCCTTAAATTTCTAGCAGAAAAAGTTTTGGCAGGTGTGTCCCAGTTTGAGGAAGCCAGCCCAAATCAAGGCTTTTCCTTAGGCAAACTTTTAATGTGGTGGGCGGAGCAGGAAGACTGATCCCTGAGTCAGTTGTTTACAAGTTGTACTTTGTTGGAGAGCACTTGTGCTGACTCCTTATGCACCTTTGTAATGATGTTACTTTATTCCTGCTTTTCCTTCAGGGGAGTAGAATGAAATGTGCTAAAGTTTTAGGCAGAAAACTGGCAAAAGTTTATGCAATTAATGCTCCTTCCAACAGAATATGAATTAAAATGAATTGGAGCACATTGGGTTTAATCTCCTTGGCTGGCATCTTCAAACAAATTAAGTGTTTGAGACAGTTATATGTCGAGCACCTGCCTTTCCTCAGGAGTCCTGAAGATCTCAGCCTTTAGTACAGCCACATCCTGATGGAAGTTGGCTGCCAGACAGTTTCTTGTTTGAGGTTTTTTAAATTATTTTTTAGCCTATTACGGGCAGCTAATACTCAGCACAGAACTTGTGTTATCTCTTAGAGCTGCCTCCTCCTTTGTCTGCATGTAGTCATCTTGCTTCTGGATTTACAGGTGAGTAAAGCTAATTAAAAAGTACTAAACAGAAAGCATCTAATGGATTTTTAGCTTCATTAGAAACATGGTTCTGTTCTTGGGGATAGAAGGGCAGAAGGACCTAAAAGGTACTTAGTATAACAGACTTGTCAGTGAAAGGCATTCAGATTAGATTATAGTAGAGAATGAACGAGAGGAGAACTTTGATTTAAGTTACCATTCATCATTTGGTACACCTTTTTTAGGTACAGGAACTTCTGTGTCTGAAACAGGTCTCAAAAGACAATTTGGAATAATTAAGATACACTTTATTTTGCAGGCATTTGGGATATGACTTGGAATGAGCAGAACACATGCATAGGTCTGGATTAAGTTTAATACCAGGATGGGAAATGCTGTGCTAACACTGAGTACAGAGCCTGTATTGGTAAACCTACTTGTTAACACTTTTAGTTGCTTGGTGCTGTGTATTTTTCCTCTGGTGTGTTATATTACCAAAGTCAATGGATAGCTGTGGTTCCCAATGGGAGTGTAGCTATGTTGCAGATCTCTTTGGGAATGTTGCTGGAGCCCTGCATGACATTTATATTTATGCAGCTTCTGAAGTGTCAGGGATCAGTTTATCCTGACAGTTTGTTCACTCCAGTTTTCAGTACAGAACTTTTGCTGAGTGTAAGCACCAGAGGTGGGAAATGAAACTTCAACTTTTCAAGTGCTGTAAAATGAAGGA
>VZTN01012072.1:1041-43992 GCA_013400515.1 Erpornis zantholeuca
CAACTAAGTCAATTTTGTTTACATACACTTGTTCATGAAGAAATATTCATAGTTGTTCTGCAGTCTCAGTTTCACTTGTTAAAAATACACTGAAATGTATTTTTAGCAAATGTCACCTTAAATTTGAGTATTAGTCATGTTGTTCAGTGTATCAGTCTGTTAATTTCTGGATGTAGATACTGAAGTGACTGGAAGACNGTACTTTCACTGGCAATTAACAGAAAAGCACTCTGAGTTTATAAGATTAGTAGAAAAAATGTCCAGGTAAAATATTCTTTGGTGTTAAGGAGTAGAATAGTTAATAGCTTCTCACATAGTAAGGAGGAGCACAGTATGTCATTTGTTTTGATTCTTCCTTCTTACTTGTCTTATCTTTTCATGCTCTTACAGGCTTACTACCACTGTCTTCCCCTTGTTAGTCAATCCTCTTTTCCACCACTAGTTTCCTCTGTTTACCACTAGTTATTGGATTTATATGGGGGAAAATAAGGATTCAGGAGAGAAAAACAGTTTTGCTGCCGTTGTTTTGGGGGGCAACAAGTGGGTTTAATTTTATAATTGATATCATGGCTGGGAATTAAATAATGCAGTAATAAGATATTCTTTCTGTAATTACAGTCATTTTGAATAAGTCATTTCAGGAGTAGTGCATAGTTTTCAAACATTTTTTAATGTTAGCTCTTTTTTTTTGCCAGTTCAACTGTGTGCTTTAAAAATACATCATACAATTCCTATGATATGTAATTTTGGAGAAAGTTTGATGCACATGTAATCACTTGCTAAAAAGTTCTGTGTAAGTATATAGCAACATGTTGAATGGAAGTGTGAGACTTCAAATATATGTTATCATTAAGCACCTGGAGCAATGTTGTTTTAAGTGTTGTCCATTCTGAGGTGGTTGTGGTCCCAATTGCTGATATTAACTGAAATAATCATCTAGTTCTGTAAAAGATTTCACTTCAGAATAATAAAATATTAAGAAATATGGTCATAAGCTTTTCTTGAATTCCTCACCTTCCAAGAAATATGATTTCTTTTAATTTTGCCAGTCTACAATTTCTGTATTTGTATCAGACACGTTCTGAGTATTGAAAACTTAATCTGTTGTCTGTACTGGATTAACATACATTCAGACATCTCTTTATTGTAAGATCATTCTCTTACTCATCTTTTATTACAACAGCTTGTTGCTTGTCTTTAAAACCTGAAGTCAGACTTCTGTGTAGTTGCTTCTCTGAAGTAACTTACACTTCAGAACATCTCATTGATGGCAAAGAGAATAATGTGGAATCAATCAAAATACTCCTTGAATTCCATCTGATATGAATAAATGTTCACAGTCAAGTCAGAGCACTGCATTTGACTAAAGCCACTACGTGGATTAAGGAAGTCAGCGAGCATCATGCTGCAACAGGAGGTATTGGAATCCCTGGGCATGAAAGGGGAGTTGGGACTGCTGAGGCTCCATAGCCAATGTACAGCAGGCTGCACTTCCTCTGAAAAGAAGATTACAAAAAACAAGAAGTGGTCAGTGTGGGTTTTGCAATAAAACAACTGTTTAGAAGATACAATTAGGTTTAAAAATGTTGTTGAAAGTGGGAAAAGACAGGGAGACCACACCAGAATACACCATCAGTTACAGACTGCAGAGAAGAGATGCAGCAAGGAAATCAAAGCAACAGAAGTGAAAGACTCTGACATTTAAAGCAAGGTAAATGGTGAAAACAGTACAAGGAAAAATAAAGTGAATTATTACATGAATTTTGAAACACTAGAAAAATCTAAAATAGATACAAACTGGAAAAAAATTGTCATTAAAATAAAAACCTAGAGAGCTTTATTTCTCATATAAGAGAGAAATTTAGGAAGTAATGAGGCTGTAAAATGTATATTATTAAAAGTAGGTAAAGACTTACAGGAAAATTCAACCATAATACACTGGAGCCTCTGGAGATGTTGAAGCATTCTTTTATTACTGTATTTTGATGTGTATTTCAAATAGTCATGAGTAGTTCAAGAGGTAGGCAGAGAGGAAATAAAAAAAAAATGCTGCATCAGTGTAATAAGGAAACAACACAGGAAAAAAAATATTTAATCCCCCAGAAAAGTGTAGGGAAAAATCATTACATATCTGGGGGTTAGCTTAATGGAATAGCTCAAATAAGTAGCATGAAAGAATGAAGAAATCCTGTTCCATCTTACTCACAAAATGTTTTTTCTAATTGACATTCTTTAGAAATCATTTTTTAAATGTGCTCATAGTGTGTTATTGTCCAGGTTAAACATCTTCCTATAGTTTTTTAAAAGTCATTTGTTTTAGTAATAGAGAAAAAAACAGAGTCCTTCTACTTTTCATGCCTGTGCTGAATTTTAAGGATAAGAATAGGCATGAGATGATTGAGGATCAGGCAAGTTGTATTCTGTGTGCTAAACCCCTTGCATCTTCCCAGGACTCTGACCAGTTTAATTTCCCTGTATGGCAACAGAGAAGGAAATAAGAAGCAGTTGTGCTTTGCAGGGGGCTTTTGGCTGCTCAATAACGTGTGACTGTTGGCCTTGTAAAACAGGTCCAGTCTCTCAACCTTAGCCAAAGCTATTGCATTTCTCTGAAGAGAGAGTACTTTATGGTGAAGGTGAGTTTGTTTTGTTTTCTGCATGGGCAGCCTTCCAGAACCAAGGAAACATTTCTGAAGCAATAGCTTGTTTCCCTGCTCTATTGGTAAGCAGTATGATGCAGATAAAGTAGGTCCATAAAAACTAGTATAACAGTGTACATAAGGCTGAGGAAAAAAGGAAAACAATTATTGGTTATTCTGATTCTACTTTAGTTAAAAATGCTCTTATGTATGTTCAGGGGGAAAAAAAAGAGAGTAAGTCTTAGGTGTATTGGTGTAAGGTGTATTGGCAATATTTTTAAATATCATGATAAAAGAATTTCATGCAACTTTTTGCTGAGCCTGCTGAATGACAAACAAAAAGTCCCTCATCTGCAAAAGCCTAATACTTGGCTAAGAAATGTCCTAGAAAATTTATCATAAAAATATTCACAGACTCAACTCCTTTTTAACACCGAATGTACTAAAATTTAACTCCTCCTTAATGCTGAAGGTACTGATACAGACATTTTCTGTTTCTAATCTAAGAGAAGGTAGAACATTGCAGTTTCCTAGATACAGTTTTGGCTTCATGAAGAAGGAAGCTTCAAGAATTTTTGCCATGGTTAACACAACCATCAGAGACTGTCCTGTACATGGGATTTGCTTCTTCCAAACCTACTGCCAGACCATATTTAAGGCAACTCCAGACAACAGCTTTGGATGTGTCCAGCTAAAATACTCCTAGCTGTGTTTTTCCTGGGGATATTGAATAGTACAATATTGATTGTATCAATGGGTGCAAATACTGATCTTTGTATACAAGCAGATTTCTGGACTCACTAGGAATGAGAGAATTTACATGTTTCCCACACTATAAACGTAACAGCTACTTTGCTCTTTTCATTCTGTAATATCTATAAAAATTAGAAGGAAAAGATCTTTTACCTAATCAGAACACATTGAAACTACAAATTGAATGCAGTGCCTGCACGGAAGCCTGAGATTCAGAATTCACATCTGGATCTTTAACTTTGTAAAGCTTTGGCCCTGTGGACCTGACTGATCAGGTGCATCTTATCCAGGGATACAAGGAGAGACCCCTGAAGATACATAGTATTTGCCATCTGTTTCTGGTTTTTAGGAACTGTAGTTCCTGCATGGCACTTACAATTTTAGCATCAGTCAGGAGTTAGTAATAGACTCTGACTACTGTCAAAACAAGCCACAGCACATGCGTTTTTTAACTAGTAAGATGCAAATATGATTTGAATTAGTCAGGCTTCCAGATAGGTTGAAATATTTGAGAATTTGTTAAACGTAATGATACACTTCAATTATGACTTTGGACTTCTGGCATTTCTAGCTGTTTGACTAGGGGAGTTCTGGGTGATTACCCTCATCCAAAGATAAAAATAATTGTAACTTGTAAATTCTTTTAAAAGATTTTTAGGAGAGAATTTGGTGTGTTTACCGTTCAAGGATAAAAATATGCCTAGTTACATTCCAGCCTGTCCATACAGTGACAAACAGATGGCTCCATTTACCTGCCATGTCCTCATTAGTTCTCCTGCTCTTGTGTGTCAAGCTTGGTACGAAGTGTGCACGCATGAGGTTGGCTGCAGTTAGGAATGCTTCTGCAGTGCTAACACAGGACACTTTGCTTCTTCCAACATTCTTAAGGAGAGACATAAAAAAAGGAGCTAGATGGTTAATTATAGGCAAAAATAATTTTGCACATGCTGTCTTATGTGTTAAGAGTATTTTGGCTTCATGTGGTTGACTGGCTGTTTTCTGACTTAGCATCACTTACTAGGGGTTTTTTGGCATTAAATGAAAGGCAAAACTGGGCATAACAAGGAACACAATTTCATAAGGGAACACCATAGCCATTTCTGCCTTCACCTTTTTTATGTTCTGGTTTTACATACTGCTGCCAAGGGTTAAAGTGGAGATATGTGCAATTCAGCTCCATTTCTCTTGTGCTGTTTTGAGCTGCAGAGATCTAAACCTTGACTTTAATGAAGGTATTAGGAGAGCATGTCCAAAATGGTATGTTTATTTCAGAACAAGGTGTTTACCATGTAAATGATACACTCCTTTCAGTATTACATGACAACCCAAGGGGCTTTCCTTTGGAGAATCACCAGTGCACCCCTGAAGTCCATTAAAATAACGTGCCTTGGTGAGTAACTTAAATGCCACAGTTTGCGACATTTATCACTGCACAGAACAGCTTTTGAAGCAGCAGCACCGACAGATCTGCTGTGGGATTTTTCGGGGAACAAACAGGGGGACTGAGTAGGCTTCTTTGTTTTACCTAATTACTTCTAGTCTGAACATCCCAGAAGGCAATCTTATATTCCTCTCCTCTCATACCCCCACTATTTAAAGGCTTGTAATAGGTTTTGTACGACTCTTCTGCAGGCAGCCCTCCTTGAGCTCAAGACCAAGTAAGGGAAATCTTCAGCCAAATTCCTTTTGAATTGGAAAATTTAAACAACTTGAGGAAAAAGGAGTAAGACAATGGAAAGTGGAATCCAGCCTTATTTGTAACAGATGCTATTAACACATGCTTAGTTTTATAGCCTATTCTGGCAGCCTTTTACCTCTTTCTTTTTACAAAAACTTTTAATATTAAAGTTCATTGCCAGTCCCAGGCAAAAGTGCACAAATAAAATGGGCTGATGGTCTCAATATAGCTCATGAAAAATGCCTTAAATACAAGTTAAGGATTATCTTTTCCTTTATTCCTGAAGTGGGATGCAGGTAGGGGAAACAGGAGTTTTGCTGCATGTTTCCATGCTTTGATGACACCTGTGTGCTGAAATCACAGTTCTGATGTGAGTGCAGATAACCAGAGGGCTCAGCATAGACTCAAACCTGAAGCCCGGTGTACCCAGTTATTTCTAAATACACGGTGATCTAGAAACAAGCTTGAAAGTCTTCGTTTTGGTGGCACAGGGTTTCATGGTGCAGTACTAGTGCAGCAAAATTTTTGCAGCCACAGATTGTGCTTCGACCAAGTGGAGCACATGGCTCACTTTTCTTGGTTCATAAGCAGATTTTTAGCACAGAATGTCAAATCAGATAATTTATAAAGTAAAATTAGCAAAATGAGACAGTCTCTCTCACTGCTCATTACTCATTTTTTCTGATAAATTTCACTCATTTTAAGTAGATTGTACGTCTGCTCACAGGGGGCTTCCCGTTCCAGCTTATCTTTTTAGATATTCAGCAGATAATTAAAATTCAGAATGTTAACGGTGCTGCTTATTTTTAGAACCTGACATGAATACAAGCAGACATAGGTTTGAAAATAAATCAGGAGAGACCAGAGAGCTCTGAACCATTTGGGCAAGAAATGTTGGTAGACACCTGTTCTAGCTCTCTTTGGTACAGCCTGCACAGGAAAGGGAATCTCCATTGCTGTCTCTTCAGACATCTCCACCCACCTCTGCTGGGGAACAGGAGAAGGTGATATCTTGGTGCAGGTGAGATGATTCTTTGTGATAATTAAAAATGCTACAAAACCGAATAGAATGAAGCCCAGCAAAATTTTCTGTCTCACAAGGATAAAACCTGCTCTACACTTTGAAATTTCCAAAATCAGCAGCACAACTGGACTGGTTCTGGTACAGTCGCTGAGGAAGACATCTCTCACAGACACCTTTTACCCTTGTGCTGCAGCGTTGACCAGGTTGACCTTTTTGGCTCATTTTTTAAGTGTTGAGTCAAATGGGAAAACTGATTTCTACCTCATGTAGTCAGTGACAGCTTTACAAACCCAGGTGGTTCATGAATTAGCTCATGGGCAAAATAAGCAATTTTTCTTAGGGTCCTATATGTGTGAATGTTGAATCTCTTTATAAACCTTGAAAAACTCCACTCCCTGGGCACTCTTTGTGCCAGTCCAGTGTGTGTGTGTGGTTTTCTGCTCCTGAGAGTGGTCGTTCCACAGGCCCAACTGAGTTGTGTTAATCCATGCTTCGGTCCAGCCTCCTTAATGTACCTGGGGAGCCATCCTATCAGAACCTGTGTATTTACTTTTCCAGTACTGATCCCATTGTTTTGTGCATCCATGTAGGCTGTTGTAGGTTGTGCTAGGGTAAGGAGTCCTGATTCCCATGGTTTAAGCTATGCAGGAAGGAACTGGTGGACAAGAAGCTCCAGCAATGTGCGCTCGCAGCCCAGAAAGCCAACCATGTTCTGGGCTGCATCCAAAGCAGCAGGGCCAGCAAGGCGAGAGAGGGAATTCTGCCCCTCTGCTCTGCTCCCCTGAGACCCCACCCAGAGTGCTGCACCCAGCCCTGGGGTCCTCTGGGAGTGCTGCTCCAGCCCTGGGCTCCTCAACATGAGAAAGGCATGGACCTGTTAGAACAAATCCAGAGGAGGACCACAAAGATGATCAGAAGGCTCCTGTGAGAGCACCTCTCCTATGAAGACAGGCTCAGACAGCAGGGGTTGTTCAGCCTGGAGAAAAGAAGGCTCTGAGGACACCATCTAGTACCTAAAGGGGGCCTGCGAGAGAGCTGGAGAGGGACTTTTTACAAGGATGTATAGTGACAGGACAAGGGGGAATGGCTTAAAACTGAAAGATAAGAGATTCAGATGAGATATTAGGGGGATAGTTAGGCACTGGAACAGGTTGCCAAGAGAGGTTTTGGATGCTCCATCTCTGGAAACGTTCAAGGCCGCTTCAAGGTCAGATGGGGGGCTTTGACCAACCTGGTCTAGTGAAAACTGTCCCTGACCATGGCAGGGGGGGTTGGAACTAGATGAGGCCTAAGGTCTCTTCCAGCCTAAACCATTCTATGATTGAGTCTGTGAATTCAAGATTTCTTTGGTCAGAAAAAAGGAGCCAAGTGGTGTTTTGTTGCTCAAAGTGAGAATTGAGGACAGGTGACAATCAACATTTCAGTTTTGAAGACTGAAGTGTTACAGCTAAGGATTGTTTAAACATGCACTTCTGAACTTCTAACAACTTGTATAGGTGCCTGCTCATGCATCTTACATGCTCTTGAGACACTTCTTTGTGCTTTTCTTACGGTGTTCAGAGTGGATTTTGCTGAGGGACTGAGGAATTGCGAAGCTGGAAACAGCACTTCAACTTACAGCTCTGAGGAGTGTGGGGCCACTGTATTGCCACCCCGGCCAAGCACTCTACCCTTGCCTCGAATTCATCATTAGTTGTGTCAGATCACTGAGCAGGTGCTTGCCAAACATGAGGGCTGGCACAGGGAAGAGGGCTGGGACAAGGAACACATGGTCAGGAGCTGGATAGGTCAAGAGCAGCCCTGCCTGAGGTGGGACCAAGTGCCCAAGGCTCCCCTGCTGACATGAGATCAGCGTTGGTGCCTCCCCTGTGGCCACATGCATCGATGCAAGAGCGATGAACCTGCATGAACCTGAAGTCCTCCTAAAGCAAAGTCATGGTACATCGGGGTGGCTCATACCTGACAAGCCATGCTCGATGCTACACTGAAGGCAGCAGTACTCTCACTCCACTGCCAGCCTCACACACAATCTGTGAGCATACTCAAAACTCAATTTCCAAATCCAGCATAGCTTCTTGTGACACTGGGCCTTTGATCTCTGACTCCGAGTGCAATTTGCAGGAATGAACAGCAGAACTTGTGAAAGCAAACAGACATCCCCCGTTGGTTTTGACAGCCCCCAAACCACGTGCCTGGCACTGGCTGTCATGAAGAGCAGAGCTGTCCCACCAGGTGTGCCACCACGTCCCCAGGAGATGTGGAGCCAGTCAGTGCCAGTGGCAGGGATGGAAGTGAGATACTCAAAGCCCTGGGCCTCTGCTCTACCCAGCAGACCGCACCCTCCAGGGTTTCCTGCCTGTGGTGACTTGTGTCTTATCTGTGAAAGGGGTTTAAAAGAAAAAAAAAAAAAAAAAGAAAGAAAAAATAAAAGCCCCCAAAACCAAGCAAACAAACAAACAAAAAAACCAACTCAGTTCTCATGAATGAAAAACTACTCAGTCTGCAAAAGCTTTCTCAGCCTTTCGTAGAGCAGCATGTCACTCAAATAACTGAAGAAATGTGGGTTTCCTCTACTTCTTATGACCTTCAGTCTGACTAGCTAGTTTTAACCAATGATAATGAGTGATAAACACTCACTGATAAAAATTGTTTCGCCTTTCTGGGGAGCCTTTTTATCAGGTTGACCACTTTGGGAAGAACAGCTCACAGATTTTGGTCTAAGCTTTACAGCTCCATTGTGCTACAGAAATGAAGGGTGAATCCAACACACTCACCCCTTCACCCTCATGCACGCCTGTATTTTAGAAAAGTAAAACTAATACACTAAGGCTGTAATGATCAGACTTGTACATGACGTGGTCAGCCATGATTGACCACATGGTGGTAAATACTCATCTAGAAATAGGTGTTTGAGACCTGCTGGGAGGTGTTCCTGTATTCATAGTGTCACATTCTCTCTAGCAGAGTGTTTTTCCCATCAGCCAGATCCAAGATGAAGTGTGTTTGCAAGATCAGTCTGGTTGCTTTGCACATGCTGTTCATTTTTTTTTTGTTTCAGCTTATACAAATATGAGTGAATCTCACTAAATGACTCCCCTTTGAAAGTGGCCAATGATCAATTTGCCATCAAACATCATTCCTGAGCTTTTATCATGCTGCAGAAAGCAGGGAGGAGAACAAAGACACAGTGGGCTGGTGGAGCATCATCTGAAATTACTCACACCACAAAGTGTGGGCTTTTTGGAATGATGGCCCAAGTGTTTATTTCCTTCCATTCTTCATTTTGTTAAGGGTTTTTTTGTTTTCTTCCTACTTCCCATATCTGCATTTTGTTTGGGTTTTCATCTACTCATGTTCCAATAAAATCCAGTTGCTGCCATTTTGTCAGAGTCTTCAGGCTGGTTGGTCCTTTGGGGGTTTGTGTTTCATGTGTTTTGCTTGGTCTTTTATTGGGAAGAGGGTTTTTTATGTATTTGGTTTGTTGGAGCAGAGCATTACTTGAGGAGGATTTTGCAGTGGCAATATCTTCTGGTTTTTTTAAAAAAATTTGCACTTCTCACCAATATATTATTTCATCTTAACTTCAACATAACAAAGGTTTTCTCTCTGGCAAAACAGAATCTGTTTTACACAGTCTTTTATATCACATTTGCAATTGTGCCATTTTGGCCCTGGGAAAGAAGAGGATGTGTGGTGGGCGCAGCGCCAGCAGGAGTTAGGGGTGAGCAAAGGTCCAGCCTCCTCAGACGTCTCCATTAGTAGATCCACCCCTGCTCACAGACACAAATACACATCCTTTTGCTTTTATGTTTGTCCCAAGGAATGGAACTGAAGCTAGGATAACTCTAAAAAGCAAAATGCCTTCCTGAGTGTGAGGAGGAGCAAGCGCTTACAGGACATTGTCTGCCCTTCCCACGTACCTGGTGGAAGTTTCCACTGCAGCATCCCTGCAGCTCTTACCACCTGCACAGGATTGCACCAAGATGATTTTTCCTCTGCTGTACTGCTGTGCTCTTCCCAGCTGCCATACAGATGAGGGGCAAGGTGTTGGCTTACCAGGCTTTCAATTTTTCTGTGCAGCTTTGGACTCAGAAATGCTTTGTGGAACTGAGTCTGCAGGTTAGAGTGAGTGAGCAAGTTTGGGGATTTTTTACAAGTTTTAAGTCCTGTGCTCATGTGCCATTTCGCCTATTATTCTAACCCATGCAACAGTTTATCATACACAGTTGTGTTGCTTTTTCCTTGAGAGGGAGAGTTTTGTTTTGGTACTCACTGTGTTACCGAGTCCCTCTAAGCATACTGGGGTGTGCTGCCATTCCCATATGGAGCCTTCCCTCATGAGTATCAGCTGTTCCTAGGCACAGTCACAGTGGCCTTGGCCCACACCCTCTAATACATGCCCAGTGTCTCCTCACTCTGTCACTTGCCCAGGGGGCCATGCAGGCCAGGCTGCATTTCTGGAGACACTTTTGCTCTCTTATTCCAGGCAGTGGGACTCCTTACCACTTCTCACCCTTCCCAGTGGCACTCTAGGGCAGTAGCAATTACTGGGGGGAAGAGGGAATAGGACACAAAGGGAGGTCATTGAAGAGACAGAGAGAGTAAAGATCTGGAGAAAAGTGATGGAGATGAGTCAGAAAGTCTAAGGAAGAGTGACTCAGCCAGCAGCACTCAGGGCAAGTGAAGGTCATACCTGGTGGGCAGTCCAGGAACACCTCCCCACACCATGGTTTGGGGAACCAGAACCCCTTGGTGTCCAAGTGGGGTGGGTGGTGCTGCCCAGGCAGCCAAGCCTTTCCCCAGGATGTCATGCAGAGGGTTCACTGGCTGGGACTGTACCCCCGTGGTGTGACAGGGACACAGCCCTCCTGTGCCTCCCCAGGTGTCCAAGGCACTGTGAGGAGAAGCAGAGATAGACAAGGTTTGACTCTGAACGTGGGGACAGGCAACAAAACGAGTGACAAGCCTTTTCCTGGGGCTGCCCAGAACCTCCTCAAATGCCCTGCTGGTCTCTGCCTGGCCAGGCTGATGGGACAGTATGGTCACTTGTCACCCCCCAGGCAAGTACAGAGAAAAGGATGAAAGGCTCACAAATACATTTCATGGAAGCCAACTCAGAAAAAAAGGGCAACCCTTCATTTCAGGAAACCTCATTTTTCATTTCTAAAACACTTTCATTCAGAAAAAAGGGAGGTGGGGGAAGAAGCAAAGCAGAGTGCTGGTTCTTCCCAACCATAGCAAACACATTGTACAGCAACTTTCAGCCTTTGAAAAAGGTAAAAATGGGGCACAAGGAAAACCAGCAGTTGCCTAATGCTTCCTAGTTACAGTTGTTTATAATTTTGGGCTAAAATATCCCAGGTTGGAGTCTGCCCCAGTATATTTTCTCTGCCTGGAAATTTTAAGTAGTTGCTGATCATTTAGCTGGAAGAAAATATACTCTTTCTCCCCTGCTCCATGCTTCAAGAAACTTGGTGACCTTTCTTTCATGTCCCCAGGCTTTGGAAAAAGGACTTGAAATGTGGCAGGACTTTGGCTTGTGTGTCAGGAATGTGCTTTTTGCCTGCAAAAAACCTCCATCCAAATTTTGCCAAGTTTTAAACCTCTGAAGAAATAAATCATCCTGCTCACAAGCACTCTCTAGATCTGGACAGCTAAAAATATCCTCCCTAGCTTTATTCCAGACTCAGGGGTCCCCATGAGCCCCCTGGGGTCTGCACCTGAGCCCCCCTGCATGGAACTTGGTGTTGCAGCCCCAGGGAGTGGGGCTTGTTGGGGTCTCACCCAGGAGGAAGGTCCCACCACCACAGGCCTGACAGCGCTGGCAGCAGCAGCCTGAGCCCCGGAGCTGCTGGGGGCAAGGCAGGAGCTGGGGGTGGAGGGGAGGGCAGACAGGGCTTGGGGTGGGATGAGGGATGAGAGATGGAGGGAGGAATTGTGCCTTAGAACTTGTGGTGATGCAAGGGGGAAGCAGTGAACATACTTGGTGAGGACTAATCATAAAGATGTCAACACAGAGTACCTCTAAGAGGTGCAGCATCAGGCTACAGCCAAAGAGGGTCCCATAAAATGGAATCCCATCTTGTTGGTTAAGTTTGCTGTCCCTTCCATTTCTGTCTCCTTAAGCTAAGGGAACCACATATCCAGGCACACCAGCACTGCAGAGACAAGTCAAATGCTGACATCTCTTAAATTTGCCCATGTGCCCTTCTTAATATTCTCCTCTGTCTGCATAACATTGTAAGTGAAGTGTGAGATAGGAATAAAAGCAAAAACAACCCAAAGCAAAGAAGCAATCTGAGACTTCTGTGATTAACGAGATTTCCTTCAAGAGTTCAAGGCGAGGTCCTTCTATCAACAGGCTTTGTAAATAAGCAGGCTTGTAAGTGATGAGTGGGTTTGTAAATAAAGGGTTGACTTTCTGACAAGCTGAACACCCACCACTTCAGATGGAGCTACAGTGGTGACCAGCACCTCTGAATCATGGGCCATGAGGCCTTTCTATATTCTGAGACCTGAGCCAAAACCATCCCTTATCTCTGCTCCTTTTCCCCAGCTTGACAAAGAAACTTTTCATGTGCTACACTTTCATTCCTCAACCCTTTTAGCCTCCTTTTCCACCCACAGAGGCTCCTGCCACTGGGAGGAGACAGTGGGTAATCACTCCAGTCAATTCCATTCCTTATTCAGAATTCTGGGATTTCCTTCTTGATTAGGATAATGGATGCAATCACTCACAAAAATAGGTTTCTGGGGCTTGGGTTTGGTTGGTTTTACTTTTGGTAGGTATTGATAGTTACTCTTTCTAGTCAAAAGCAACTTCCAAGGCCCTGGTACCTAGTGGCCTCTCACTGCCACCGCAGAGCCACCAGGCACCATCCCACCATCGGTCCAGCCAGCACCTTGGAGTCTTTGGGGAAGTGACAAGTCATAAAATGATGCCACAAGCTCCCCACCAACACCACATCTCTGTACACTGTTGAGATCTTGACTGTCAGTGCAGGGCTGGAAAAGCCTCCTGCCAGCCCTGTCTGCAGCTGTGCCTGGTCCTTCATTTCTCACCTGCCTGTGAGCAAGGACAAACAGGGAGCAGCAGCAGCTCCCAGAAACTCTCCCTTCACCCCCAGCTAGGACAGCACTCCCTGGACAAGGGCGATATCTGAGATGTGAGCTCATGAGGGAGAGTTGTGGGGCCTTCCTGGAGCCCCACAACCCCTGAGGGTTCCTTGCAGCAGCCCTGAGTACCCAGGGCAGATGTAGGTCTCATACCTAAGAGTGTAAAGGGGTCCATGGTGTGATTTCCAGGTCTTGTAGGCATATGACTCCATTCAAAAAATGCTGTCCATATTTTTAAATTTTTTTTTCAACTATCAAGTCTGTAATATTTTTCTTATCGACCCTCTCATTTTATCCCTTTTTCAAGGGTGGTGGGGGAGGAATCTAGTTAGTAATGTTTCCAATATTCTGCTGCTTGCCCCATTGACTTAGACAGGAAGCTTCTGAGGGCAAGAAATGTCACTTATTAGAAGCTACTGCAGCTGCCAACCTCATTTTGTTTTGGTGTCTAGACAATACAGCAGAAGAGAACATTAATAAAAATATGGCAACCAAATGTCTGAAAGTTCTTGTTTGATAGTCTCAAGCTCACCTTCACACAAGGTGAAATCAAACCTGTGAGTTTTTTGAGGGTTTTTGTTGTGTTTGGGTTTTTTTGTGTCTGTTTTGATTTTGACTCCAACATGATGACTGTATTTGTGTGTGTCTTCTGCATTCACGTGTGCTCATCATGCCCTGTTTCTATTAATCAAAGTAGGAAACTTCATACAGGACAAGCTCCTTTTTCAGAAGTTGCACTGTTACTTCTGGAAAAAGGAAAATCAGGTTGATTCTTTAAAGTGACCACTATGGAAAGATGTCCCTTGCTTTTAAATTCCCTAAATCCAAGTAGAGCAGCCTCAATATTTAAAAAGAGGTAAACATTTCTGTTTATCCCTGCTTATAATCATGTGGGCCAAAGACTCATGTCTATGTGAATATTTTCCAGGAAAATACTTCAGACTGCTCCACTGAGGTCTCTTCTGGCTGGTACAAATCCCTGCTTATGTTGCCATAGCTTCGTAAAAACGCTGAGAGAGAAAAGAGCTGCCCCCTCATTTATGTGTGTTCTGGATTGCTGTCATAAAGAGAGGCCTGGATTAATTGGTTTGGGAATCCTTGAAGTGAGAGCAGCACTAGCTCACATCACCATGCTGTGTGCTAGGAAAGGGCAGCAGGAATGCTGCAGCTCCTCGAGACATTTGGTTGGTGGGTCTGGTGATGTTTCAAGTTTCAGACAAACTGAGAGCTGCCTATTGCTGCTTCCAGCATCAGGGTTTCTGGAGGTAGGGTCAAACCCCCATTGCTCTCTTTCCTTCCCTCTGAGGACAGGTTTTGAGCTAACATGCTTCCTGGCATTGGACACCTCCCTTGAAAAGACTGGAGGAACAAGCTGTCCTCTGCATCATCCTGCATTGCAGGGAAGCAAACCTCTTAGTTTTGCAGCTTGGCTATGTTTGTTTAAAAAGTAGAGGGGAGAAAGAAAAGAAAGAAGAAAAACAGCAACAGGAAAGAAAACACTAATGAAAATGCTCTTAGTCTATCCCTGGGGAAAAAGAAGAGCCCCACTTTCATTTAAGGTGCCATAAGCCCCACACACCCCTCAACAACCATCTGGAGGGTGAAGTCTGCTTTCCAACACAACCCTTGGAGAGGGAACCCCACATCCAGCAGCAAAGCAGCAGCTCCAGCTTGGTCAGCAGCACTCAGTTGTCCCTGCACCCCCTCTAAACACACTTCAGAGCTGCAATTCATACAGTGACTGCTGAAGTAAAATCAGGAGAAATGGGGACTATATATAAAAGAGCTGGAGCAAAGGCAAGTGGCACCTCGATTCTGCTTCTGAGTAAGTCTCCTGTTTTTAGAAGAAGCTGAGCTTTGCACACCCAGCCCCTGAGCGCCTCAGCCCCACTGTGCTGCCATGAATGCCTGCAGTGCAGCTGCCAGGGGCCCCAGCTTGCAAGGCACAGCTTTCCCTCGGGCCCTGCCTTGCTGCCCAAGCACCCGAAACCACACTCCAGCAGAATCACACAGGACCGACCCCAGCTCCTGGGGAGGCATCCCCTCTGCTGGGCTTTCTCTGAGCACCTGTGGGGCACAGCTCTGGAGAGCCAGCAGTACTCCCAGTGGGCTGAGGGCTGAGCCTTGAAGTCACTGATAGTGGCTGGAGTGAAGAAGTGTCCTCCCCACCAGTAAAGCCTCTTCTCCATCGAGTTCAAGCCTCCTTTGCTCATCCCTAGCTGCTGCCCCCAGAGACAGGAGTGTCTGGGTATCTCAGTATCTCTGCTGAGTCACCTGCACCCATGCATGGCACAAGTGTCCACACCATAGCAGGCAGGTGACTGGGGAGGCTGTACTGGGCCAGGCCCCTGCTCCTAATTTCAAACCTTATTACTGGTATGAAGTACTTTGGAATTACTTCCCTTTCATTTATTTATTTATTTATTTATTTATTTATTTTTATTGTTCCTTTGAGGTTTTTTTCCCCAGGAAAAATCTTAATGAAATCTGGCTTTCCCCCAGCCTTTGCTGAATTAAAAAAAAAAAAAAAAAAAAAAAAAAACAAAACAAAAAAAAAAAAAAAACCAAACTAGACAACAAACAGAAGCCCAAATTCCAAGTGTCACAAAATTCCCTGTTTCTTTCACAAAACAGAATTCTTATTGTCTCACAGCCCCTACTTATTGACAGGCAGAGGCAAAGCAGACAGACCTGTGGCAGCAGCGGGAAAGAAAGAAAAGCAAAGAAATCAAAAACACAAACACTTCCAGTTGAGATGCAGCTCAATACCCAAGGTGCTGCTGCTGTGAGCATTGCTTGGGCTGCAGAGCCATGAGGTGCTGGGGAGCTTGGGCCAGAGACTTTCCCAAGACAAGGGCTTTCCACATTCTGTGACACTGGAGAGGGGTTTAACATGGACTAGGGCCATGCAAATGCCAAGGAGTTTGTTTTGCTGTCTGCCAAAGCAAAACCAGGACAGGCAGTGACAATGTAGCTGCTGCAAAAAAATGAACACCAGTGAGCCACCTTGCATCCCTCCTCAGCCAGGGAGGCAGAAGCAGTAAGTGAGAATAAACAAGCAGTGGGGAACAAAGAGCAGAAGGCTGCCCCATTCAAACTGAGTAAGAGAAAAAAACAACTTTTTTCAAAAAAAATCACTGGTGTGAAGTTCCTGATGCCAACCACAGAACAAAAGGAACTACCCTTTTGTATAAGTAAATGTGGCCAAGTAGCTGTTCTCTCTTCCTGCAGGCCCCCAACAGTAATGAGGGTTTTACCTGCAGGTGAAGCATCCTGGTCCCTCCCAGCAGTGCCCAGCTCATGCAATCCCCATAACTGAGCAGCAGGAGCTGCCCTTCCTAGGGGCAGCTGGAAATGGAAAGCATTTCTGATGGCCAAAACCTCCAATATCATCAGCTGTGGACATGGTTTGGGCACACAGGGCTGCAAAGCCCTGGGACAGCTGGAGCTGTGTAGTGTGGACATGTGCATCTTGTTAGCTTTGCTTTGGGCACATCCCTGGGTTATGCTGTCATGGGGGTTTTTAATATCCTGGAGAGATTTGGGCACCCATTTAGCGGTATTAAGGCATCTCTGATTGCACAGGAAACCCTCTGCCTCTCCTCCCACTGCTTTCCTGGGGGTGTCCCTGCAGCTGATGGTAGAGGAATTGGCAGGACACGCTCTGTCTTCCAAGGCACCCAGCGTGCCCAGGATGGTTGTGCTCTACAGCATGCCAGCAAGCATGTGCTGGTGCTTTGTGTGTTGTAGGATGTGCTATAGCAACACTAGTTCTTGGCTGCATTTGTTATATTCACCCTGCCACCTTCTCCTGGCCTTGGCACCATGCAGAGCTCCCAGCCGGAGCCACCAGTTCATCTTAGTGCTCAGTGCCAGAGAAATGCCCACGCACTGTGCCAGAGAGTTTGTGGTCTAATTTGAACCAAGATGAGATGCAGACAAAGAACTCACCAAAGCCAACATGGAAAGATCAGGACAGGCCAGAGGTAATGCCAGTTGAAGACTGAGTTTTTCTAGATTTACACTCTTCTGTACATCTTTGAAATGACAGAGCTAAGTCTGGAGCATATCCCCTCTGTTTCCATTGCCAAAATAGATTAGCTGATGTGGGAGGGGAAGAATCTACATACTTATTTCATTTTTGTGTTATGCACTTGAGGAGAAACAAGACCTATTAGAAGGCTGAGCCTGAGCTACATTGAGGAGTTTGATACCAGCCACGGGTGGCAGATTTCAGACCAGAGTAAGAGCTGTGAGTAGGAGCACAGAGGAACCCCTGCTCCAGTGCAAGAGGCATCATGTACTTGGGAGCTCGTACCTTGTCAAATACAGCCACATTTCTGTGCTGAGAAGCTCCTGCCCCTCCTCTGCACACATGCACTCAAATCTCTGGAGATGTGCAACTTTGGTAGTGTCAGACATAGCAGAGGAAGCTACAGCCCCTACTGCTGTATGTGCCCAGGGGTGAGGGACTCGCTACCTGCTGTCTGTTGTCCCCT
Organism: Erpornis zantholeuca; assembly: GCA_013400515.1. Classification (NCBI taxonomy): domain Eukaryota; kingdom Metazoa; phylum Chordata; class Aves; order Passeriformes; family Timaliidae; genus Erpornis; species Erpornis zantholeuca. Next base: position 18,748 of record VZTN01012072.1, read on the forward strand.
CACTGCTGCAGGTGAGTGGTAAGTAAGGCTCACCCTTCAGGCCATTCTCTAGTGCTCCCTCCCATGCACATCAAGGTCATCTCCACTGCCCCTTGCTGTCACACAACCCCACGCATCATGGAACCATGCTTCTGCCAAACCTAAGGTACCTGCTGGGATTCCCACAGGCTCATGAATGAGGGAGACAGTGCTTTGAGGAGTGGACAAACCAGGAATCCAAACCATCCCTGTGATAGGCAAGAGCTGCCATCACTGCTTGTTGCCACTCTCCCTGGGTAGAGCCCAGGAACTGTACAGAACTCAGTTCTGTCTTTCTCTCAAGATACTGCAAGATTAAGCCACTGAAAGGCTGGAATTAATTATTTATGGGCTATTTTCTTTTAGAGTGAGTTTTGATACAGAAATATTTTCTCCTCATGCAAAGTCATCTGAGGTAGTCAGGAGGGAATTACCACCCCATAGGCTGTCCTATAGAATGGAGCACTCAGAATCAGTACATGTGGCCTTTTTATCTTAGTAATGATGGAAAGATGAACACAGACAGGCAGAGATAGAGAAAGGTGCTATTAGACACTTCTGGGTTATCACACCTGATACAGCCATCAGGCAGGGTCTGATTCACTTCTGGAAACACTGGTCCAACACCGCAGCCAGACTGCTGAGCCCCTGGCTGCAGCGTGGGCCTACAACTGCTGCAAGTACGAAGTGAATCAGCCACGAGCAGACTTTTTCTAGGTACAAGCCTCCAGCTGACAGCAGGCGGTGGGAGCCGGCTGCCACAGAGAGAGAGAGAGAGCACGAGCAGCTCAGACTCACCACCTCAGACACACCACCATCCCCAGCCTGCCCCGGGCGCAGCTCTGGTGGCTTTTGCTCTCTTTCACCCACAGCACCTTCGAGCACGTGCCCCTCGCACTCAGGGGCACCGAGCAGCGAGCTCGGGGCTGCCTGTGTGCCTCGGCACCTTTCCCATGGAGGCCCCCCCTCTATTCTTGTAAAGGAACCGATTCGAGTAAATTCTGACTCTATATTCCCACCTTTGCTTGACAAACAGAACAGGGAAATGCCATTAACACGCAAGCCTTCCTCAAACCACCTTGTTTTCGCTAGTCGCTCGCTGCCAGTCACAGTGGAAACAACACCACTTCCTCCCACATGCTGTCAGTGCCTAGACTGTAGTTATTTGCTTTTAATTCAATTAGCCAGTCCATTGCTTTTTTGTTATCCTATACAAAGCAGCTACGTTCTGCAAACACCTTGCTGGAGTGACTAAATCAGAGGGTGAGATAATTATTTCCACCACATCAGTTGCTTCAGTTCCAAATTGGCCATCAAAACACAGGCAGGCAGCTGTGAGGTTCATGGGATGTCCTCAGCAGTTAGGTAATACCACAGACCCACTCCCAAATAACTGAAGTCATCTCTGGTTTTTTAAAAAACAGACTTTTCTCTCTGGGGTGACATCTCAGCCCACAAAGTCAGTGGAATCAAGATTTTGATTCTACCCCAGCTCTGTCCTGCTCCAGCTTCTTAGATTGTGTTTCACCAACACTTCATCTTCCACTAAAATAGTAGTTATTCTGCTGTTGTTACTGCTGTCATTAACACAATTGCAGACAGCTCACAATATTCCTTGGAGAGAAAACAAAACCTTTGCTTTAATCAGCAGCGTAAGAACTGATAAATGGCACTTTTGCTTTGTGTATTTATCTTAAAACTCACCTGCTTCCAGTGCATTTAAAAGCAAACCTAAAGGATTTCTCACAAATAAGGACAGGACTATTCTAGGGGTGGAAGGATGGCTTTGGGTAGCCTTTAATCATGGGTTTACTCTGGACCTACCCCAGAGTTTTCTCTGCCCCTTAGCAAACCTCAACACCTGCGGTGTTTCCCCACACACACTGGGGGCAGGTTAGCTTTCCCTCTTGCCAGGCAGAAGACCTTGTCCCATGTTCATACAAGACCCAGAACACAGGGCCTGTGAGCCTGAAGATGTTTTACAGGCACTGCCATCAGCATGCATCCTCCTCAAGCATTGGGTAGATGACCTTTGCCTGGTGCATTTAGCCTCTCCCCTCCACGCAGGGGATGGAGTAAAGGGAAGGACATCTCTGCTGAACTGTGTGATTCAGAGCTATCCCGTGCCTTCTGTGAACATGGCACTTCCTTGCACCCATGCAGCTCACAGCAACACCTTGCTGGGAGCGCGGTCATGGCATTGCCGACCCGAGGAGCTGGGCTTTCCAGAAAAGAAGTGCTCACTAGTGATGGCAGCTGGCACTTTTGCATCATTGGCAATAAAATCTATGATTAATTGGACTATTCACTACTTAAAATCAGCCTTCTTAGTCCAATAACCCATGGCCGTCATGACAATATTCCCTGGTGGACTGCACAGGAATTGCTGTCTTTGCTCCAAAAGTAATACTCTTCACTTTCTACTTCTAAACATAGAGCTGGAGATGGCTGTGCAGGAGCAAGAACACATGGGTAAGTGTGGGAAGAAGCTTACCTGAAGCCAAGGAAGCTTCATTTGACTTTCTTGAGGAACTGAGGAAATATTCAGCATCCCACTTTCACTAAGGCTTCACCACATCAGGACCACTTGCTAACTTTCACTCCTCTTAAAATTGTTCTTCAGGCTATGCTCTGCTCCTTATCTGATCTCTGGGCTCTCAGTTCCTTCTCTATGGCCACCTTTGTCTCCCCCTCAGCATCATCTTCTTGTCTCTCCACCTGGCCTTGCTGTGACCTCAGCCATATCACTGGCTGTGGCTTTGCTGCTTTTTTCAGCCTCCCCTTGTCCCTCTGCACAAAGATCCTTCAGGACCTCTCCAACAGCTCTGAGTCTCCTTATTTTATCTCTCTGTAGCACTGGGTTCACTCTGGCTCACTCTATCCCAGCCCATGAGCTGCTTTCACCCCATTCTCCAAGCGTGGATAAAAGCCTCCTAGCAAGACCTTCCACAAACCCTCTCCTCCAGCTCCCCTTGACCCAGGCACACACTGAACACTGACTCCCCTAAACACAACCAGCTCTGTACTTCTGATCATCATTGTCCTCCATCCTCTTCTTCCTTCCTGGCCTCCCTTCTTCTTGCTTGCCAGAGCACCAGTGGCTGCAGCATCCCTCTTGCTGTGCTGCCTTTTGCTCCTTTGCTCCCTCCAAGCTCTTCCTCAATCTTCCTCCCCTGTTCCAAACACAACTTGCTATCCTGTATTCCTCAAACTCCCCCTTGCCCTCCACTTACACCCACACTTAACAGCCCCACTGTCACCTTCCCTCATGGCTAAGGCTCCACTGCTGCCCCTTGGGGGGCCCTTTCACTCCCTTTTCCCTCCTCCATCCTCCCCTGGGACGGTCTCCCCTTGCTCCTGGCCCACTCCCTCATGGCTTCCCTCCCTCGACTCCCACAGAGCATTTCCAGACCTGCCTTCCTAACAGCTCCCACTGCCCCCACACCTCCCAAAACTGACCCTGTGCAGCCACAAGCAGCAGCTCATACCTGTCCACCTCTTTTTCCAGCCAGATTTAGCTTCTCTCTTTGGATTTTTTTTTTTTTTTGGAGGGGGAGGCCTGTCTTTATGCACTGATTTTTTTTTAATGTTTTTTATGCCTTTCCTGCTCCCCATGTCTGCACATGCTGCCCTGTTCCTGAGAATAAGCTGACTTCTCCTCCTGGCCAAAACCCACTTCTCTGCTTCAGATTAGACCCTTGTGAAAGGCAGAACACACAAAACAGCCCTAATGAACCCCAGCCATACCTGGAACTGCACTGTCCTCAACCTGCTGTCCTGCTCCACACTTTGCTCCTTGTATTCCCTGGGTTCATGCCTGCAGCCACTATCCTCCTCCCCACCTGTCCAAAGATGCAGAGTTTTTCCTGGGGAAGACACAGTTTTGCTGGAATGATAGAGAGCAATGCTGATAATCCTTGCACTCTGCTAGACTAATTTCAGCACTAGTCCCTCCACAGAGGTGTGCCAGAGGGGCTGCAAGAAGAGGCTGCACATGAGCATTCACCTTCCACTGCCCACAGTCAACCTACCTCTCAAGCTGGTGGCCAGGGGAAAGGGTCTTGGTGCCAAGAGCTACAGCCTTCGCCTAGCATGTGGAAGGAGGAGAAATGTGTTTATTGGGCCCTTGGGGTACGTGGTTTGTTTTCCACAAGACTTACAGGTAAGATGGAGCTCTGGAGCAGCAGAATTAGCGGGCCATGTCCTGCAGTGCAGTCTCTGGGGCTTAATGAGGCACAAGGCATCAGTGGACACTCCTCCCCTGGTGGAGTCTGAAAAATTAAGTGCCTAATATGTGTTGAGAGCCTGCAGCAGATGCTGATTTGCACTTGATCTTTCTTCCTCTCCCCAGCCCAATATTTTCATACAATTTTTAGGGTATCATTACCACCTCACTCCCACGGGAATAAACCCTGCCAATTGTGTAAAAGATTATTAGAGAGGGGCGAGGGGGGCTTGCTAGCTGCACATGCACAAACACACACACACACACACACACTGCAACACCTTCGTGTTTTACTTAATGATTCTGGCTTTGATATAAATTTTGCAAACAAAAGAAGTAATCAACCATCACAATAAAAAAATGAAGCCAGGCCAGAAAACTTTGCCAGATATCTGCATCTAGAACGTTGCAAGACAGTAAGCAGCACAGAAGTCATGCTTCAACTTCCTGCATTCATCCTCCCTGCACTCCCCTGCCTGCTGGAGCAGCCCCCACCACTGCCTCCCAGAAATGAACTCATTCATTTCCAGAAAGCGCCGCACCGCGCCCTCCCTGCGGCAGGGACCCCAGGTGCCCGGGGTGCCTTTGGCTGTCGTGGGGGTGCAGGTGTCCCCAGGGCGCAGCTGCAGGCCGCCCCGGGAGCTCCGGAGAGCCGTGGATGTGCGTGCCGGGGAGCCGGGTCCGGCCGCGGGGTGACCACGGCAGGGGATCGGCGTCCCTCGGCACACGCCCGCCTAGCGCAGCTCCAGGCTGGCTTCGAACTTCCTTTTTGCGGTTCGCGTCGCCTCGATTTATTCATTTCCTTGTAATTTACAGATAGACATCGATGCTTGCTATATTTAAACAGTGCCTGTAACTGTGTGGGGATGGTAGGTAAGCCATTTTATTTGTAGAGTGAGGGTTTTAAAGGAAAGTGAGACTTCGGAGTCATCCTTCGGGCTGGCGCTGTCTGCGGGTGCGGGTGACCTGCATCCACACGCAGTGACACCAGGCAAACCCCCTCCCCGGCCCGGGGCACCAGGGACACTGACAGCTCCCAGCTCCTCCAGCTTCCTGCCACCACCACCGAGAGGGCTTGTCCCACACAGACAGCTGCACACAGCTCAGCACCCAAACCGCCTAATTACTGCTAATAATAAAAGCTTTAGGGTGGTGCAATTAAAACTTCCAGGATTCGGTTATATTGGGGGGGAAGAACCTCTAGAAAAAAAACAATGAGAGTGATTTAAAAGGGCAAAAAGGATTTGCAACCTTCCCATGCAAAAACCTGTCATTTATTTCACTACTTTCCTTTGGAAAGTCCGTGTTAAGCAATGGAACATAGGATGGTGATCTATGTTAAAAACAACAGAGCAGCCATTTCTCTGGATGGAGGGTCACCAAAGACTTTGAGAAAAGATGAGATAAGGGGTGAGGACACCAAGAATTCTTCAGACACTGTCTGGGTTTTTCAGCTGGGTTGTGAAAACCCCCGAGCTCTAAACAGCTCTGACCTTTCCTATTTCTTGGAGACTGACGTCTCCACAGTAGATACATGATGAGGTCACTCACCCTGTTTTTGAGTTCTTCCTGTCTCATTACTCTTTGCACGGGTTTTTTACTGTGGGAGGGGACAGTCATGAAGAGGGATAAACCTCTTGATCATATGTGAAAAAAGGAAATGAAAATGAGCTATTGGAGATGTAACAAGGCCTGACCCATTACTTTGGTTTCTGAGGACATAAAATCATGAAACTCAAAAGTTTGAAAGGAAAAAAGTAGGAGATCTAGCTCTAAAAGCAATTTTATTGGAGGCTATATGCTCTGTGCTAGAAACCAGAAATTCTCAGCCTTTGCTTTTATGAGACAGTTATGAATGGCTCTGACAGGAGTGCGAGAAACCATTGATTCAATCACCTTCTTGAGAAAATGTAATTTGAATGTGGTGCCTCGGGTGGAGAAAAGCTGCACACCAACTTCCTACGGGAAAGCCTAGCATAGATGACTGCCATGATTATATTCTGCTGAGCAGCTCATGGTTCTGAGATTCAGAATCACAACTGGGAAGACACAAGAACATCCTACTCACAGTTATAGGAATTGTGGTGTTGCCTAGAGACTAAACTCTAAAGGTTGTGCTCCGGCATGCTTGACATGCACAAGTAAGAGGCACTGTCAGTGCAGAGAAAAACTGATAGGGGACCCAAGAGAGACTCAAAAGGGTTAGCTAGACCCACAATAAGGTGCCTAGCAATGCACATTACTACATAGATGCAACCACCAGGAAAAAAGGAAATTTCTTGATGACCATTCGCCAAGGTATATTAGACCAGGAAGAAAAGGCATAAGAAAGATAAACACACCCTGATATATGAGATAAATAGTCCCTGATATATGAGTGGGACTTACACATGGACAGTAACAGGCTAATGCATTTTGGAGACAAACAGCAGAAGTGCTTGAACCTGAAAGCCTCTGACCATTGCCTGTGCTGTGCTGGGCATTCTCAGGTCAGAGAGAGAATCCGCATCTTGCAGACCTGAGGAAGTCAGGGCTTTCCTCTATCTGCCTGATCCACATTTAAACATTTGCTCTTCATGAAGGAAGTGAGAAGGAGCAAGATGAACAACAGGGAGAGGATGGTATGAAAAGTGCTTTGTGCACGTGGTGATGTGCACACTGCGCTTGCACTGACACAGCTGAGAGAGCTTGGAAAGCATATTTCAGGTAGGATGCAAGTGTCTGCTCTAACCTCACCAGGTCCATGTGAACATTCACAGAACTTCCTCCAGGAGGTCGTTTCATCAATACTACATGGACATCATTTCTGCCTGGCCAGGAAAGGGATTAAAGGCTGGGGTGAGCAGACAGGACAACCAGAGAGCATAAGATTTGGATTTCAGACATTCCTAGAGCAACAATTCAGAAGCTGGTCTCAAAACCAAAACAGAAAAAGCCCAAGGGTCAAAGATGAAAACCTTTCCCAGGAATATGGAGGGCACGCATTACCTGTGGTTTGTGAAAAGCCACCTAAATCTGTCTGTTCTCTTAGCTTAAAAGATGGAATTTTTGCATAATTCATGACCTGTCTTTTGAAGGGAGCAGAAAATGATAGCTGAAGCCTGGAATACTGATCTGAGAGAAGTGCCCAGCATACCAGGTCTGGCCTCAGCTGGCAGCACTGTAAACCGGAGTGGCAGGAGGCTGCCAGCTGCCTGCAGAGACATGCGAGGCAGCCGTGCTGTGCAGAAACAATAAAAGTGCATTTGCAAAATGAAATCCTGGATTTCATTGCCATTGTTTGCCAGGGCATGAAGCTACTCCTATCTAAGGATGAAAACCTGGACTGGGCTCTATGCATTCTTAACAATTGCCTTTTGTGGAACATCACCCTGTGCAGAGCCACTCAGACATCAGCTTTCCAGTCAATCTCTTCCAGGGCCAAGCAGAAAAACAAGTCCAAACCCAGAACCAAGGCATCTGGCTGGTTTTTCAGTTTCCACTTGAGCACAGGTGATTGCCTTTTCCTCCTGCCAGTTGCCAAAAGGACAACGACAACCCATCCAATCAGTGCGTTCCCAAGTTATTTAATGTCTGTAGTTCCGAGGGTCTTAGTCTGAGACACCTGAGTTAGCTCCACCTCCACAGTCATTTCAGCACGGTCAGGGCACAGAGCATTCTGCAGGCTTTGGGCCAGCTGGCTCCTGAAGCCCAGCAGTGAAGCTGGTTGTGGGTCACAGCGGGTGTGACCCCTCCCCTGGGATGCAACACGGATGTGCTCACCTGGCTACACACTTGGAAGTTAAGTGCATGGATGGCTGCACACCAGCTACCTCCCAACCATTCCGAGTCACAGGGACCTGTTGACATCTCTTCAGAGCCAACCAAAATCACAAGCATTAAGTAAAAAATCAGTAACTCTTAGCCTACTACCAGCCAGATCAGAGTTCAGATAAAAACCACCCTGGCATTTAACGTCTTGCAGTCCAAGTTCATCTAAATTTGACACAGAGTTCTGCTTGGGAAAGGAGATACGATTGTTTCAATCTGCTTGGCCTTTTTGGTGAGTGCTCTTTCTCTTTCTCTCTTCCCTCCCCCTTCCTTCCCCCCCCCACAAGTATACACAGACAGTGATCTGAGAGCATGCAAGAGAAAATGCTTTACTTTTTCCTGAAAGCCTTCTGCCGAGGGTGGTGTTTCCCCACCTCCACGCTGCTGACAAATGCTGATGTAAACACGGTGCATATGCCCGCCTAAAAGGCCACAGGGGTTTTCACGTGAATCCTGTGTTTTTTCCACAAACCCCCTTGCACTGTACTTCAGCTTAAAGCATATCTCCTTGTTTCTGGTTAACCTACAACCTCTCTAAGGCTAATACAGTTTACGGCAGCAGGCAAAACTACTCAGCAGAACCAAATTTGGAATATAGGTGCTTCTCTGCTACAAAACCCTTTCAAGAAACAGTTGCGACTGTGGCTGTATTAAAATCAGAAAAACCAACACTGACACAAAAAAACGTTTAAAAAAAAACCACCAAACAGCTATGCCCTCAGTGTTGACAGGAGTAAAGCATGTCACCTACAACGCCACCGAAATCATAACAGGAAGGAAGTAGACCTCAGAAACTATAAACAGAATTTAACAGAGGTAGGAAGTACCTCAAATGCTTTCACGTAGTGACTGTAAAAAAGATACTAAAAGGAGAAAATGTTTCCAGGTTTTTTTTTTTTCTTGTTTGCTTATTGTTTCTCCCCCACTTTAGGTATTTGTAGTTATTTTGAACAGCAAGAAATCATTACAAAAGTAAATGCAGCTTTTAAGTCATCAGATGCAATACAATTTATGGTACAAATAACAGCTTGATTTTCCTTCCACTCACCCCCCTGCCCCGCCCCTCCAAGGGAAATAGCTCAGCCTCTTTGCTTGGTTAAAATATGCCTTTCACTTCCATCTCTCTGATTCTAACTAAGCAAGGTGTGTTTGGCCAGAAATTAGATGGTGCTCTTCTCCCTCCCTCTCCACAGCTGCTGGCTCTAAATTATGCTGCTTCAAGGAAAATAATTAAAAGCTCATTCCAACACCAATAATGCACCTCCATAGTCAATAGGACTCTGCACAAAAAGAGAAAAGACTCTCCCCCCTCATCTTCAGTTGCTTCACAGATGTCATAACTGTATTTCACACCTTGCTTGCTCTCTCAGCTCCTGCACCCAAAAACCCCTCTCAGGACCCTGATTTCCAGCAAAGAGGGGCTACATGGTAAATTCCCCCCTGTTTGCAGCTTCACTGCTTTTGTTCACTTCACCATCCCCCTTTTCACCTTTTCCTAGCTTTACTCGCTTGAAAGTACACTGGGAACTGTAACAACCAGAAACTAAGCAGTGGTCAGAGGATCCCCATATGCTGGGCTGGGCAGGAGGGTACCAGCCTGGTCCCCAGCCCCAGAGGCCCTGGAGGGGCAGAGGCAGAGCATGGCAGCACCAGATCCCCAGCTGCAGGGCTCTGCAGCACTGTCCATGGACCTGGAAACCAACAGCCAGAGGGCAACCTCCCTGTTTTCCCTTTTTCTCCTACCTGTGGCTAATACTGCAGACGTGTCTGTAAACAAAAATCCTTACCTTTTGACCTTTCTCTGCACTTTTGGCTCAGAACAGAGTTCCCCATAGACAGCCAGCAGCACTGCTCAGGTTCACAGTGCAGAACCACACACGTTAGATTTGTCCCACTACCGAAAACAACACATACGCACCGAGTTGGTAGGGAAATAGAACTTTATTCCAAGACGTGAGCTGAAGCAATGAGCATATGAAGCAACAACCACTAGAAAAAAGTGAAAAACACATCAAATATTTGTACTGTACCAGTTAAGTTTGAACACGGAAGTCCCTTTCAGTAAAATGTATGCGCAGGACAAAAGCACATGGGAAGCTCAGAAGGTCACCTAGAGCATTGCTTTTAATGTCTAAGAAACAGGTCTCCCCTACAAAAATCTTCATAGCCAGGAAAAAAACCCCTTCAAGTAACTAAGTAGAAATGATCTGTTCATTCTGCTTGGCACTGTGGAGAAGGAGGGGGATAATATATCCCAAAAGAGTATGCATCTTTAAGATGTATAAATTCAAAGTCCCTAGAACACAAGTCTGCTGCCAGACCAAGTACCGTTTTTTCTTCCTCATTTAGGAAGTCAAGTGAAGTATGTCTGCTAAGCACAGGGGGATCATGTGCTGGAGAGAAAGCTGCTAAAATGACATGGTCTGCCTGCCAGCAAGGAAATTTCCTTGACACACACACACACCCACCTAGACCTCTTCTCTCTCTTTTTAATGGCACCCTATCACCAAAAGCTGCAAACATTCAAGTAAGTATTTCCTTGACTGTCTTAGTACAGGAGGCCAAACGCTGCTCTCCTTGAGCTCTTCCTTCACATTCATTTCAGTACCACTGGAACAAAGCTGTGAGTGCACATAAGCAGCAGAGTTGGCTCTGTATAAGTCAGAGGTGGTGTTTATTTTAACCTGGCTCATGCATGTGGCATCAAAAAAGGGGTAGCTGGAGCATTTCTGTGCTATTTGCGAGGTCTGCCAACTTCATTCTAATGCATACATATATACAAACATATATATTTCCTTTGGAAAGAAAGAATTGCAGCACTCTGGCTCTGTTAACTTAGAGGGTATTCCCTGCCCAAATCCCACTAATAATAACTCCCACCACCAAAACCCTGCCCTCACCAAAGCAAAGGACTGCATGGCTNATGCATGCATAGTAGCTTACAATTATAAGAAAAATACAATTCATTTATAAACCAGTTCTTTGGGACTCTAGAATTTTAGTGGCTAATCCACTAAATTCACAGGTAATACGAGTTGAATGGTCACTTTTCTTAACACAGTACCATAAATGCATCACTTTAAAACTGCTATCATGGAGGCTAATCCAATAACAACAATGGCAGCAAAAAAATTCATTGACAGGACAAATGTCAGTCAGGCGTTAAAAAAATATGTCTCTGAAGAATTGCATTGTTTTTAAAAAATACACTGAAATATTCTATACAAGAATATAAGCATCACACTTATGAATCTAAATTTATAACCACTTACATGAATTAGCTATTCTGAATAAACCATCTACGTTTGCTACCCACCTACAGTAGCTACAGTTTCAAATTGGGAACACCACGAATTTATGTACTTTCCCTGAGATCAGTAATCCAAAATAAATAGCCCTGCAAAGGTAACAGTGTAAACTCTGGATTTAAGTCTTCGGTAAGGATCAGTCCTCAAAAGCCGAGGACAACATGAAGCAAACGTAAACACAGCAATCATTTTGTCAGTTTCGAGTTATTCTCAGCCACTGTGGAACCCTATGTGAGACGTAGCATCCAAATGTTGAAGACCCATCACTTTTATTGTACAATACAGTTGTCCTAGTTGTTCACTTTCCTATCATTGAACCCCTGAACACATCCAGCTGGGAATGTGGATCTCCAAATTGTGATCCAGATCTGCTCTTCCACTCTGCACAATCTTTACAGTGCCTTTAAAACCACTCTTTCTGGGGATCTTACTCTTGAATAGAGGAATGGCGAATAGATCTGTGATAATCCTCTGGACTAGTCACAAGCTCTGGCAAATCATAGCCTCTCAGCAGATGTCCACTGTTTTGTTGAGCAAAGTAATACAGCTGCCTGGCAAACATGGGTTCAACCTTAAGAACAGACAAAATGTTAATCAGACATGTGACAAAACTTCACGCTCCTCATCTTAGTTATTTACAGTGGTTCTAAGTTAAAAACAAGATGGGACAAAACAGTTCTGCTTACCAGAATGGGAAAAATTTCAGCAGTCTCACTAATCTCTGTTTTAAGCTAGGTCTTGCCTAGACTAGCCTAGCTCTGCTGCCAAGTGCCTCACTACCTGCACACTCTCTTTACCTTCATGGCCTTCATTTAGAAGGGACTCTAGCAGTGACACAAATGATGTATCAAAAATTGCAATCCCTTAGCCAGCCCCAGGATGTGAGCAATGTCCACAGGATACACATGTCCATAGCCACTTGAGGTTTTTAAATAGATATTGAACACACCAAAAGTCTCGTCTGCATTGCAAAGTACCTTGAGGACTTAACTTGAAATGTTGGAGCCATTGGGTAGGCTGAGATATGTCACCAAATGACTGTGTTAGATTTCAACCTAACATCAAGGTTACTCTTGTTTCTGTTCATTCAAGCTCTGATGAGGAATTTGTTCAACCACCAAGTGGGATTTGTATGAGTTAACACTGCCTTCACTTCTGTCTCTTCAGAAACCACCACTCCCTCTCAGGGCTTTGGGCTCTGACTGTAAATATTTGAGCTGTCCACTGAGAACAAACACCTGAAGCTCTCCTTACTCTTAGCAGAGGACAGGCTGGATCACCCTTCTCCACAATCCTCTCCTGCTGGTCAGCCAACCCCTCCGTATTAAAAGACACCGGCATTGTCTTGGAGGAAAGAAATGCCACGGTGGAGATGGGAAGGCAGTGGGACAGCTGGGCCAGGAAGCCTCCAGTGCATAACTCTTTGGTGGGATAGTACAGTCCCACCCTCCCACAAGTCAGGACAGATCAAGAGGATGAGCAGATTAAGCAACTGGTAAAGGGGAAGCAGAGCTCTGGAAAGAGCAGGAGGTACAGGCTCACAGAGAAGATGCCAGGACAGGAGCTGGATAAGGAGGCTAGAGAGAGGATGCTAGGAAGGAGGGATGGAAAGCTGGAAAGCCAAAACAGGAATGGAAAAGAGTTGAAGGAGAGGCAGGGACGGGCAGCTAGCTCTAACTAGTCATTGCACAGCTCAGGATGGATTTGTGAGCTTCTCAACTTCCACCCCAGAGACCTGCTAGGCAGCAGTGTGGCAGCATGAAAGCTACACAGCAAAGGAGAGGCCCCTGCTTATGGCAGAAGTCTGACTTGGGACCTGTGCTGCTACTGAAGGGGCTTTTGAAAAATTTAAAAGAGACACCAGTTTTCTTATCAAGGATGCAGTAAGCTAAGCCCTGCCACTAACATGTGCATTGCCTCTCTTGTGGTTTTATGGGCCAATACAGCCAATTCAGAAAGTACCTGGTCTCAGTCTCTGTCATCACCCCCTCTCAGAGAGCATCCCGAAACAGCAGCTTTGAGTGTGTGTGAACTGAGGTCAGTCAGCCCATGAGCCTGACAGCTACTGAGCCCTGAAGCTGCACAGGCAGCCCCTGTGTCCCATTAAAGGCTGAGGTCCTGGAGATGCAGGCTGGGATTTTGGAGCACCGTAGGTGCAGTGGGTGTAAAAGCACCCCATCCTGCCATACTGGGCAGGCAGCCCAAGGAGCTGCACAACTGGGCTGGTGACAGCAACACAGCCCAGTAGTTCCAGGTATGTTTCAGCTTTAGGGGTTGATGGGATTCGCAACAGATCACAAATGACACTTAAATTCTGTAGAGAGGGAAAATCAGGTGCTCTGCCCTACTGAAGACTACCAGTCAGTCCTTGGCAGATCTGGGGATTAAACCCTGTTCTGGAAAGTGCTGCATTTTCAACAATTTATTACCTCCTTCTGAATGTACATGAGGTACAAAAGCCTGACTGGCAGATTTATATCCCCCAAGGAGTGTGCTTGTTTTAGGTAAGGCAGAAATCCTACTTACATGGGCTGTAATTAGTTTCCTCTGCCTCTGTGGATCTGGAAATTCCTCCCCAAAGCACAGAGCGACCTGGTATCTAGGCAGTGGACGTCCATGGTGAGCAAAGGCTTGCAGCTCTGGGAAGAGAGAAAGTACCATGCTGTGGAATAATCATGGGAGACAGGCAAGCACCACACAGCTACTCACTCACTCCCAGCACCAGCATGGGAGAGAAAAACAGAATGGCAAAAGGAAAAAAAAAAAAAAGTGGGTTGAGATAAAGACAGTTTAATGGGTAAAAAGAAAAAACCAAAGAAGACAAAACAAGGAAAAACAAGTGATGGAAGAAGCAGTCACTCATGACCAGCTGACCTCTGCACAGCCAGTGCCCAAGCAACAGCAACCTCTGGCAAATTCCCCCATGCCCTGTTTCACTGCAAAACACAAGGTCATATGGAATGGAGTATCCCTCAGCTGGGCTTGGCTGCCCTGGCTGTGCCCCTTCCCAGACTCTTGGTCACCCCAGACTGCAGCCTGTGAGGGCAGAGTGAGACACGGAGAAAGCCTTGACATTGTGCTTGCACTGTTCAGCATCAGCTAAATTGTCCCTGTTATCAGCACTGTTTAGGTCACAAATCCAAACCATAGCAGCACATGGGCCACTATGAAGAAAATTAACCCTGCTCCAGTCAAAACCACTTTAGGCCAGTAAGACAGACTTTGTGGACAACCGTGGAGCACAGTGGGAGAAGATAAAGTAACTCCAGGGGATGATGAGAGAGGTCAGGAAAAAGACATGAGGTAAGCACAAGACAATGAGTTTGGAGACTTTCCCTAGGATCAGGGGGAGCTAGTTACAACACTGCAATTTTTCTGCTTGCTTTGTCTCACAATTAATTTCATATGCACAAACCAAGATGTCTTCCAATTAGTACTTCTGAGGGACCCCAACAGCAGAACCCCTGGAGCAGACACTAGTGGTGTCTGGGAACCATCCAGCAGACACACAAGAGCAACACTGAAACCAATGGCTTGGTAGTGCCAGAGACACAAAGCACTGCCAGGCACGAAATTTAGCCAAGCCAGACTGTCACAGAGCCACTGCCATCACTGTGCCCAGTGGGGGACACTGAGGTGAGGAAAGGGGAAGGGCTGCACTTCAGCCATGTACTGAGCCAGCAAAAGAACTTCTTGCATCTTCTGTGCTCCTGCACTCTCTTCACTAACCCATAACCTTGTAAAAAGTGAAATGGTCAAATTATATTATTATTCTGTCAGTGTCCCCTGTGAAAGGTAGCAGGAGAGGCCTTTATAAGGCACTTTCACTCAGACCAAAATAACCAATGTTGTGGACCAAATGTTGTGTTTTAGACACTGCATTTCCATCCTGAAAAGAGAAGATTCCATCCGACATATCCTTGCTAAAATCTGTGTTAAGTGTCATATTTCTACACAGCTGATTGGTAAAGATTTCATTTTAATTTATAACCCTGTTCATGCTTTCTGAAATAAGTTGAAATTAACAGCAAAGCCAATGTGTTATAATGAAGCATCCTCCCTGCTAGGGAGGGAAAGGAGAGCCTTCGAACTTGACATGACAAATGCATCTTTTCCCAAAATAAACCCCTGCCATTCCTACTCTAACTGCAAGCTGTTCAAACTGAGGTGTGGATTCAGTGGCTACCACAACAGCATCCCAACCCTGGCTTGGACTACCAGTTTTACTGAGAGGGTCAGTGACACAAGAGGCAGCTCAAAACATGGAGTAAAGCATAGCTTTCCCCAAAGTCTCTCTAAAAACCCCTGAGGAGTGCCATGAGCTCTTTGGGAATAAGGCAAGAAAGAAGAGATGTTTTCCACGGGACCCTGCTTCCCTCTGTGCTGCTACAGGACAGGGAAGGGCAATCCACCCAAGGCCAATCCAACCACACTGCTAATGTGCAATTTCTGTCAACTTCCTCTTTCCCTTGTTTTACTCGGCCTCAGCAATTCACCAAATCCTGAATGCCTGTGGGAGTGCCCATAGCATGGATCTGGAGAAGAAAGCCCTTTCTTTCCCACCACCAGGATAAGCATGGCTTGAGGTCTGCCCAGCACTTCTCGAAAACCTTCCACTTGCTCTGTCTTCCTTTCCAGGCCCAAGTACATCCTCCAACACCAAAGGGCTCCCCATGTGCCTCCCCAAACCTTTCCCATCTCCTGATACTCCATCTTCAGCTGCCACTCCTTCTGTGCCAACAACCATTCTCTGGCTGCCACCCTCAGAATCCAAGTCTCTGTCCTCCTACTCTCCACTCACCCCAATTTACAACAATTACAATGCACTTATCTCTCTCCACAAAGACCATTCCCCTGGTTTCTGATTTATTGCCCCATTTTAGCTTTCCCAGCAGCAGAGGCTTCTCAGCACAGGCCCTGATGCTCCAGTGCTGTTGCATTGTAGGGTTCAGCTCCTCAGTGGTTTCTGGAGAGCTGTGGTCGGTCCATAGCAGTTCTGCATCTGTCTCTTTCTCTGCTGTTCAAGATTCCTTCTGGCAGAGATATCCTGCCTCTCTTCCCAGAGGAGCCCCAGTTTCCCAGTGTAGGGGAATTCCTGAGCTTGCTTGCAGGCTGGGACCTCAGCACATTCAATTAGCAAGCAGATGTGACAGGCCCATGGCAAGTCCCTTACAAACTTCACTGAGCATCATCACATGCAAAAATTCACTTTGCACACGCCACAGACAGTGACTGCAACCACACACTTGGGTTTGCACAGGCACTGGTGCATAAGTAATTTAGGAGGGGTGAAAAATAACTATTTCTTGAGCTTATCTTTGGGGTTAGGTGTCTAAAAAGAGATGTCCTGTCAACCATTTGGAAGAACCCAGAGCACATCTTAAAAACCACCTGAGAAAAGGGAAAGGGATTTCCAAAACCATCACCAGGCACAGAATTATACATCTTTAAATTAGCATGTGATTGAAGCCTGAGCCAATACCCTGACCTCAAATTCCCCTTTCTAACTGTCAATTCTCACATCCATATAAGATTTCTCTCTTTAAATGCATTTTTTCTTGACTGTTTCTCTAGGACAGCACATCAGCCTTGGAATATAAAGTATGCTAAAGCTGCTGATTTGGATTTAGTTTGTTGGAGTTTTTTAACACTTTCGCAAGGCATTATTCCCCTGAGTATCATGCCAGTGCTGATGCCCACTTCTAGTAAGAAAACACACCAAATCATAGCCACTTAGTTCACCTCTAAGTGCTGCCAGAAATATCAAAAAAGGGTCAATGTCTATTCTTGCTGCCCAAGCTGTCCTCTGGAACAATGACCATCTCCCACCAGTTCCTCTGGGTGGACAGCTCTCCTCTCTCTAACTGCTCACATGTGTGGGGAAATGGGGTTGAGGCTTTGCCCATTCCCTTCATGAGCTGGAAGGAGAATGCACTGTCCTAAAGCACTCCCTTGCTGCCTCTGCACCGCCTTGTGCAAAGTGAGACCTTCCCAGAGAGCTCTGGTGAGGTATGCACCTCCCTGGTCAGAATATTAGGCAATCCAGAAATTCCAGAGATTGTGAAATCCTTTTCAATTCCCAGATATCTTTAAGACACTGGCACAGACTGAAAAAAAGACTTCCTACTTCAATTTGTATACTCCAGACAAGACCTCAAGCTTGCTCTGGGTCAAGCTGAGATGAGCGAGAGTGAAGACCACAGACCTATTCAGGACTTAGACTACCAAATCCAAGATCAGGATCCACTTTTCCATGAGAATTTATGGAAAGACTATTTTGCTAGGTTCCTCCTTATGCTTTGTATAGAAATGTGGGGGATTGGGTGTCACCAGCTGAGCCTCAGTTCACTCCTGCTTTTCTGCACAGGGGCATTGAACGTGCAGAGAGCACAGAAATTCATAGGATCACTCAGGATTCAACTACCCCTTACCTGTACTTGCCCAGAAGTATCAAGGGACAATTCTCACTTTTATTCATAAGGTAGTATGAAAAGAGCACTCCCATAAAGCTGATGTGGACAGTGACCACAGGGTGACATTTCCAAAATGGAACCAAAGCCATAGTGGGAATTACCTGCTAGAAACTGCTGGGTGTCGAAGAGCTTGCAGGTTTGGTCCCGCTCCAGCTTGTTGGGTCGGTCACTGCAGAGTGCCAGGGGCCCATCCCAGTAGATCCTGCTTTGGCAAAGTCTCTTAGCATAGAGGCCATCAAGTGCCATCCAAAGAATTACTCCTCGTTCCAGGTGGCTCAGCAGTTTTTCTATGTTCTTCCTCTGGCCATTATCCTCTGGATAAGGGAAGATAACTTGGTCCAGGCTGCTGACCTCGAAGCTTTGGCCGTGGGATATCCTACAGCCTTCAGGGCTGGAAGTTGTCACCTCCTTCACCAGTATTTCACGGTAATATAAGCAGATGTGGAGTCGACAGTCTAGAAGCAGGAATAAACAAACAAACAAAAAACAATCGCTGTGATACATTAGTATGGATTTATGTTTCAGATCTGTGCTAAGGCCAAGAGACAATTTTGCATGAGATTTCTGAGCCCAATGGTCAGCACTGCCCAGAAGCTCATGTTCGTAAAAAGAAAAAAAAAAAAATATAAATAGTAAAAAATTTTGGACACAGTATCATTAATGCTCTCTCATGTTATTAAAAGGGCTACTGTTACATAGGAATTTGGTAGGAACTAAAATCCCACAAACTTCACGTTTCCATTTAAAAGGAAAAATCTGCACACCAGAAGTTGATGTTGGTCACATTTTCCAAGTTCACGTCACAACTGAACCCAACAGCTCAGTACACTTCCTCAGATTTAATAAGGAAGTAGCTGTGTTTCCCCCCAGACTTTGCATAGAAAAGGTTTCTGCACAGGGGACCTGCAAACTTGCACTCAGCTGCCTGGAGAGTAGCAACTGCTGGCTCTAGCTCCAACAGGGCTGTACCCAAAATCCTCTCCCTTGCTTTCAAATGGCCATTTGGTCAACTTGGCTGACTCCTAAAAATTCACATGGCACTGAAAATATACATATCTATATAATATATACATGTGTAGAATGTATGTTCACGTACACACAAAGACACACACTGAGCCTGATTCAGGAGAACCCCACTCAAGAAACCCACCAAATATCACATTACAGGTCTACCCATTATTTCTGTGAAAAGCACATTCCCACAACTTTTCCCAGAGTTACTTAGAAAGTTGCCCCAGCATCCAGACATCTGCAAACCTGGCTGAAATAACTCCCCTTTTCTTTCCTGAATGTCTTTTTTTCCACCAGGGATAACAGAGTAAAGCCAGATGGCACCATCAGGAGCACTACAAGGTACCCAGGTAACAGCAGTTCTGGGGGGGAGGCTGCTCCCAAATGAAAACCTGAGCCTTAAGTCACTGATAGTCCTAAATTGCCAAACTCCCTTGGGAAGGCCTGATTTGATGTCTCACCAAAGCAACCCAGCACTAATGCCATGAGCCAGCGAAGCACTTCCATTAGCTTTAACCACCTCCATCCCTTGGAGTGGGGGTGGAAGTGCTTAAGTATCCTGGAAAACCAAGACTTACAACCATACACCAAATTCATTCATTAAAGAGGTTTCTTTTTTCTTCTTCTTCCTTTTTCCTTTCATCTGAAAGGAGAGATGATACCTGGGCAAGTCAGAAGTGGGAGTCTCTTGCCAAGCTCCCCCAGAAGCCTGGGGTGTTACGGACCTTACCTGACAGAGCGAGGGCTTCACCAGACCTTATGCTTGGCTCAATCGGGATGCCAGGAGTCTGGGACTCAGGAGGAGCACAAGCATAAAAGGTTCCTGTCACCTGACAACCTGTTTTCACAAACAAAAGTCAGTGACAGCAGCCTAAATCCTAAAGGAAAAGCTAGGACAGAGATCACAGCAATGCAAAAGTGAGTTTTCCTGGGTCTCAACAGGAACTCTCTCTTTCCCCTTTTCCTTAAAGAGGTCCTATTTCCCAATTACTCCAGGTAGGCCAACTCTACCAGTCACTCCAGATGTTACCTGGACTGTATTTTATTTTGGGTCTGCATGAAGTAGTCCCTTATCACTCTGATACTTCCCCTAGCCCTTTTCCTTACCTAACATGTTATTCCATTAGAGAAATAATTTACATTTTTAACTAGACTACAGCGCTCTTAAAAGTCACCAGCATAAACCAATTCATTTTTACAAGAAATTTTACTGTGACGGGTGTAACAATAAAGCTGAGATTAACACTCTTTAAATGTAGGTAAAGAAAAATATGTGGCAGGAGGTTATTAGGGTTTTATTAGCAGGACTACTATTAAACTGTTCCAACAGATGCCTTTCAGTAAGTGAAAATACCACGGGCAATTGATGTTTTTCCTCTGTTTCTTTGGAGGATGATGCAAGTGACTCGCAGACAAGCACACTGAGTGTGTGGTGAGTTCTTTCCCAGTGGCAGAATTCACCACGATTGGGAGCTGGAGCGACACGGATAAAAAACCCCCACAACCTCTTGGCATGTTTTAGAGCCCAGTGAGAAACCCGATATCAACAACTGCCTACAAATTCCACACAGTATCCAAACGAGTTTAACTGCTGCAGAGGATGTACTTCAGGGCTGAGCTCATTCTGCTCACTCCCTTGATTTTTTTATTAGCAAATAACAACTAAAAGCAAAGCATTCTGCCTAGCAATTCCAAAATACTGCCAGAAAAAGTTGCAGTGCACTGAGCATTTACTTTTTAGTAGATCCAAAGATTTCTCTGCATCGAAACCAGGAGAGAGCTGTCCTGAGAAAATATAGCATCTACTCCTTGGAGTCCTTTTTTGCTTCCCATCCTTTCCTGCTCTTCTGAACCAGCTGCTTCTCCTCACAAAGCAAATGCCTGTGCCCTCAGGTGAGTTATCCTACAAGGGTCTGCAGCCCATGGTTCCCTCTCTGTTATGTTTTATTCCCTGCAGGCTTCAGCACTGCTGATTTTCACAATTTAGCCTTTTTCCTACAGATGGAGAGCTTGGAAAGCCATGATTATATTAGGCTCTGGTACTGTGAGATCTTTGGGGAAGAAAACATCCCTTTATTCTGTTTCTGCTGTACCAGCCGCAAGAGAGTCTCAATCCATGACAAGTTGTCCCACTGCCACAGCACTAAAATAAAGTAATAATTCCAGCTTTTCCCTAGGGAGAATAATGCCAGTCTAAGCCACAAGGCTGGAGGGAAAAGCTCACTGGTGTGTGCCTCAAAAAGTCCAAAATCAGAGAGAAAAGCTAAAGAACATATGTTCCCATTTGGGGTTTTTGAGAGGGTTGGTTGCCTTCTTTATTGCTCAGGGATTTTGAGACAGATGAGGACTTTTGGGGGCTGATTTCTATCAATGCAGAGAACTGCACAGCCCACACACCACACATTCAGTGGCAGTGAATACAAGAGCCAGGACAAAGGTGGCTCTCTTTCAAGGGAACCCAGCGCTCCTCTCCATCCACATCTGTTAATTCCAGTCAAAGCCACAAATAATAAACCTGGAATCTGAGGTTCCTCCAGGTGTGCAGCCTCAGCAGGCAGCCCTAAACAGGGGTGTCTTACCATTTTCACAGCCGGGCCCTTGCCAGTGATGGCCGCGAGCGGCGAAGGGGACGCTGGCGCACTGGTAAGGAATGTCAGGATGCGGCTGCTCCGGGGCAAACTCCCTCCAGTTCCGTTCGTGGGGCACCATGTAGTTCGGTACCTATTCAATTTAACGAGGTATTCTTTTAGTAGGCAGCTGTCAGAACTAATGCTGTGCATTGCATCAGCCTTCTCATCTCAGCTCCTTGATTTTCCCTGCCAAAGCCCATGGAGGTCTGAGCTGTGCCCAGGCTACACGGATGGCACCTCGCCACCACCACCAATGAGGCTTTCAAATGAGTTTCTCACCACTGGTGTAAATAACAAGCAGAGTGGAATAACAAAAGGCAGTAAAGGCACTGCTGGTAAATGTCTGCTTGAAACAGCAAGGCTTCATTGGGTGCTTGCATTCTGGCACCAACAGAATGGCAGAGCACTAGGAACTGTCGTCCAAGAGAAAAGAGCTATTACTCCGGGATGAACAACACCAAGGGAAATCAATTGCCCTGTGGCCTCATCTGACATTAGAAAAGTTGCTTCTCAATTTCTCAGTTTTCATAATGACATTTCTTCACAGAGAGAACCTGAGAGCCCCACCAGCAAGGACAGACACAGCACAGAGCGCAGAAATTGTGCTGCTCAGTGTAGAAGCACCAAGCAAAACACTCAACTAATGCCATACCTGGGATGGTAGTGCAGTGTAAGGAGGTGTTATTGGAAAGGGATGGTTCACCATTAATGGTTGCTCCTCCATGGTGATCTGTTTTGCACCTGTGTTCACCAAAGGGATGAAAATAAATGATGTCAACAACATCTTAAGGAAATCTGCAATCTGCACATTAAAGACAAATCCATACAACCTGCTATTGAACAGAGAGAGGATCAAACACCTTCCAGTGCCCAGTTGGGACTGGATTCCCTGGCTCCCCTTGCAGTCGGCTCTGGGAAGCAAACTGTCCCACTGGGCTCTGCAGGGCCCCACAGCACAGTGCTGCCCAGCCTAGTGCACAACAATGCCAAGTCTTTGCCTCCCACAAGCCCTGCCAAGCACCAGAAACTTCTTGGAGAGCAGGCACTTCCCTGCCCCTGCCCTGGAGGCTACAGCACCCCTCACTTCCAGCTCTTCCCCTCCAAGGCAGTTACCTACTGTCTGCCTCAAAATTGTTCATCCCTATATTCCAAACCTAGATCCAGCATGCAATTTTTTTTTTTTTTTGCCTGTCCCTTGAACCGCCTGCTTGGCTCTCGCACACAGAACTGGCGGGGAGGCTCCAGCTAAAAGAGCAATTCCTCCAGTGATGTGCAGGCGCCTGTCTGCATCTTCCTGCAAGGGCTCCCTTTCAGTGCTCCCACTCAAACGCCAGCAGTCCTCCCGCAGACGCAGCCTCTCAAGCCATCAGAACAAACTGCACTTGAGCTCTCATTCTGGTCCCTTAAAAGACTTTAAAAGGCTGCAGGGCCATTCCAGAAAAGCACACTTTAGTCCTCATATGCTTGCAATGAGCCATATTCACATTCTGTTACACAGGGAATTTGAGATGCTTTACCTTTTTTGGCTCCTTCTGGCACTATTCTGTACACTTTATAGGGATCTGAGATGTCCAGCTGGCTTCTCTCCACCAGTTCTTCAAAGTCATTGCTCTTGTTCAAAGCACACCTTAATCTTGTCTTCCAGGTAGGGGGATCTGGTTTATCAATGCCCTCTCTGAACTTCCCTTTAAAAAGAGCCCAAGCCTGGAAACATTTCAGATAATCAAAAGAGCAGGAAAATGAAAAAAAAAAAAAAAAAGAAAGAAAAAAAAAAGAAAAAAAAGAATCAACTACAAGGGACAATGCTTGAAACAGCACATGTGTGTTCGCTTACATGTGCATGAATTTACTCTCTACAGGTTTAGGCTAAAGAAAAGCAGCATGGTAAGGTATCAAAAACAGTTAGAGGGAATAAGAAAGGGGAATCAGTGTGGAAACAGATGTGCTTCAGTCCCAAAAGCATTTCAGTCCACGCAGAGAAGCATGGAAGGGTGGGCTGTCCCACAAACACAGGGACACCAGGGCACAGCCAGGGCACAGCCAGCGCCGCCAGCCAGGCAGAGTCCAGCAGCAGCAGCAGCCTGCAGAGGCAGATGGCAAGCATGGGCACCCCTCCTGCCCTGCCAGTGTTCCACAATCCCAAACCCAGGCTGAGCCTTACCTTGAAGAGGGCGGCATCCTCCTCCCGGTTGTAGTCCTGCTTGCCAGCGTGCTTCCAGGGGATGCGGAAGATGCTCTTTTCATCGTTCTCCCACACCAGCCCGGGGTACTTGCCGCTGTCTATCTGGTCGATCAGCCACTGGCGGAGTTTCCCATTGCCGCAGCTCACCGAGTTCATCCCGCACTCGCCCGGCTCCAAGTTCATGCCACTTGTGTCAGAGGTTGGGCGCGGGGTTTTGGGGTGCCCCACCAAGCTGACCTCTCCACACACGTCCAAGCACCAGCTCTCTGGGAGGCTGCTGAGGAGGGGGAAATGGGCAGGATGTGGGGAGAGGGAAACCCACAGGTCAAACGCTGGGCTAAGTGCGCACCAGCAGCGCCCAGTCCCTGATGGCACGCACACCACACCAAACAGCAACCACAGCATGCAGGGGGACCCGGGGGGCACCGGGAAACACAGCACAGAGCCTCAGGAAACTGGGCACAGCCCCCCACAGCCCTCCCCAGGCACTGCCTGCGCTGCAGACTTTGACAGACTTCCCCCTGTCCCGACACTGTTTTGCATGAACATACATCAGTCGTTGAAATTATTACTGCAAGAGGCTTAGGGCGCAACTCCCTTGTCCAGCTGAGAGCTCAGCTGGGGGTTTACTTTTCAGCCAAAAGAGGAAAATTGCATTAAAATGTACTTGCATGTGATAGTGCACATATGCAATATCAGACAGACACACACAATTCGGAAGGCTTCACATGCAGTTATGATTTATATGGCATCTATCTATAACACCAAAGTAGTTCTCACAAGCTCACTTCAGCAAGACAGGCTTGAACACATGATGTCCTATACATATCTACCCCTCCAACAGCTCC
Organism: Erpornis zantholeuca; assembly: GCA_013400515.1. Classification (NCBI taxonomy): domain Eukaryota; kingdom Metazoa; phylum Chordata; class Aves; order Passeriformes; family Timaliidae; genus Erpornis; species Erpornis zantholeuca. Next base: position 43,253 of record VZTN01012072.1, read on the forward strand.
CAGCAAACACACACAGCAACATTCAAATCTATACACTGCATATACTTAAAAGTGGAAAGACAGCAACACAGAGAGCCTGTCATAAGGGCACGTTTGTCACCAGGGACGTGGGAGCTTGCGGCCCACCACACAGGGGTGAAGGCGTGCACGGAGAGCGGCGCGGCTCCGCAGTGAGAGGCACCGGCTGGGAAGGGGCAAACACCAGGACACCGGTACCGGTGATGGGGACCTGGCCTCAGGTTTGTCTCACCAATCTGAAAAATGCTTGAATGCCCGAAATCTTAGTTTGGCGGGCTCCCGTTCCACCCCCCTATTACAGCTAACAAAATTAAGTGATTCCTCACCCAGGAATCTTTGCCTCTACGGGGAGCCTTCCCAAGGCCCTTGCCAGACAGGTGTACACTACGGGAGGCAGATGGGCAGCACCGCTCCGCACCCCTTACACCCCCCCGCAGGGGCAGCATCCCCCCGGACACCAAACCCGGTCCCCCAGCATGTCCCCTGCACATAATGCGCCTGCGGGGGACCGCGCTCGGGACCACGGCTCCCCAGCGCGGAGCCCGCAGGAGTCCTTGTGAAGACCCCAAAAAAGTCACTTTCCTTCCTTTCACTGTGCATGAAGCGGATCCCTCCCACACATTCCCGCGACCCTCGGGAACCGGCCGGGCTGGGGGCCGGTGCGCGCCTTCACCTCAGGAGCGGGTAACGGGCGGGTATTATTATATACAATTTTTTTTTTT
>VZTN01012072.1:44086-91109 GCA_013400515.1 Erpornis zantholeuca
GGCAAAGGGCTCGATCAGGTGCCGACAGCCACAGGGGAAAGCCGAAAGCCGAGGCGCCCGCGCCGCCCACCCCGCGCCCTTCCGCGGCGGGAGCGCTGTGCTCGGGCGGGGANATATGATGGAGGGCGTCGTGCCGGGCGGGGGGGAGGCGGGCCCGGAGGTGGAGCCGGCGGAGGGGAGCGGGGACTTGGCGAGCTGGAAAACATCTGAGGCAGTGACACATACCCATTGCTGGTAAACACGCTGCGGGCGGGAGGGCGTGCAGCCCGGCGCCCTCTCCGCGTCCCCGCTGTGTTGGGTTTTTTTAAATCTGCACAGACAGACGCACATACATAAATAGCCCGGGGAAACTCCTACCAGTGAGAGCCGGGCGGCTTTTACTGTAAAGACCCAGCTCGCTACACCCACCAGAAACGTCCTAGACGGCGCCGGCCGGGCCCCCGGGATGCTCGGGGAGACGCGGGGGCATCCGCCCACCCACCCACGCCGTGCCCGGGGTCGGTACCCCCTGCCGGCACCCTCTGCTGCCCAACCCCACTTCGCCCGCCCCACAGAGCCAGGATCGCGGCGTGGCATGAGACACATTCATTCACATACCCACCTCCATTCCCCCCGTCCAGTCTACACCGTGTTTTGCAGCCCGAAAGGTGTGAAACGGGGGGCAAGGTGGGGGGAACAGCAGTGCCGCCGGTCCCTCAGGCAGCGAACCCCGACGGGGCGACAGCGGCCGGAGCAGGGACAGCCGCCAGCTCCGGCCGGGAGCGGCTCCCGCCCCGCTCAGGGGATGCTGAGCGGGATGGGATGCTGCCCAGGGGATGCTGCCTCCGCAAAGCCCATCTTGAGGCACCAGGGCTGCAACCTACTCGCCCGCCTGCCTTCAGAGCCTCCTGCCCTAACGTGGTGGGAGCTGGTGGATAAAGGAGCGAGCTCCGGGCTTGCATGAAAGTCTCTCTTGCCGCCTTTCGGGTTTCAAGCACGTGTTTCGTGCCACGACACTCGGGTGTTGTTGTTCTGTTCTAACGTCCCCAGCGCACCTCCATCCACATCCTCTCGGCTGCAACGTCTCAGGTCACAGAATCTGTCACCGCGCGGGCTGCCGGCAAGCAGGCACACGGTTTAGGATATTAATTGCAAATCTTCAACGCCATCTTCTGAAATTTAAATGTAATTATCGCCACGTTTGGAGGGAGAAGTGAGAAATGCAGGCGTTTTCAAGTGTTTGGTTTCTAACATGCCATCCGTCCTCTAAAAAAAGGATTGGCAGGGCCAAGAAAAAATTCTTTCAGTCGTGAGCCAAGGCACCTTTGGAACATGGGAATACATCTTTGATATTGGAGGTGACTGCTACCATAAATCAAGACAAGTAACCACAGCTTTACCAAAAGGCATCTGAAAGACTTTCTAAAAATCCAATTTCAATTTGTAGGGTTAAGACTGTGTGGTTCTCAGGGCGCCAGCTGTAATTTCACTAAGTATAAAACCACCTTGAAATATATCACTGTAAGAGGAACACTTCTCGTGTCTTCTCTTTTGTGGTTTTTAAACCAGCAAATTCTGGGCCAGGGTGAAACATGCAGATTGGATCTGCACAAGGCCAGACCCTTTAGGAGAAAAATAAAAACCTTCTTTCTCAAATGCTGGGGAATATTTAAAAAAAAAAAAAAAAAAAGTTGCTCTTGTCCAAAGAAATCCATGTATAGATAAGTTGCATATTAAGAGAAGATAAAGTCAGTCATAAAACCCCCAGAGAGTACATAGGTAGGAAATTACCTGGCTGGGTGGTTGGTTGCTTTGTGCAGCAAGAACTCTATTACAAAACTAACTCCAGTTGCCAAAATGCTAGAGGAGATGATTAAAGCCAGACCCCTACATGCACACTCAGCCTTTGCAAATCAGTCTTCTCATGAGTAAGACATTCTAATCTCATTAGCTTTGCTGACTTCATTACTCGGGGTTTCTGGACATCAACCATTTCCATTTAAGATGGCAAAAATATGTAGGACCACCATTTTGGCCTGCAAAGTAGAAAGCTCTGATCAAGGGCAGAGCTGTGGTGACCCCATTAAATGCTGCCTCACTGGGTACTTTTTGCATATCCTGAGAGACAATTCCTCCCTAACCAGCCTTGCTAGTGATACGAACACTCCAGCACCTCACAGCCTGTTCATCCACTTCTGGTGTTTTCCACACCATTGTGAGTGCCTGACTCTTCAAACCTTACCCAAAAGCCCTGCTGCCTTCATGGAAGTTTTCTGAGTTAATGACTGAAGTCCTATTGTGAAAATGGTCTTGCTGCTGGTTTAACCACAGCAGTCACCGCCGGGCCCCTGTTTTTCACACTCTTAAGGTCACACTGACTAAAGGCATGCCAGGAAAAGTGACTGTTTCTTCTCAACAGTCTCTCACAAGCCCTCAGTGCAGAAAAAGATGGCTTCTGCTTTCACCAAACCCCTCTGAAGTCCCAGCTGACTCACCTGGGAATTGCACACAAGGTACAAAACAAAGAAAGACAGATGTCACCTCAAAGCAGCTGCCAAGGGCTCTCTGAAGTGGGTCCCTGCAGAAAGGAGCAGTGCTGAGCCATAGGGCACACATATTAAATGCTCTTGCATCCAGGAGTTTACTCCTCCTTTCCTTCAGAAAGGTTTTTCCTTCCCCTCTGGGTACAAAGGCTCTCCTGTCTCCCTAAAATACCACTGGGTGAACTCAGTCCCTAAGCCAGGGGACCTGTTAGAGATATGCCAGAGGCAATACATCTGGCAGCAGAGATCTTTTGAGGACTGTGGCTTGTTCAGGGGCTGTCTCTGCACCAGAGACCACAAAATCCCCTCAGGCATCAGCACAGGGGGAGTTCCACAGAAGAGGAAGGTGCAGAAGAAGGAACCAGGGGCACCCGCTCCTTGACACTGCTCTGCCCGGGGCTGGGAGGGCTGCACTGGCTGCCCTGGCATTCCATCTGCCTGCAGGTCTGCTGGGAGTTTGCTCCCGGGGCCAGGTCCTGGTGCTCAGTAAAGGTCTGGCCCTCTGCACTCTGTCTGCAGCCCGGAGCAGACCCAGGTGAGCAGGAGTGGTGACAGCAAGTGAGCTCCTTCCCCAGCGCTCCTCTCGAGTGCAGACCAGGGCTGTTTAGGAACCCAGCAAAGCTTGTGCTGAAGCCCTTGACAAATGACATTGGTAAATGCATTTTCAGAAGTGCATTAAGCCCCTGAAAGTAGTTTTGAAAAGGCTGCAGCTACCTGCAGCTACCTTTGGCTGTCCCAAAACCCCTTTCCTGAGATGGAGGTTGCTGGTGGCACATGTTTCTACCACAGGCTCTTCTTCCCTTAGAAGTCCTTGCCAATCCTTAGGTGCAAGTCCCTGCAGAAGGATATTCCACACTGCCCAAAGCAGCAGCATAACTCAGACCCCAAACAGAGCCACTATTAAAGCCTCCCAACACCACGCTTCAGTCAACAGCTCTGAGGCATGGGGTTCAGTTTGAAAGTACTTTATACATCAGAAAGACCTGTGCAGATGTAATTGAATGAATCCAGAGACACTGTGGAAATTTGGGGCAGATTTCTGATTACATCAATTTATTCCAGCAAAGCACCTGCTGTATAAGCAGTCTGACATGATTCACAACCAACAATTTTAAGCATCTTCTATTGTAGTAATTTCAACTTCTGGTGTCATAAGAGCTGAAGACTATTTGCAGTTCCTCCATTAAAATAGTGACTCCTAAAGTAGTATTAACCACTTATGTATTTTCCATAATACTAATTGCAGATGTCAGTGATTGAAAATGACATGCAGAGACATTTTAAACTACTTAGAAATAAAGCAAACCAGTGAGCATAGCTTTGACTCCTAAGCAGAAGAGTCTCATAGCCCAGTTGACATTATTTTAGGTGGATTTGGTGGATGTTTTGTTTTCTTTTCCTGTACTTCCCCTCTGCTTCATAGCTAAGAATATTTCAAACCAACCCTCATTAGGCTGATTTCGTGCCTCTGTACATCAGCCTGTGCATGGGACTGAAAGAGCCCTTCCCCACATGTCCTCACTCCTGAGATACTATAGAATCATGGACTCAGTTAGGTTGGAAAAGCCCTTTAAAACCAGCAAGTGCAACTGTTAACGCAGCACTGGCCAAGTCCACCACAACATAAGACAATACATTAACTGCAAAATCTATTTTTTTGAAAAATCTGCAAATTAACATCACATTAAACAAAAATGCTATTCTGTGGCTTTTCTTTGAAGAGAAGAAGTTGGCCAGCACATCCAGCCAATGTGGCACACAAGCAGCATGGTGCCCTTCCCAGTGCCAGGAGCTTGGAAACGTTGGGTTGACACCTTCATCTCTAAAAACCAACAGTAAAATTTTTATGGACTTCCATCTCCTCAAGGAAGGAGGATCCTTGCCTCCTGATTGAACAGCCTACCCATCTCCCCAAAGCATTTCAACCTATGCTATTCCAGCTACTTTCATCAGCAAGCAGCAGTCATTAATCTAAAGGAAAAAAAGAAAACTATAGGAAAAGAAGAAAAATTTAAGTAGTTTTTCAAATAAAAAAAGTAAGGCAAGCACCTGATGCTGGCCAGGAGTTGTTGAGAGTAATCTCTTCCTTAACTCAAATAATCTGAGATTTCCATTTCTGCAAGGCAGCTACCAAGGACTGCCCTGGACTACCCATATGGAGGCAGGGGAATCAAGGTCCTCTGCCAGTGATGTGAGGCACACCGTGGCCATGTGTCCCCTATTCCCTGGAATAACAGGCCCAGCTCACTGTCACCTGGGAACCTCTGTTACCCTTTATCCAGTGGAGGGGGCAAATCCAAATCATAGGATTTATTTTTCATATCCAACCTCCTTCATTTGCAGTAAAAAAAGTGGGGTGACAGGTAGGATTTCAGACCATCAGCCCACCTGACCAAATTTCTGCAGCTATGTCATGTCCTCAGGGTATTTCCCATAAATGCAGTTTACTAACTGCACTCAAAGACATCCCAAGTGTGATGAGAACTGACAAAAAAACCACTTACTGCAATTTGATCACAGAAATTAGGCTAAGCTAGGGATGGACTCTCAGTGGAGAAGTGGGACTGCTCCAGAGGAGGTACCTGATTTAAACAAGATTTATTACTGCAAAGAACAAGGCAAAGACTGAAATCCTACCTCAGAAACATTCCATGTTTGGAGTCTGTTTCCAAACTGTGGGACACACAGGGAGAGGGCCAGGCTGACTGTTGTGGAAGTGGGACAAGTACAGAACTGGTGACACTTGTGTGCCTGGGCTGGGACACCCCTGGGATCACTGTCTTCAGACCATTCCTCCAGCAAGGAAGAAGTGACTTTCCAGGGAATTGGGAGCGCTGTGTGGCTGACACATTGTTTGATTCCTGGCACATTTTGAGCTTTTCAAGAGTCTGTGGCTGGATGACACTCCAGTGTTGGACACCCAGGGACACTGTGAGAGCCCCATGCCCAAGGGAAGGGAGGCTGCATATACGACCACTATCAGTACTTTTTGCTTTAACCAATTGTTGCCAGTTTTCACACCAGCAAATGTAAGCAGTGTGCTTGGGTTCCTTTGTGTCTAAGTTCAAACCCACATAATTTCCTGGGTTCAAAAGATCGACTTGGTTTTGTATATTTTGGGGTTGAGGTTCCACTTCAAAGAAAGTGAGCTCCAAGGAGCCAAGATAAAAAAGAAAATGACTTGGAGAGGGGATGGATTAGGGTGGCACAAGAAGAAAACTCAGTAAAACCTAAGCAGTGAATATTAAAAACCCCACAAGATATACACTGCATATGCATATCATCCATTCTGCTCCTACTATCTACTACAATTGTCCATAAAATATAAAACTGTCTGGGGTTTCTGTCCTTTTGAACTGGAGCATCTTTCTGAAAAGCAGTGCAAAGCAGGAATTTAAACAACAGAGAAAGGAACTCAGATGGAAGGGAGCTTTGGGGAGTTCCACAAAAGTCATAGGTGTGTCTGCCACTAGGATTTCCCTGCTTTAAAAAAACTGGGAGGATCGCCAGTGGCACACTTGTGGCACATACAACACTGTGGCAGGAGCTTCGCAATTTCAACCATGATTCAGTTTCCTCCTGCCTTGGTTAGCGAGGGGTAAATCCTCAGGCCAGACTTACTGAGCAGATGGTGATGACATGCAGATCGTTGTGAGAAGGAGGTGGTGATGGTCTAGCAGTTTGTTACATTCTTCTTTCTGATAGACAAAAGAGGAACTCAGAGAAGAAAAAGAAAAATCTATTTATCTATTGCTCTTCTTTAGGCAGCAACAAAAATAACCTGCCTACATTTTCTGTTGAGGAGAGACCTGACTTGTCATTCACCAGGGGCCCATTGTGAGTTTGGCTGTGATCTACAGGGAGTGAGCAAGCAAGCCCTAAATGAATGTACAGTGGTATTTCGCTCTGAAAAGAAGCAGGTCAGCCCTATTAGATGTGCAGGAGAATGATTTAAAAGGAAACAAGTCTTTTTAAACAAGGATTTCGGTGGGGGGTGAGAATGGGGGGCAGCAAGTCAGAATTTCTCTTGCTATCAATGATCAGTCTAGCACATACATAAACTGATGAAGGCTTTCTAAAACTTTTCAAAAACACATAACAGCAAATCTGACCAAAAATCACTTTACAGCACAGCACCGGATGAACCACTGGATCCTCAGTGGTTTCAGCTCCAGCCCTTGGATCAGGAGGCCCCACAAAGCACTCCACTGGCCAGCTGTCCTGGGCAGGGGTTTTGGTGCAAGATCCTGCAGGGTCAAATTCATCCTTCTGCAATCCTGTGACAACTGGGACATTTGTGTTACAGTCCTCCTTGTCAGGTACCTTTCTAAATGAGAGAGGATGAGAGCATGGAGAGCTCTTGACTAGCTTGAAGTAACCCCTCTCTCCTGAGATGTCAGCATATTTCAGCAGCAAAAGCAGCTTTGGCATTTTTTCACTCTGAGTGATGTAAGACAAACCCACTAAATGTGAGGGGGAAACACACAGGAGCTGAAATATTGTCAGAAGACAGGAGGAAACTTGCGGCCACTTCAGAAAAAGAGACTTGGCTGCTTTTGGAAATGTCTCCCAGAACAGTGGATATGTGAATTTAGAGTAACAATACACTATTACATCTCCTCCCACCTTTCTCCACCCCAGATCACAGCAGCTTTTGGTATCACAGGAAAAGAAAGGGCCATAGCAAGTGTAGCCCTGCATCCACAAGAACAGCATTTGGGACCACCAAGGGCAGATTTGCAAAGGTAAAGGGGGAAGTTTCCAATGGCAATGAACTGCTGCTTTCCTTCCAGTGACATGGGAAATACTCCCATTTTTAGACACACTGCCTGCATGGCTTTATTTCACTTTATCTCAGGAAAATTCTGAATATTCTCTTAATTTTGCCTGACAGTTGATGCAGGCCCACGGTGCCTTCTGAGGACTGAACAGCTGCAGTGACTGTTGACAGCTGATGCAGCCTGGATGACCCTTTTCATTGACTTTTGTACCAGGTTGCTCTTTTCTAGTGGTGAAAAAAGAGAGATCTTTGCATGCATGGCTACTCATGGTTAGCATGAACAGGAAGGATGCTCTGAAGGGTGACTTACTAGCATGGGGGAATGCTTCCCTTTTGAAGCAAAATAATTTTTTTCACATTGTCAGTGACGCAAGCTTAGCTACACATACTTCTGCTGAAGGTAGCTTCATGCTAGAAAACACCAAGAAATTCCCTCACCCACACAGCATTACTCATTTTGTTACATAATTCTTTTTTTTTTCCTTTTGCTGTGGGTTGGGTCAGTAAATACACTGGCCCTTAAAAACCTTAGCTGTCTGTTGTGTTTGTTAATAGCAAATGCAATTTTGGCTGTGCCTGAGCGGGAAGGCACCATGGGCTACTGGTCCCAGCAGGATGGTATGAGTACCTTGCCACTGGTTTTATTGCAGCACCTCAGGCCCATCATGAGACAGTTCACCTCTGGATATTCAGACCTACCAGCCTTACAAAAGCCTTCAAAATCCTCTTGGAGTGCTTCCCAGCTCTTACTGTTCAGAAGGACACAAGTCACTCCCACTGGTTGCTGTAAGAAGCATATTGGCAAAAGTTTCTCTAACAATTTTCTTTCACTTAGTCCTTTAAGATGGGAGAATTTATTGGTGATATGAGAAGCAGGATGAAATCCTATTGCATATTTATGTAAGGCAAAATCCTGTTACATCTCTCTAGTGCCACATGAGCCTTTCTCTCACACTGGTGCTGCCTTGAGAAAGGGGAAAAAAAATTAAAAAGAAGAGATATGACCATTTGGTGGCCTTAAACTGCTACTCAAAGCACCAAAAGTCAGATCCCGCTGTCACTGAACTGGGGAGGAGTTTCCCCTCTGGCTTCATTGGGAGCAAAATGTCCAGGCCAGGAGCTGCCTGTTGCACAAGGACAAACAGTCCCAGTCCTGCCAATGCAAGGGGCTGCCTGCTGCTACACTGCCCCAGCAGCTGTGAATTATGAGGTTTCCCTCCACAGCTGCAAGGCAATGACTTTTTAAAAGACTTTTTGTAAAGGACAGACAGCAGCATTTAAGGGGATACAAACAAAATTCCCTGCTGACATGGTAAAGCTTCTTGAGTAACAGTAAATGCTCCACATAAAATGGCACACGTATTGGGTTTCTGGGGCATCTCTGCAGCAAGGACTTTACTGCCACAGTTACTTCCAAGTCTCCACAGCGCTGGCAGCACCATATGAGTGACAGCAGTCCCAGGACACAGCTTCAGTGGTGTTGTTCCCAATCCATCTATAACTCCAGCCTGACACCTAGGCCAATACCCATTTAATGTGTATTGTATGACAGAGAGCAGTGCCTAGGTAATCCAGTCATGCCATGTTTGGGATAGGTGTGTGCTTCCACGTCAAGCAGTCAAAGTCCTCTGTAGCAGAGTCTGGGAAAGCTCCAAGGACTGGTGTTTATTTTTCATAAGGCAAATGAGGAACATATCATATAGTGTTGGAGAAGCAGCAGGACAGGCTGTTCTCACTAGGAAAAAAAAAAGAAGTGTTTGACAGGGAACTCAAGAACATCTTTATTGCTGCCAAGGTCCATTTGGGAATCCACAGTAAAAGGGCTCTGCTTGGGACCAATTCTTTCCTCTTCCCTCAAAGGTTCCCTTGAATCTAGTTCTCATAATTTTGACACTCACTGGAGATCAAATAGGATCCTTTTAGCAACTCAGTCTGTGAATTTACACTTCAAAATATTAACTCACACTTCCAGAGCATAGAGGCCATTCAAAGAAGGTCGTAGATGCCTCCAGTGCCTTGGGATGAGGATAATTGTTGGTGCCACTACAGAGAACAAGCAAAGGATCTGATGTTATACCTGCAGAGCTGAGAAAAACTGTTCAGCTCAGTGCAGCTCCTCAGAGCTTAGGGGAGCAGAAATTGTTGGTTCCTTTCACCTCTCTGCATGGGCAGGAGTTCAAAATATAAAATATCAGTGCCAAGTGGACCTGCTCAGGAGAACATCAGAAGCCAGCATGGGCTCAATAGCCTAAGTCTGCAAGTCCTAAATCTTACCTTGGAATCACAGAATACCAGATTGGAAGAGACCTCAAGTCTCATCTGGTCCAAACTTTCTTGGCAAAAGAAAGATCTAGACAAGATGGCCCAGCACCCTGTCCAGCACATTCTTGAAAGTGTCCAACGCTGGGGAATCCACCACTTCTCTCAGGAGATTATTCCTGAGAATGGTTGATTCTTCTCATTGTGAAACAGTTCCCTCTTGCGACCAGTGTAATCTCCCCGGGAGTAACATGCACCCAATACCCCTCGTCTTTTCCATATGACCCCTCGTTAAAAGGGACTCTACATCTTCTTTGTAGCCACCCTATAAATACTTGGACATGGTGATAAAGTCCTCTCTGAGCTTTCTTTTCTCAAGCTGTTTGTCCATCAGGACTGACCCCGGGTCTGGGCAGATCCCAACCTCTGATACAGTTCTGGATTATTTTTTCCAAAGTACAAGATATTACACTTGTCCTTCATAATGTCCTTCTTGTTAACTTGCTCTTCCATCCAGGGTGGCTCTCCCTTCCAAAGTGTCACTTCCTCTCTCAGTTTGGTATCATCGCCAAATTTCATCAGGGTATCCTTGATCCCAGCACTCACATCACTTCTGAGGATACTGAACAGCATTAGACCCAATATTCTCTACCAATGCATTCATGATCCTTCCTCATATTCCTGCACCACACAAGAAATACCGGGATGGTGCTCTAACCATTGGCAGAGCACTCTAACCATCAAATGCAGCTCACTGGCAGCCAGTTTGTATATTCAGTCCAGACTAGAATGATCAATTTGGTTAGTCAAGTTTTTATTATTGAATTCTGGGGGGTGGGAGGGGAGGGGGGGAGGGTTGGTGCACTGAGACACAATAGTCAATGTAATTCTTAAAGTAAGCATCGTTTTTCTTTCACCTTTCTGATTACACACATTAGCCATCTTTCCCGCCCTCTCAGTAATTCCAGAACAAAACCTTTAACTTCACTGTGTCTTTCTCAGGAAACTTACACAGTTCCTGAAAGTTCCTCCAATTTTTCCTTCCAGGTCTCACAAGTGCCACTATTTGCTTGTAGTTTTTCCCCTCGGGATAAAGCAGCAGACCAAAATCAAAGCTTGGCTTGGATTTCCTCTAACAACATGGTTATGCTTTTCTCTTACCTTCACTGAGCCAGAGCACTACAAGCCCCCTTAAGATCAGCTTATCTGTTATGACTGTTCACCTCCAGGAGCTTAACAAGTGTGCACCATGGCTGCCCAACACACCAACAGTGACAGAAACTGAGAGTCACTGATGCAAAGCCCTAGAAGACTGTAGGAAAAAAAGAAATTTGGTGACAACCCAAAGTCATACAACGACTATGACCTTTTCTCTTCTATTAAATGTTATGTGTTACTTTAAAGATGATCGCAGCAGATACCTGCATAATTCAAACTACACTCATGTTTATTGTTCCTGCTATCAGATGCCAGGATACACCACCTTGCTGGAAGATCTTTCGAAACCTTAATGTTGGGCTATACTCCATCAGTCGTCTTGTTTAAATAAATAAATTATGCCTCTCTGGAGGGGGTCTTCATAAACTTTTCCCACATCTAGTTACTACTGACAGGTGGAAGGGAAGATATATCACAACAGAGGTCTTCCTTTTTGTGAGTGGTATGACTCCACTCTGGGAATGTCCTGTGTACCTGCAGGGCCTGGCGAAAGTCATCCCTGAAATAGGAAGCTGCTGTTCCATAAAGCTGCAACATGTGACAGACCAAGAATATTGATCACCCTCCTTTCAAGGATGGCCAAAAGGCAAAACTGCCAAAAGCATCACTGACTTCTGAAAATGTGCATTAAAGGCTTATCTTAGGGTTGCACTCAATGTTTAAAACTTCCCCTCCAGGTGGTCAGGCTAATCCTCTCCCAAACTGCACCAGCTCAGTGTCACCAATGCACCCTTCCCTCCCAGTTGCCTGGGGTACAGCTCATGCAGTTTGCCAGCAAACCACGGTGTGGGCCTTTCCCAGCTCATCAGCCCTATGGGAAGCCAGGGCATGCCTGTCACAGCACGGGGCCAGCTGGGATGCACAGCTGGCACCCCTCACTGCTGTGCAGGTTCCACTCCAGGTAATGGAAACACGACCCTATTTATTACCTTCTCCCAGGAGAATGTGACCATTGCACACAACTCCGCTGTCGAGTGTTTCCTTCAGGCATCGTCTTGGTGCCTTCTACTGAAATGGGGTTTCTAGTGTGTCATTCCATCCCTTCTCAGAAAAAGCACTCAACGGCAGCCTAGCACTCTTTACAGAAGACTCCTTGCTTTGATTGCAACCTCGTGTTTAAAACACCCACTGCCCATGTGCCCTCTCTCTCCCCAAACAAGCATACAGGTGGAAATTCTCTTGCTCAGAGGTTCACAGTACTTCATGAAATATTAAATTAGAATATGGCTGGTTTAAAACAGCTACTAATGCCTTTCTTCGACAGCCCACAAAGCATTCTTGTAACCAAAGCCACAAGAAAGGAGGTATTTTTAAATGAGCTGTGCGGATTGATTCACTGGTTACTGTGTCTTTCTACCCTTTATTGTTTCCCATCAGAGCTGGCTAATCACTCTCAGAGCGCTCACCAAACCATGATGTCCCTACTCTTGGCTCTGCTATTTCCACATCAGGATCTTCACACGAGTTATTTTCAGCTAGGTAAATAATCCATTCATTTCTAACCACCCTAATATACGTGCTTCAAATTAAAAATGGATTAAACTGTTTGGCTTTGTTGAACAAGTCACAGCACAGAGTCCAGCAACCACCTCCATTCAGTCTTGAAGGGAGGGAGGAAAGCCTGGAGGGACTAAAAGAATCCCGATTACCCAGCTTGGTGCTGGAGGCAACCATGGAGAGGACAAGGAGACTTTGGCCATTGGTAGAAAGACAGAGGCTTCTCCAACATACAGTTTGCATCTACTCTGGCTAGAAATGGAAGGTTTTCTTTTTTAACTGAGGTGCCCACAGCAGCACTGCAAGTTCCCCAACCCTGCAGGAAGTTCAAGGTGTTTCAAGGCACTGAGGCTCCTTGATCACTCAATCTGAGTCCCCACACACTGACCCCTTCCCTCAGAAATGACCAGAGAGGTGGCACTGATGGCATTTCACACAAGTGCAATGCATTCAGAGAAAAACAGCTAAGTCAAGGGGGAGTCCCTTCCTCTGCTGCCTGGAGTTTCCAAGCTGTCTTTGGAAATGAATCAAATTCATGTCTTCCATGAAGCAGTCCAAAAGTAGCTGCAGCAGCTTGGCCAAGGAGACACTGATTATGTTCTTCCTTCAGTCTCATCTGCCAGAACAGCTTTTATTAGATGTATTCACCATACGCACTTTCTTTCCAGAACAAGAAAATCAGGCCAACACTTTTTTCTGTCATCATAGCCATATATCCAAAGTACTGTGGAGAATCCCTTTTTTTTTATCCTGCAGACTTTTTCCTGGAGTACATGGAACATGTCAGCCCATGCATCAGCAGCTCAAACCATGTTACTGTTAGCTATTCCAATGCTTTAATTTTTTTGCCATATGCTATTCCTCCTCCCTGCTGCCCACCACTGCCCCCACCATTCTTGAAATCACAATCACATTACATATCCCAACCATTTAATTTTTACCTGAGATTTTGCGTTCAACTTGTACACCAGAGGGATGAATTTCATCTAGGGCAGTCACAACCAGAATTGCTCTGGGCCTCTTTCTCTTCACTCAATTTTTTTTCCATATGGAAATTATGACATCTTTATGATTCATGTTGAATACAGCAAATGGTTCCTGAGGGAGTAAGATCTCGAATTTTCTCCCATCTACATCCAACCACCATCCTGTGCAGTCCTACATATGTAGATGGGATGAAGGTGTTGACACCCCCACAGCCTCTTGCCCTGCTTCAGGATCCCTCTGTTACAAACATATTTTAACACCCCTGAGATGGAGGGCAGATTCCTCATCTGACAATACACAACCAAAGGTGCTTTTCATCGGGGGCATCTCAAAGCTACCAGGGAAAGTCGTAACTGTTTCCCCATTTTACTGGGAAAATGAGACTGAAACAACTTGCCTAGTCACACAGCAAATTGTACGAGATTTGGTAACAGAATCCCAAATGCTTCTCAGTCCAGCATTTTATGGATTAGACAAAGGTGACTGACACATTATGCCTTCTTGGTAAGTCAAAACCATGAGTCCTTTGTTTCAAAAAGGACTATGGAAATTCCTAGCCTGTCTTACTGCAACACTGAGGCTCTTGCAACCCTTTCTATGCCATTTAAGCAAGTTGTGCATTATCAGGGAGGTATAATTCTAACGGAGAGAGGCCCAGCTAGAAATATGTGAGATCTCCCATGGGAAACATTGATATAAGGTGACTGACCCAGGGAAATGAAAGTCAACTCTAAAAGAAAATAAAATATTGTAAAGTATATATGACGCTTTCAGCAGAGTCTAGAGTGCGTTTCCAAAGAGTTACTCCATTACATTAATATCCACTGGTGGTTATACTTTTTCCCATTCATCCTCCAAACTTATTACTGATGGTTAACTTCATACAGCCTTACCCAGCTGAGAAATTACAGAGGTACACTTGCACAGCCTCTAATGTGTGCAAAAATACGACTTTTTATTTGTTTTTCTCTTTCCTTTCCTTCGAGACATTGAGGGATTTCATAAGCTGTTGTGCTGGGAAAGTTGCATGCTGCAGACTTAACTTGCAAAGGCTTCCAAAATGCAATCCTTAGAAAAATAAGCAGTGAGCATGCATATACACAGCCATAATTCTGACACCTTCAACATACACTTCTTCTAAACACAGGACAGAGTTTTCCCCCCTTTCTTGGAAACTTTCAAGAAAGTCCCATCTTGCCTTAAAATAGAAGGGAGAGAATCAGGTAAAAGGTTTGCAATCACTAACCTGCACAGGATGCTGGTCCAGCAATGAACATTGCTTTTTGGTATACGAATCAGAAATAAAATATCCTTCTTTAATTTTTTTAAATGCCAGGCTCAACACTGTCATGGATGAGTGTTACTTATCCAAAGCATCCAGTGCTGTACAAGAGCCAGAAGGCCACAGAAGATGATAACATCCAACAGAAAGCACATCAGGCTTCGGGAAAAACCACCCCAACCATAATAGGACAGCTACACAGATGGCCAAAGGGTAGCTGTTAACACAATTAATTAAATCAGCAACCTTATAACATGAGATTTTTAAAAATATAAGCACATACAGGAAACAAAATTGTTTGCAAGCCACACACTGGCACTCACCCTGACTCAAGAGTTCTGGGATAAATACTAGTTATTTAAAAAAGCAAAACAAAACAACCCAAACAAACCCACACACAGAAAAGGTAAAAGGATGGGAGGAGGGGAAAAAAAAGCAATAAATTGTAACAAAAATCCCATTCACTGTATTATCTGCTGACAAATTAAATAAAAACTCACTTGCTTCCAGACAAAGAAGGGAAGAAGGAGAATCAGAACTCAGACTTTCAAATGGTCCATTTGTAAATGTCTCCTCCCAGGTCTAACACTGCTTTGCCAAAGCCTGTATGAATAATGATCAATCAAGCAAATAACCTAAGAACACTTTACACTTCAAGTACCTTCGAGTCTTGGTTCTGATCTCTATATTCATGGTTCAATAACTAATGGTGGGTACAAACCTGCACATTCATAATTGTCTCAGCTAAAACAGAAACTGGGCTCAGGTCTGGCTGAAAATCCCACTTTTTGAGGCTGCTTGCAAGTGAGCTTTAGTCTCAGTATACTGCAGATGTGTTTGGCTCACACCAGCAGAACCAGGTCTCCTAAAAGGACTGAGCTATGCAGCTACTCAATGGCAAAAGGACACCTCTTGCTCACACTTCATTAATGCCCACTCCTAATATTTACACTAGAAACTACCTGGGAACTACAGGAAGTCACCTTGCTACTCACAAGCTACTCAGTTTTGGTAAAATGGAGTTGGCATAATTCACTAGAGCAAAGCACACATTCAAATATATAAAGAAGAATTTGTTCCTGGGCTGAGGGCAGAATAATAATATTGGACAGAGCAGCTAAATGTAGTGATGAAATAGTTAAGCACAGGAGCTGGGCCACATGGAAAACAAGACCCACATTTAAAGCTCTGCTGGGAACAAAATGTGAAATTAGCTGTTTCTGTCACGTGCCTTGTGTCTCCAAGGGTATCTACAGAAACACTGCACAGTGCAACATCATCTTCCTCATGCTCTCTAATATTTTCTACACAATATTTTCCATTGTGATTTTCCCTCTGCAAATGCAAACTTCTTGAGGAGATGGAAGGACTCTCGTAATATGCTGGCAAAGCCAAAACTCCTTATCAGGTTATAAGCACATCTCAGGACATGCAGGTGTGCCCTCTAGTTCCTTCAGCTGACTGCATGGTGGGACAGGACTCCAGGAATCAGCTCAAAACTGTCACTTTCCAGAACTCACATCAGTTACATATAACACTGAAGGGGACAAGATACACAGACAGGAACAGCAATAGGCCACCACGTTTCCAGCACAATTTTTGCATGTGATTTGGATAAAAATTACCCTTCAAAAGTACTAAGTGGTCAAAAGGAAGATTAAGCAGTAGAACATTTTTCATTTGGAAACGGCTGTTTTCCTTTAGGGATAGGAGAAACCTCCTCTAAAACTTATGAGGGTTTCCTAGGCCAGGAGGGATTATACTTTAAGCATAGTTTCTCTCTCATCAGTGCTGTAGTACATACATCTAAAACATTGCTATGGATAACAGATGGGAGAGAGAAGGTAATCACATCACTAATTCAAGTGTCACATAGCAGGTCGTATTGAATTCAAAGTCTCTTCACAGAAAGACACAAAGAGGAGTGAAACACACATTAATAAAATCTGAGCCATCCCATTTACACTGAAGATGAATAAGGTATTATGCATTATGAAATGTATTATGAACGAAGTGCATCTATCACTTCCAGAGCTATCTACACACACGTCTACTGTATTCTAGTGGAGGATATTACTGATTAGTTGAATGCCCAAGATTCCTTAGGAATCACCATCCACACATTCCAAATATTATATAAAACAAGTACTGAGAGAGGAAGGAGAGGGAAAAAAGGTAAGACTCAAAACTCACTGTGCCTGAGCATCTAATTCTGCCTCCATGATAAGGGAGTCCCACTGCAAAAACAGTTCAGAGGCCACGAGATCTGGCTATAATCTGATTATACTTCCAGGTTGGTGGGCTTTTTGGTTTGGGTTTGGCTCTTTTTTTCCGATTGCCCAAATGTCAGAAATACCCTCTTAGCATCGGCAGTGTCAGACCAGTTCAGTGTGTTATCCGTGGGAATTTGAATGGGGCATTTCCCTCCTTACCCTGTACGTTTTTTAATGTTTTCCCCTGAGAATCATCTGCCACTTACATCAGCTTCCTCTGACAAACCACTACTGAGAACCTTGAGCACTGGCAGCCCAAAAAACAGGTAAGTTTTACAGCTGATTAAGCCCTAAATCAGTGTGCTATGAAAGAAGGTATTTCAAAACAATAAAAATGTTGGATTCACCACATACCCTGCTGCAATGATGGGCCAGCTAAGTAAGACAGCAACATGCAAGATCCTCTTGGGAGACTATCTAGAGGTGCTTGTGCTGAATATTCTTGAACTCACCTGGAAGAGGTCAGTGAAGAGAGGGGAAGTTTCAAGAAGTCTAGTGTGCACAAGAAAACAGTAATCTAAATATCAAAATGAGTTGTACTCTTACTGTACCTGCAGGGATACAAACAGCAAGTAGAAGCCTTCTGGACACAATTACTGATTTCAAGAAATACAAAAGCAGATCAGGTGTTAACATTTAATTTTATTTATAAAAAAATTGTAGAACATATTAAATACAAACATTTGGAAAAAGCAATCAAGGCTTCACTAAGATGCCCAGGAAGAGGAAGACAGAGAATCAAGAAGCTTACCAGATTTAGAGTTTTTAAACTAGTGGAAGTAATTGCTATCATTTTTCACTGACATCTTTATAGATGGTGGCCATTACAGCAACCAAGGTTATTATCCCTTTTAAAAAACAGAGATATGATTTGCCATATCTTCCCACTCAACAACAAAATGTAAGGAAGCAACTTTTTCCAGGTTAAAAAACAGAGTAATAAATACTATTAATGCATTTACCCATTACCTACATTCTATAACACTAGACATTTGCTTATAATCACACATGGATATCAAGTTTAGCCCCAAAAAACCCGATTATACATTTCAAATCTGGATATCCAATAAGGTGTTATAAACTTTATACATTTTCCAGTGAACATCAAAATGAGGACAGTGTTTTGAAGTACAGAAACAAAATAACTGAATGCACCATCTATACTACAAAGGCCAACTACTAAGAGGTGAATTGGGTCTAGTCATGTTCCAGATAGCTGGAAAGTCCTACAAATTGCCACTGAAAGGCTGTTTGGAAGACAAATCATGCCATATTCTCAGTCTGTGTTAGCTCCTCTCCCTCTCTAAAAGGCTAAAGGTGAGAACTGGAGTTGTCTCTTCTGCACCCATGGTATTTAGGGAGTAAATGATCATTCTGCTCTCTACACAGACAAATCAGATTCAAGTTCTCTTAGACTGCTGTTGCTCTTATACTGTTCTTACCTGCAGTATGCAGGACACACAGACCACTACACAAGATGTTGAAGGAGGAGACTATACTGACATCTGTAAACACCTCTTCTGCCTTTCAAAAAGAGAAAGAAGGTATTGTTTTCCACTCACTGACAATATGGCACTCCCTCCATCTTCCCAGCTTACCCTGTATCTGCTTCCGAGCTGCAGCATTACACACACTGATGTGGCTATATAGCCCTAAAGCCAAATTAAGTTCCCAAAAAATCCTGTTTGTGGGACTGACTCTTTGGAGACAACCAAACTATTTAAAAGAAACAGTGCAGATTAATCTTGGACACATGAACATTAACAGGTATGTCTCGTTCTGCCTTGTATGTGTCAGAACAGTAAAAAGAACTGCCAACTTACCAGCACTCACAGGGTTACTACTGCAAGGACAAGAGTGCCAGCAGTGTTGTAGGACACACAGCTGTTGGCAGCCAGCTACAGGATGGTCTGGCTGGATACCTGCAAGACCACAGGCAGAATACCTCTGACAAAGCTGCCCTTTGGGGATGGGCTGACGTCGCCCTACGTATCCTATTATGAGTAGAGGGTTGAACAAATGGACCCGCATCCTGAACATGTGTCAGACCCTGTTACCGAGGAAAACATTTCCCAATTATCACATCTACCCTCAGAGCACAGAAGGGACTGCCAACGTGGACACTGCTGGGCTGGAATTGTTAAGCAGACAATTACTTGCAAATAAACATCTTCAGGAACAGCTGAATACCTCTCTTACCAGGCAATCACAGAGAAACTGCTGGATATACCAAATAGGCAGTGGTTAATTTAGCTGCAAGCTTGAAAACAAGGTCAATTCCAACACTTCTCTCAAACATCCCTTACTGCAACAAAGATATGATTATCCTGCTCTCATTGTGCTCAGTACACTTAAAGCACTTAGTGCAATGAGAACCCTGATGCAGGCCTGTCCTCAGATGAAATGGACAGGTCAGTTCCACCCCACTCCCTTTTTTCCTATTAGGTAATTATGGATATGCACAACCTGTATTTCACAAGCCAAAACATATTTTTTTAAGATACTTAACACAGATATTTAACAGCCAGAGTTTACTTGACCCAAAAGCCTTTCTCCCATCCAAGGAATTCACTGCCATCTGCAAGCAGGAAATCACATGTAAAGGAATCTTGTGAAGGAATGGGAGGCCAGAGTACCGAAGAAATTGAAGGAGACACAACAGTCTATTTAGTATGCTGATATGCTGATTGCTTCTCACTCAGTGCTCAGCTTTTAGCATAATATACACCTCATTTGAACAAATGAAGGGTTTGGTTTTAGTGTTCTATCTTGGCTGTTCAGGTGGTATTTTTTATTTTCTAGAATCTTCAAGAAAAGTGGGCCTTCCATCCTCCAAGACAAAGACAAGAAATCATGATCTTGGCATCAGGGCCACCCCACATTACACTATCAGAAATCAATACAGTGCCCAGCATCCCTACTGACACGTTTGAAGCTACACTCTTACAAGTCGCTTGAGTCAGGCAGCGGCTCCATTCCAGAAACACACATTACCAAGAGCGGAGTATGGCCCCTAGTTTCAACTTAGTTTAAAATATATTGTACAAATGCATTCCTATAAATCTGATCACAGCAAAATATATAGTGGTGTTTACATGGCAGGAAAGTTGAATTCCAACAACTCAATCTTTAAACCAGTGGGAAATATGGGCAATTTTAAAAGAAAACAATAAACTTCTCAAATACAGACATTTGTGAAATATACATGCACACGCACACACTCACACACACACCCACCCACTTACTTCATTCAGTGTAAGATTAAGATTAGACAAGGCAATTTTCAAGGTTGCATTTACAACCACAATGACAAGAACAGCATTTTTGAGGTAGCTGAAGTCAAAGAGCAAACCACAGCACAAGCAAAGAAACAGGTGCTCGCACTCACACCGAGCCCACTCTTTGGAGACGCGCTATCATGTGCGCAGGGGCGTGTGCTGAAGAGGCACGAGTTCCGTGGGGAATGAAGTTCAGCGGCACTGGAGGCCTGATAAACTATTCTCCAGAAAAGCTTACGTTGGGAGACCAGATCCACAGTCAAGGGACTGCGGCTTAAACCACTGCACATCAGCTGAGCTGTGGTAGCAGCCTGGGTGCTCTTGGTCTGTGGCAGCTCTGTCGACAGCTCTGTCTCACGGGCACTGAAGCAAAGACAACTGTGGTGGCTGAAGGTGTTATTACTCAGAGCTGTCTGTCCCACTTCTCTCCTAGTTGCTACTGCTGGGGGAAAGGTACTTGTGCCTCTGTCTCACCTGCTCCAGCTTTCAGCCTAGCATTCAAGTTGACACCCACCTCCACACTAACACACGCCAAGGGACTGTGAACAGGACCAGCAGAGACACAGACTTGAGTTCCCTTCTTCGGGTGCAGTAACACCTTTGCCACACTAATAGTGCAGAGATGCCAAACTGCCACAGCTTGAATCACCAGACTTCATCTCTCCAAGCCCTTTGCTAGCCTACAACAAGAGGAGTTGAGCTAACCTCACAGCAAATGCCAGGCAATGTGGGCAGAAGGGGATATAGCTGCGGCTGGCAGACAAAGCGCCTCAGCCGCAGTAACTGGATCCTGTCTCTGGGCATAAACAGAGCTTGATCCCGCCCGAATTACAAAAATGTGTGAAACACACTCATACACACACACACATCATGTCATCAAGAAGCTTTCTATAAATCAACAGTTTGCATGGTTAACTGCTGAAAGTCTTGAAGATGGGATGGAAAACATGGCAAGATGTTTTGCAAAAGTAGAAAGAAAAAGAGTCGACCTCTTGTGATTAGGTCTCTGTTGTGTAGTTGCTGTATGAGAGAGATGGCACAGATGAGAAGTTGTTATTCCACTGCCTTCCTCCAGTAGTCTGATGCAACTCTGCCTGCTCTTTGTATTTGCTCAGAAGATTTTTGGCTTCTTGCAGATCCTGAGATGAGTTTTCCCCATATTCTTCTTTCAGCCACTGCCTGAACTGCAGAAATTGAAAACACATGTATAAAATGATGAAACAGTAACATGAAATTGATGGAGAAGTAATTCTTCTTGTCCTACAGGATTTCAGTAACCTTTAGGATCATACACGGTTTAAGAAAAGCACTCCAAATATTGCATGTCCTTCAATAGCAGCACAGAATGCACAGCACAGGAACACATATTTGAAATCTCTGAGACTCCTTACATCTTCTGAAATAATACATCTGTGGAACACAGATGTGGGCTGACTTCTCTGTTGTTGAGTAAGGAACACTTGCTGGGAAAGGACATCCTGGACTCAGAATCTCCCTGTTCCTGGTGCATACACGAACAATAAGATAAATTAGTGTGGAAGCCAATATGATCAGCCAACTTGCCTAAGTCACAACAGGCTGCAAGAAGGTTGAAGATCAGAAAGTGAACCACTCTTACAGGTTTTTTATCTTGAACCCACAAACACCAGTAGTAAAAAACGTAGTGTGGAAATCCTAATAGGTGTCTTCTAGGAAGAAGTAGTTCAGGAGTTTAATACGAGCTATAGAACAGGACCCTATATGTTACAGACATGAATGACTGAATATAGTACATGTTAACAGATGTACCAGGCCCAGCTGATGGTCAGTCCAGCTCCATAACCTGCTATGAGAGTAACCAGATGTAAATGACGAGGAAAGAATCAAGCAATGGCAGGGCAATAATGCTGAGACCTTTTCCCTGGCCATTTCCTCAGCTTGCACCAATTTTCAGCTCAGGTGCTTTCAGAGGCTGAGGCAGTATCTTTGTGTTCAATAAGACAAAGTAATTTTTTTTTTCTTGAGATCACATTTTAAACCCACAATTTTTTACCAGAAAATATCTGTATGCCAACAAGCTCCGTAACTACGTATTGTATAAACCCCCCACTCCTTTTCCTTGACTTGGACCTGCCAACAGATATCTCTGTCTCACAGGAAAGAGTGGAAATTTCATATGTTCACTTCTTCTATCCACTCACTTCCTTGCCAGTAGGAGAATTTGAGTCCAGCTGAGGGCAATTCCAGCTGAGGAACTGTCCAATTCCTGACAATTTTTTTGAGCTTATCTGCAGAAGCTAGTAAACACAGACTCCAACTGCTGTGTCACGCTGGGGATAATATTACTTTTCCAAACCTTAACTTTCAGAGTTTTATTCCATTTGGAGCTCATGAACAGCTTGATACTTAAAGATCATTTACTAGGACACTGGGAGACAAGATCTCAACATGATACTTCCTCCCATTCCTTAAAGAGGTCCCGAGGCAAATCTGAAGCCTCAGGCTACCATGTTGAAGTTTGGAAAAGGTGCAAGCTATACTGTGACCTTAGAGACTAAACCTCATCCTGTAAGATCAAGATCTAAAGGACACCATTCCAGACAGCCCACAGGATATCACCACCCTTCAGTGGCACAGCAAAACACCCTATGCTGCTGAAATCAGAAAAAAGTTCACGCCCTTGGCAGATGGCATCATTCCACTGAAATCAGGTGTGTAAACAGACACCTGCTAAGGATGTGGTTGCTCTTAAGAGACACTAAGAAACTACAGCCCAGCCAGTGAATACAGGTGGATACTTCTTTTTGCAACCTACTGCCTCCCCCTCAGTGAATAAAGACAGAATGCACCGTCCATGGTGGATGAAAAAAGAGACGTTACTGTCTTTATCATGCTATTTGCATATAGCCTTAATTGTCATTGCTGTTAGACCAAACCAATTAGAGTAGAAATGACTGTAAGGGAGGAAGGAGACAAGGCTGGAAAGTCCCTCTCTGACTTTTGTCTCTTAAAAATCAGTTATTCTACCATTTATACCAGTTCCAAACGATCCAGGAAACATTCAGTTAAATATTAAAAAAACGCAAATGTTTACAGTTGCTAACTGCATCATGCAAAACAAATGGTAATTTCTAAACTCTGAGCTTTCGGCAGCAGCATGACAGGGATGGAATAAAAAAACCAAAACCCTTTGCCTCATGTATTTTGCTTTCCGACTTTGGTTTGTCTCTGTTGTTGTTATTTTTAATAGGCACAAAAGCCCACACAACAACAACGTGCTGAGCAATGGAAAATGGAGGGGACGGCCACAGTAGGTTGGTAATATAAGTGGAAGTCACCAATCACCCACAGGGAGCAGATCTTTTGTGTAGGACGAGGTTTTTTTTGTAGTAAGAAACTTAATTTTTGTTTTATGAAATGCCCTTGGCAGTCCTACTCTTCCCCTGATTCTCCTAGTCCTACAAAACCTTCAAAGGCTAGCAAGAAAAAAAAGGGCTTGAGGCTGCTCCACACATCCAAAAATTTATTGTGTGTTAGCCACAGAAGATGGGGTGGGGGGGGAAGGAGATCACAGCACACAAGTCATAATGAGGACTCGGTTTATCTCCTGGACAGGAAAGATGATTTCTTTCCTGCTTACTACTCCAAATGAATGTGTTGGAGGGAAACACACTACTTTTATGCAACTGGTACTTATAGGTTGGCCTTTTTACTATGCTCTGAGCAACTCTACCTTTTGCCCTTCTTAAGGTGTCAGTCTTGAACTGTGTCTTAGCTCACATGAAGCAACCACTAGACTGAGACCACAGTTGGGCAGGAGGTGTTTGGATGCTGTACTTCATCCCTTCTGCCATCCAGCATTTACTGATACCTTCAGATCTATCTGTGTCTTCTTAGCCCTTAGCCACATAAAAATCAGGAATACCCACATAAAAGGAAGGTTCCCTTCTGTCTGGGCTAAGAAGCCATTCCCTCAAAGCAAAAACACACAGACCACAAAATAATAAGTACCCCATGATCTGACTTGGAGTTGTGTTTCACAGCTCTTTTTTGTAGTTTGTTTACCTGATCAACTTCATGTTTTTCGAATTCCTGTAGCTGTCTCTGGAAGCCCATGTTTGGATTGGCACAGGATCTCGCTGCACGGACAACAGACAGGGCATCTTCCCAGCCGAAGTCTGTGATGGTCATGATATAGGCAACCACCAAGGTGACACTCCTGGAGACACCTGCAAGGCTGCACAGAAAAGGACGTGCAGTACACTGAAGCAGTGCTGTACTTCACCTGTCAGTTAAAAGCATCACTTCTCAACATCACAGCAGACTGGATTGTGCTTTCCATGAGGAAGAAATATTACAATATTTGAGTTAAACCGTTTTAGTGCTGCTTTTTCAAATGCAGCAGAAAAAAACTACATGATCAAGAAAGTGGGTTCTGAGTGGTAATTCATAAGAGAATAAAAAGGAAGAAATAAACATAAAATCTTCATAAAAGGAGGGGACAGCGCGCAAATTCTAAGTTAGATTTGGTTTTTAAAAAGGCAGAAATAAGTCACACACATTCTTTCTTCTGCTTATACAGATCAGAGCAGTGAAATAAGACTGTTCCCTCTCCACCCTGAATAAAGGCTGCAATTTCAAGGGGCCACAATGAACTTTAACTGAACCATTAAAAGGTACATGTGTCAGGTTGCCTGAGTTCCTCTTTCTGCTATCCACTGCACTGTGCAGCTTCAACTCTCAGGACTCCAGTTTCTCCAGATGAAAAGCTGGGATAGAATAAGAATCATTCATTATGACTGATTTGGACAACACTGGACAAACTCGGAACTATTACTATTGCGAGTATAAAGGATGTGTTAGAGTTATATTTACCACAGTAAAAAGAAAGTTTTCAGACTCTATCACCATTTTATGTTTCTGAAATACTTCACAAATTTAAATACATGTTTTTAAAACTCTATCAGAATTCAGACTACCTATTCCTGCTTCCCATACACCAAGACTGACCAAAGGGCTCATGCACAGCCCTGTCATGAGTCAATAGCAAAGTGAGGATTTCTGCTCAGGTCCTGTGTACAAGTCCAGTGTTCAAATCACAAGATGACTCTGATTCCAGATATAGACTCAGATACGTCCCTTGGACATACAGCACAAAGATCACAACCAATAGCAGAGAGCAAGAAAAAACCCAGGGTGGGATTTCCTTTTCTATTCTCTACAGTCCCAGGAGCATCTCTCCAATCAGGGACTTGCTATTAACAAATGCAACATTTGAATGCTTCAGCAGTTTAAAGAAAAGAAAGAGGGAAAAATATCAATTTCTATTCAAACAATTTTTTTAACAACTCTGAAGTCACCAAAACAGCTGTTAGAGAAACTTAGCAAATTATTAGGATTATGGAAATCACATTTAGAAATACAGTGATTAAATGATGGGAAATAAATAGTATGTCTCCAGCCAACACATTCCTAGTCAAATCAATCCTAAAAAAATGTTTTGATAAGAGAATTGCTTCTTCTTGAAGAAGAATTTCTTGGGCTCCCTTCATCTCCAGGCAGCTGCCCACTCCAGAGACTCAGAAGTCCTAGCATCAGGCTTTAATAGCATTTGCAGATCTTCTGGGACTTTTTGAATAAAGGGGGCAATTCAGTCCAAGAGGATTTTGCTACAGATTGGAGATGAACACTAGTTTATTAAAATTATGAACATCCAAATCGAGGTAGAGAAACTCTTAAGCTTTTTTTAGCAAGCAGTATACATACCAGTGAACTAAGCAGCCTTCACCTGTGAGCCTGCACTCATGGATAAATTTGATGCTCTCTCTGAAATGCCTTGCTCTGAAAACAAAAGCAGAAGGGGGATAAAGAAAGTGCTGTATTTAGTAAAATCACTACTTAGAAAGAGAGAAATATATCTGAAAGCTCCCTTCACGCTGTTTCTAGAATTTAGAACCGAATACAGGTTGTACAAAGTAAAAGTTATTGTCTGCCAAAGAAACACAAAACTCACTGGCATAATTTAATCACCACTCTATCTGAATAAGAAACTGGTACTTCAGGCACTACAGTGTGATAAACATTAACAAGCACTTTATATTGATGACTGTATTTCAAGTCTGTATTTCAGTTTGTGTTTTATTCTTCTTTAAAGCAGTGACTTGACCTCACATGTCCTCATGTGTGCTCAGACATCAGATGGAATTCAGCACAACTACACAAGCAGTTCTCCAGACATATTGTCTCTCACAAAAAGACCCAAAACTACCTGCTACCCAAACTTACACCTAACTTTGACTCTACCTCCTCCTTCAAGCCATGAGCTAGGGGATATCTAAAAATTAGGAATTTCTTGGCAATGTGAAATATCTCCCTTTTGTCCCTGCTATGAAAAATTTCTCAATGCAAGCCCTGGCTTCTTCAGTTCCTTCCAGTCTTCCTTCAGACAGCAGTACCTTCTGCCCATATTCAGGGTGTCAGCCTACAGCCCACCTGTTTTAAAGCAGCAGAGGAGAAAATGTAGAGAAGAGTCAGTTTGCAAACTTCAGGGTTTATAATCTCCTTATCCTTTACACATGCCCCTTTCATTTTAAGTGGGGCATAAGGAAGGATAGCAACCAGGGAGGTATCATCATCTGAGTGAATACATGGCACTGCCTCTTTGCATCCCAGTTCCACGCTGCCTGCCTCACCCTTCCGACTGCGAAGCCTTTGGCACTGCCTGCAGTTTATGACAGTGTCAAGCAGCACCTCTTAGTTCAACAGAGCTGGAGTTTACTGTGGCCTTTGAGTGCTCTTGCAATTCAAGCTCAGAAGCAGTAGAACTGTGGGCAACACGGGCAGAGGAAGGAGGTTCTTACGGGGCAGTCATTACCACGCCTGTTGGCAAGGGCAAACCTGAAAGCACATTGCGCTCAACACCCATGAAACACAACGTCCTGTATTCAAGATGTTTCCCCTCTCTGGGTGAATATTATACCACAAGGGTAAAAGAAAAAAACCTCAGCCCAGCACCAGCAGCCACACAAAAATCAGGAATACCCACATAAAAGGAAGCTTCCCTTCTGGCCTAACAGTGCAGCTGCTAATACTGTAAACACTCACGACCTGGAGGACAATGCCGATGCAACAGAGTGTCACTGCCTGTGGAACTTGCAAAGGCAATGACATCTAACTGAAATAAACAAAAGATCCCAAAGCCCAAGACTTCCTCTCCAAGGCAGGTCCTGCATCACTAGATACATGAAAACACAGCTAGAGAAGACCTGAGCAACTTATTTGGAAAATCTCAAGACACAATGCAATCCCAAGCTTTAAGACAGCAGGTCAACTCAGGGTTTTATGTTTCTCAAGGAACATATAAAGTAAGTGGGATAAGTGAAGACAAAGCCTTACAAATGCATGTGTACTCAGATAGTCATGCCAAAACACTGCCACTGGCTGAGTTCTAACAAATTGTGGTCCTCGGGTCTGCCAGGGCAGCACAAGGGGTTTCACATAAAAAAACTTAAGAGGACAGAAGAGATGTCTGGCTATGTGTGCAAGAGGCTTTGCTAGTGCAAAATGAAGATGAGCTTAGCTGAGATTGAAAGCATTCACTCAGATGCAGCTTGGTTAGGTCTGTATTGACAACATCCTGATGTTCTCGTCTTTCCTCGTTCTCTCTAAAAAATCTGGCCAGGAGGGCAACGTCATGCCCCACTGAATTCATTTCAATGGTCTCACACAAGTTTTGGTTAGACACTTCAATGCTCTGGTTTGAAAAATATCTGTGACTGAGCATAACACTTTCACAAGGTACTAAACATCATGAACTCCACTCACCGAGTTTTCTTCACCCTTCCTTACTGCTGATGCTCAGTCTGCTGAAGAGCTTTCAAATGTGTTTACAGGCATTCATGAAAATAAGAAGAGAAATAGTCACATCTAGAATTAGTGCTGCTCTGTAGATTCCTGGCCCCTCCTCACCTTGAGTCAGAGAAAAGAAGATATGTACTCCTCTACAACCCTATGGCATCAGGGTCTCTTCTGGAGCCAGCAGACACAGTTATCTAAACTCATTTTCAAAGTTACGTAAAAAAATCATGCTTAGATGAAAATGAAGATTGAGGACCAGTTAGCTGTGTGGCAAGTGCCAGACACAGAAGAAGAAGAATGGCAAATCTTACATTAACCACAAAACAGTTGATTATCATCTCTAACAGGAAAGCACTTGACAAATGTGTTGATTTGCAGCCCATTTGTTGGATTTCAGGACAATTTATTACATGGTATCTGGATTTTACATCTCCCAGCTGAAAGCTGGGTCCTGAACTGCATCATCTTCACAGTGGGAAAACACCACAGGAAGAACCACCAGTACAACACCCCTACCAGGATGTTGTAAAAGGTATCTAAACTTACGCATTAGCATGCTGCATAATTCAAAACTAGACCAAGAGCAGAGTTATGACACCAGACCTATATATTTGTTCATTGCTAGTTGGACTTCTACAAATATTTATAAAGGTTAAAAAGACAGAATCCAAATCAGATAAGGACTAGCATCTCAATGTTCCTTTCCTTTGGTGATGTAAAAGAAAAAAAAATCTACCAACATTTTCCTCATCTTAACACATCACCTGGTTTCTGTATTATCACCACCAACCACCTGACTGTTGGAGGTTAATTCCTTAGAAACACACAGCCAAAGACAATTAACTGGAACAGGGCAGGAAGGGCATATTTTATTTCTATAGAATTAACTTTTTAGTGACAAGTTCTATAGGAGACGACATTTCTGGAGCAGTTACTGGCCCAAGGTTAAATTCTCACAGACGAGGGAAAACACTGATTTAACATCTAGGAAGCACCTTTAGTCTGAAAAGCAATTGCTTTCTTCCTATGCTTGCTAGGGGCAGAACAGGGGAGTAAAATAAAGCTTTTGAGACACTTTAGTGAACACCATGTGCTAACAGGGGAATCCCTGCTGTATTTCCCTGGCAGCTCATCCCTCTGAGGAAGAGAACTCCACTACACTAGTTTTCTAGGAGTAAATGTGCATTATACACACAAGAAACCAGAGTTTCCTTCAAAAAAACTGAGCTGAAGTACATTAAGAGGTCACAGTCCCAAAATTTAGTGGGTAAAGGCTTCCACTTGGTCCTTGCTGTTGGGAAGCAGACAAGAGAGCAGTGTGCACCTGGTCAGTTGTGCCTGTCAACCATTGCTAAGAGAAAACAAGGACTTGCAATACGAGATGCTGCTTGGTTGGTTGTTTTATTCTCCCTGACACCAGCAGAATCCCTCTTTCAGAAGAAGAGGGTAGATAAGCAAAGACGTTGCAGAGGGACCAATTCCCTTTCCTGTGCCCCAGCTGTCCCTCCCTCCACAGTGGGCACAGGCAGTATGGTTAACCACTCCTGGATAAGACTGCATCCAGTCCTCACAGGCTGAACAGAGACAACTTCCTCTTGCTTTCAGAGGACTGCATGTGCAAAGCTGCTATTTGTGAACATCATGATTTGATTTTACTTGAAGGCCTGGGCTGTATAAAGCAAAAGAAGAAAAACCAGTTACTCATCAAGTTTTATTTTAAGTGATAGAATGTATCAGTATTAGAAGTAATGACGTTTATTTGCAACCACCTGATACCAAAGCAAGTATTTTAGATATCTGCAGTGTAACAGAAACAATACTCATGCAAATATTTTATCTTCTTACTGAAGCTTTAAGAGCCTTGGTACTGCGCCAGACAGCTCAAGCACAGGAGCTGGTTTCTCAATATAACTCCTTGATATTTAATAGTGATGGAACTGTACACTGATTAATGTTCACAATAAATGCCATCCTTTCTTTTTCTATTCCCAACTGATCTACATCTCTATTAACAAAGGAAACAGATTTAGAAAACGTGGTTAGAAAAGCTACAGACCTCAAAATGCCAATGAACAATTAATAACCTTGAATGTTTTCCTCAAATCTCATATTTTCTTTCCTTCCCAAAAGGATATTTCTTTAAATTTATTTATTTTTATTCATTTTATATATTAAGGCCATGGAAGTTGTCCACAACAACAGCAGATAGCTAGCTGCCTTCTCATTACAGACTTGAAATTTAGGGGATTAGGGTGTTTTTTATTGCAGGTGGGGTGTGGTGCTCTTTTTTTTCATTCCCCTAAAATCATGACACAAATACAGAATGAAAAGGCAAATTATCACACATCAAGTGCCACACTGGAATCTTTCTAGAGTATGAGAAACACAAGCTCTAAAAATATCCCCCGAAAGCATGAGCCGGAATATTGCTGTGATACAAGAGAAAAGCAGTGCTGCATTTCCTTCCGTACCTATCAGGCCTCCTTCCACTACTTATTTCTCTACAAAACTTAGCAGCAGGATGTGGCTGAAACCCCCCTCACCTTTCCCCAACATAAACAGTGAGCTCTGGAAGAAAGAGCTGGTCACCATCCAAGTTCTTTTGTTTTGATTTCTCTTTGGAATCAAGACTTGCTATGCTCAGTTAAAACCAGGGGTAAGTCAATTAGCATTACATGAACTTCAGCAGGGATGAGAAAGAGCAAGGCTTGGACATCCTAGCTGCAGTACCTATATACTCAAGGTAAGAGTCAATGCAGGGCAGAAAACTCTCTGCCATCCCAGCTTGTACTAAGAGCAGCAGGGAGTTCTGAGGCAGGTTCAAGAAGTCCAGAGCAGATAGCTGCAGAGGGAGTTTGCATGCAGGGACTTTGTTTTGAAGGCCCACTGTGAGGAATTTATTTCAACCCTTGAGGCACCAGGTTTCAAATATCTTTCAAATATTTTGTTTTGTTAATGGCTGGAGATGGCACTAAAAAAAACAAGAGGAGCCAAACACAAACATTTACAAAAACAGTGGCTATCTAAAATAAACTGGCACTGAATTAGGATCAGACTCACTAAGGAATTACTGAAGTTTAAGGCCACAAATGAAGCGTGTTTGCATACTGAGCCTCTTGTGAACACTTACACACAAAAAGCAGGGTGAAATAAAGTGTTACAGTGTTTTCTTAACAGATTAAACCCCACATTTGTGTAATATTCCTAAGAGATCAGAACGAGAGCTTTCAGCAAATTTTAAAATAGGCATCATGGTACCATGGGATTTCTGGGGTTTTGTGATTTATTTTTGAAGAATACTTACAAGTTCTGCGAGGGTGAGTCAGCAGCAGGAATGCATAGATACTTCATTCCCTGTGTAAAGAAGGGAGAGAAGAAAAGACTCAAGTTAAACACAATTATCTAGCACTGCACAAGTCCTGCTCTAGACTGGTGGAATATTAATAATTCTGAGGAAGTAACACCATCATTCAGACAAGCAGAGATCATCACTATACAGTCAGATTTTAAAACACTTGCTTTCACGTCTTCTTTGTTGCTAAAACACCAGCACAAAGCTTAGTCATGCTTCTCCCAAGGCTCAATAGAGCCTTTAAAAAAAAGGAGCATATTTACTAAAAAGATCTAAACTTCTGAAAACATAATTGTCTTATATTTCTAGGAAAATGAAGTTGCATCTTCTCCTGCCCCTCCCTTTCTCTGAACAGATGTGACAACCCGAAATTGTGATATGCAGTTTCTTTTGATCACATACAATCATTTTTCTTTACTCAGTTGATAAAACAAATAAAATGTATTTCAAAGAAGAAACATATTTGTGGTACAGATTTTGGTTTTTTATTTTTGGAAACCTTCAAGGAGGACAACCATAAAACTCATACTTTTCTCCCACAAAGTTAGCCTCTCTTTCTTAGTCAGCTATCATAATAAGTTACAAGATCGATTAGGGAAGTTAGATAACCATTTCTGATGCAGTAAAAAATGTTACTGGATATATTTAAAACAACATAACAATAATCCTGTGCTACTGCTTTGCATTGTCAATGCACATTTCAACTGTCATTTTATTTTCAAAGCCTGCTTTGCTCCTATGACTGTTAAGAAACAGAATGCTTCCAACAGCACATTTAGCTGACTTCTCAAATAGGACTTCCAAGAATACAACTTGCAGCTCAGACACATAAAAACTAAATCACTCACTGTAACTCTTCTGAATTATCTCAGATGCCAAGTTATGAATTCTTCAGATGCACTTGCAAAGGTAAGAATTCAAGCAAAAGGGTCACTATGAGTTGCACCTTACTTTATCTTTTTGACAATGCACACTCCTGTAATAACCCCACGTGTTCAATACCATACACGTAAAGTCACACATTTACGTACAAGAGATCCTTTGTCAATAAGGTGGAACACAATCTGCACCTCCCAGGCATTTTATTTACCAGCTTGGGGGAGGAGAAGAATTTTCACTGCTCAAGCGTGAGGCTGGCTGAGGCAGCATCATCTATAACCCCTTTGCTTTGCTGGCTCAGAAACCCCTCTTTATTTCCCCTACACACACTTTGTTTCTTCACTTGCCATCTCACATGAAAAACCAAACCCTTTTATAAGAGATCCTGACCCCATGATACACTCCTGCAAGGTGCAGAAACGTCACCACTATGTCAGAAAGATTGTGGGAATCCAGGAGGGCTCCACAGCCAAAAGCTGATCCAAAAGGAGCTTGTACAGACACATTCATTTAGAAAGATGGTGTAGCAGTAATACTTACATTGATAGGCTGCTGAGCCAAGGATTATTAATTATATTGACAGATTAATTACGATAATAAGCACTTGTATGACACATCTGAGAGGTTTATCTTGGACACTAGTATCACTTCAAGTGAGTCACTCCGGTAAAATGAGGGCCTCTGACCCGAAAGTAAATTTACATGCTATTCTTTCCCCATCACCTCTAGCAACTCCATACCACAGAAAAATTGAAAATTGAGGGCAGGAGATGGGTTAGCTCTGGAGTGCAGTGTGTGCCAGCAGGTTTGCTCCTGCAGCACGCACTGACGCAAGCTGTTCCGCAGATTTCAGAAGCTGTGGCACATGCCGAGTGCTTTTCACAGGCTGAGTGCAGAGGGGCTTTCAGATCGTGTTCACTCTAAAAGCAGAAGTAGCACCAGCACAAATTTAAGACCCGCAATGTTCTTTTTTTTGTCATGGCTGGTTAGTTCCAACTACTGCAAGCAAGCATGAAACCAGCCTATGTGTGACCACACATGGTCCTGAATGGCTCATCCAAAGCCTGATCCTGGATATCTTCAGCACTTTCAACTTACAGTGAAGCCCACAACACACTTCTCACTACTGCGCTTGCAAATGCTCAGCATCAGCCTGTTAGCTTTATTAATAAATTTTCTCAGAAAGGAGATGGTTAAAGTTACTGGAATTTGGTATTTTGACTGATGCATATCACCTGTGTTTTTGGAAGGCTGTGGTGATGGACTCCTCCCTGTGAGGAAATAATCACACACTCAACTCAGAAATAGTTAGAGGTGGGATTTCAAAAGTACTGTGCAGTGACCTAACCCATCTCCCACAAAAATCAACAGTGAAACTCTCAGCAACTTCGAACCAAACACAGTTTGGCCAGAGTTGGTAACTCCTGAGGATCCCACCCAACCATCTAGTTTTGCTTCTCTTGGTTGAAATAATAATTATAATAATAGGATCAAATATCATTCATCATAATTGGATGCCTGAAATACAACACCACCTCAAGATTGTATGAGACAGGTATTCATACATGAGACTCAGGATTTTTTGTGTAGATATTCCCATGTTAAGTGCTGGAATTAGATTTTCCTCACACATGCTGTATAGACTTTCTTTTTTAAATATATGAGCAATAAGAAGATACTTAATTGTTGAACCCTGCTGTTTGTGACTCTTTTTGAAAAAAAAAACCTACCCAGGATCATAATATTTGTATATCTATGCCCCAAGACACTACTATCTTTCCTGTGCACATACCCTGCAGGTACCATCGAAGAACTGTCCCAAAGGGACCCTTCAAAGCAGAACAGTTTATGCCAAGAAAACCAATAGCTACCTATAACATTTAATATAGGGTAGTAGCATGCAAAAAAGGCAGAAACATCACTAGTTTCTGATCTAGCAGTTTGTTTGCCATTCTCAAACTGCAAAGCATAAAATGTTAGGTGCAACAATCATTGGAACAGTGACTAAAACAGAGTAAGCTAAATCAAAAGACTGTTAAAGCCAGCTTCTTGTGAAAATTTCAACAGGCTCCACACTGGTCCCTAGTTAGCAGTTTCATTAAATAAACCTGAATTCAGTTGCAGATGCAATATCCCAGATTGAATCAAAATTGCATATTAATAAAGATGGAAAGACAAATATAAATTTTATGTCAACCATATGGAAGTCTTTATTTAATTATTTTAAATTAAGGATACTTTGTTCCCAAAGAATAACAATTCTGTAAAATTATTCAGTGAAGGAACGACAACAACTCAAAACAGGTATTGTGCCACTTCACCTACACACACTAAGTTAGGTGCTACAGAGCAGCTACTCATTTCAAAACATGGTATTTATTCAAAACAAAGGGAAAAGCCTACAAAGCATAAAAACTGATGAAAAGAGAAACACTCTTTTAAATCCTATATGAATACATCCCCTTTATTTATTGAATATTCTTGTATATATATTGTTATTCAAACATTTCTTCAGCTGATAGCCATGTCAGTCATGCTTTATCTCTCCAAACACACTTTTCCTCAGAGTACCCATTTAAAAAACAATTGACCCAGCCTTTTTAATTACACAGAACCTATGTATATTATTAGGTAATAAAACATCCCAAACATATGGCATGTGTATAGACCCAAGCTCCTAGGGCAATGACATGCTGAACATAGCATTTTTCTGCTCACCTCAATTCACTACTACTTTCCACTTTACTTTGAAATCACTGCTCACTTTCCTTTCTCCATCAATCACCTTTACCACTGAACACCCCTACCTTCCATCACACATACTCACCCACACCCCAAACTTTTCACTTATTACTCACATGGTGATCCTAACTGATGCCCGCACCAAATAAAAGTGATGTTTCCATTTCTTTTGCTGTATTTAACCTGTTAACATTGTCCCAAAAAATAATGAAAATAAAATATAATTTACTTTTTTGTTTTCTGTTTCAGCAGATTAACCACCAAAACTAGATTTCTGTCTCTCTTAAGCCCTGAAACTGAGTGCTGCACTTAAACCGATACAGTGAGAGCTGACAAAACTAGAGCAAGTATTCAGATTTCAAGATTGTCAAAGTTGAAACAAGGGAGAGTTAAGTAAAATTTCTAAAATTCACTGTTCTTTGAGAAACAACAACAACACTTGTGCAATTTAATCACAGATTCTGGAATTAATAAATCAGTTCTGCTGCAGTGAATATCAAGGTAATAAACCAGATTCAGGCGTACACACACACACACACATATATATATGTAGAAGCTTTACACTACTGTCAATAAGGTATTCATGGAATTGCTGCCAATATTCAAATTTCTGATTATTTTAGAGGTTGATCTACTAAGGTTGGAAACAGAACAGTTATGTCACATTTGGAAAAGTCAGTAAGACTAAGGAACAAGATTTTCCCAATATCATTAGCTTTTAAAAAAGATAATTAAGTCTTTGTTATTAAATCCATTCAGTTCTCAGGAACATAACAATCCAGTATAAGGAAAACTCTGTTTCTATTCCACTTAAATAAAATCTTATTTTAAAAACTCCAACTTCATTTTAACTAAAATTGTAAAAACTGGCATTTGGGGGATTTTGGTAGAACTTGTAGATTTTTGCAGTAGCAAAATGACATACCTCTAAGTGCCAAATGTCAGCTAATGGGTCAATGACTGAAAACAGGACCTTTGCAGAGCACACACAAATTCAGTTGTACAATACCAAGAATTATTTCGGCTCTGAGCAGGATAAGGTGCAAAAAGTACTGCGAGACAAATGCAGTGCCTATATGAAAGGCTGCTCCTCTGCAATGATCAAAGACATTCTGAAGTTATTGAGAATGATAATCAGTTTGATTATACCCTAAATTATACTAACATAGGTTTCATATGTGATAGGAAACTGTCCAGTGACTTTTATATAAAATGAGCACTCACAAAACAGCATGCATGAGAATAAGAAGGACTAAAAATGCTACTCATTATTTCAAGCTTAGTGGGTTTTCCAGGTAATGTTTTTACAGACTTTTTTCAGAATATTGTCTCCGCCACTGCTGTACATACACTTCGGAGGTTCTAGTTGGCACTGGAAGCCTGAATCTAGAGTATCAGATGTTAAAAGGTGAGGAAAGGGGGAAGGAACCTCAAATTACAAAATTTCTGCTCTCCAAGGGCAGGGAGTGGGGGGAAGGGTCCATAAAAAAAAGTTTAAAAGAGCAGTATTGTATTTTTGGCATTAAACTTCTCTATTTAAATTTATGTAAAGATACCATCAACGATTTCCAAGAAATTTTTTTTTAACATAAAACCCTAAACTTATATTTGTGAACCAAGATGCAAATAGAAAACCTCCAGCACCTGGCAAGCTCTTTCAGGTTAGTCAAAAACCATGTGTTAATTTGAGTCGTCACATCAACAGATGAGGACAGGAGGACTTATTTTTGTTTAGGGACATTTCAGCAAAAAAGCTAAAGTGGGAAACAGCCAGCACAAAGCTTCCTCAAGCCAAACCAACCAGAGTTGATAAAGGGTTTTGTCCAGTGATGCACCAAACTGAACCTGCTAAACTGAAAACCGTTCAACCGTTTGTTTGTCCTTTCAGTTACTTTCTGCAGCAATCACCATTAGTGCTGATTTTATTAATGACTCATAGAAAATGCATTTGTGTTTCAGCTGAGGACAACCACTAATTGACTTTAGCAAATAGCACTGGGTCGGGATTTGAAAAATATTATAAATGAAATTGCAGTTACATGAACAATATGAACAGCAGCAAGTGGGATTCTCCTGCAATAGTATTCATACATTTGATTTGTGCTATCAGGAATAATGCAGTTTTTTACAATACTGGCTCATAGTTTTCTTAGGAAGTAGTGTCAGTGATGCTTCTGAGAAGCTCCTTAAGGCTGTAAGTATAAATCACAAGTATAAAGTGTCCTGTTAAAACCCTCCTTCCCCATCTCCTCTATAAAATTAAAAGAGGCAAATGCTGAAAAGTTAAGGATTTTATTTTAATTGCACAGAGCTGTAGTTATTATTTCTAATTCTAATCTTGAATTCCAGTTCTAACCTGTCTCATATGAAGAAATGCAGAATGGGAGAAAACACTAATGAGTTCGTATTAAATTGTGGTTTATCTCCTTTAGGACACACCAAGCCTATTTACAGGACTTCAGCTGAGAGGAAGGACTTTATTCATCTGCCTTGACTACATGACTTATTCAAGCTCCCAGACACGTCAGGGCATATCTGAGCACTGCCAATCACACTTGATCCCTGAACCCTCAAGGGGGTCTCTGAGTACTAAAATAAAGCAATATATCCCATCCACCACTGTCTTTAAGGGAATGCTGGAACATGATCACTAGACCTCTGGAATAGGCTTATGTTACTTTTTACAAGGGCCCAGAGCGACAGGACAAGGGGCAGTGGCTTCAATCTGAGACAGAGCAAGTTTAGATTAGATATAAGAAATAAATTCTTTACTGCGAGGGTGATGAGACACTGGAACAGGTTACCCAGAGAAGTTGTGGATTTGCCATCCCTGGAAATGTTTAAGGCCAGGCTAGATAGTCTAGTGGAAGATGTTCCTGTGCATCCAAGGCAGGGGGGTTGGAACTAGATTATCTTTAAGGTCCCTTTCAACCCAAACCATTCTATGATTCTGTGATTAGAAGCATGGGTTAACACACTCCACATCACGTCCTCTGCAGAGGCAGGTCAGAGCACTTGTCCTGTTCTAGTTAACACCATAACCAAGCCATTAGAAACACCAGACATCTACTGGCCTAAACATCTCTCAAGCAAACAGCTCACCATTGAAAGCTCCAAAGAGTCCTCATCCTCATCCTCTCCTCCCTGCCACCTGCCACGACAGGAACGTGCTTCCCTCACATGTGATGAGCAAGTCAAGCTGAACTAATTTAGTGCATCACCACAGCAGTCTCTGCCAGGGGTACCCTGTCATGAAGGCCTGGCCTGAAACACTTTAAAAGCTGCTTTGTGGAAGTCTGTTGGTGGCTTCTTAGTGGGCTACTAGGGTAATATTTGAAAAACTAGTCAGAGCTCCCAACTTCACAAGCAGAAACAATGCCAGACAGGGTATTACTTCAAACTAGCATCATTTGATGCCCCTACACCTGAAAGAAAAATGGTAGCTGTTTTGCTCAGCATGGTCTTCTGAAACATCTCATGAGAGGAAACACTTACCATGAAAAGACAGTGAAACATCATTGAGGAAAGTTAAGGTTTTTTGTTAGAAGTGCTTGTACACTTTCTCTCGAAGTTAGCACAATGGCTGAAAATCAACAATTTCTAACTCTGATTATATAAGAGTTTAGTACCATGGATGGAAATGCAACAGTCCAACATGACTAAATTATTAGTTTGTAGAGCTGTTCTTTATACAACAGCCACAACCTTGCTATATGATATTAGAAACTCTGATTTTGAAGGTTGTCATGCCATTTCCCTCTTTAACAGTTCCCGTAAATTTTTGGGTTGGGGATCGATGACAACAGAGCCTGTGCAGAGAACATGTTATGCCTAGCCATACCCAGCACAGACTTCACTTGTCATGTCACCAAGATGCAATTTTCATATATGAAAGGCCTCCTGCAGTTCAAGACTTCTGCATGCTATCCAATATCACAATGCAGTTTTACCAGATTTCCTGTTTTTCACTTCTGATAAGCATCTGTCCAGAATAAACATATGTTGATGTTTCACGTTTTGCTTAAAAAAAAAAAATTACAGCTGATTGGTTTCCCAGTATTTCCTTTTTTAGTTATTTAATGTTAAGCAGTGATATTCCTTTTAGTCCAGACAAATGATTTCTGGACTACTATCTGTGTGAGGATAGTCCTCAGATAGTGAGGGATGAACAGATCAAGGGCAGCCCTGCTCAGAAGGACTTGGGGGTGCTGGTGGATGAGAAGCTCAACATGGCCCAGCAATATCTGCTTGCAGCTCAGAAAGCCAACAGCATCTTGGGCTGCATCCAAAGCAGTGTGGGCAGTAGGGTGAGGGAGGGGATTCTGCCCCTCTGCTCTGCTCTGGTGAGACCCAACCTGGAACACTGCATCCAGCTCTGGGGCCCCAGAACAGGAAGGACATGGACCTGTTGGAGTGAGGCCAGAGGAGAGCTACTAAGATGTTTAAAGGGATGGAGCACCTCTCCTAGAAGAAAAGACTAAGAGAATTGGCATGTTCAGCCTGGTGAAGAGATGGCTTTGGGGTATCCTAATTGTGGCTTTCCAGTCCATGAAGGGAGCCTACAAGAAAAATGAAGAAGGACTTTTTACACAAGCATGTAGTGATAGGACAAGGGAAAATGACTTCAAACTGAAAGAGAATAGGTTTAGATTAGATATAAGGAAGAAATTCTTTACTGTGAGGGTGAGACACTGGAACAGGTTGCTCAGAGAAGCTGTGGATGCCCATCCCTGGAAGTGTTTATGGCCATGCTGGATGGGGCTCTGAGCAACCTGGTGTAGTGGAAAGTGTCCCTGTCCACAGCAGGGAGTTGGGATGGTATGGTCTCTAAAGTCCCTTTCAACCCAAGCCATTCTAGAAATCTAAGGTTGCAGAACAAAGCACTTCCAAAGTTATCAGCTGGGGAAACTGAGGGTGCAACACTGGATTTTTTTTCTTTTTTTTAACACAGGGTAATTCCTGTAATAAATACACAAAAAATATTAAGTCAGAAAGTGCAGCCATGAGAGAAAGAAGTTTCCCCAAATTTGGGATAGAAGGAAAGAATTAGAGAACTTAAATGAGGCAAGATTGTAAACCTCATCACATTAAGTGCTAACAGCAGATTTTGCAGGTTTCTATAATCAAAACCTAAATAGCTGCAAAAATACTATCCACAAACTGTGCTAACCAGATTACTTACATTGTGCCAGAGATGCCTGCTCATTTCTTCTAAAATAGCTGAGTTTGCTTTCCTTTTCTAAAAACAGCATACATGTATAGTCTTAGGATCACGGGCAAACATGGAAGACTATCAAGCTCAGCTAAAACCACATTAAGATTTACAACATTCAGCCAGGCTTGAAAAATATGAAGCAAGATTCCAGATCTTAAAGCAAGTTGGTATGAATCCATTATCTATACCAGGTCTTCAGGCTATGACCATTTGATCTTATAAACATTTCCCGGTTTTTGATAGGTGTTCAGTCATTTAGTCCTTGACTTCCTTCCAAAGGTCTGGATTTACCAGCCAGTTGTAAACTTTGTTTTTAATTTTAATCTTGATTCAGCTCTTCCTCTTGTGAGTTCCCCAGCTGCAAGCTTCTCATCATTAATACCTTATAAAACAGGTAAATCAGCATTCAGCACTGATAAATCTGGTGCAAAGAAGTTATACATCTTCCCCATAGGACCCTTATTTCTCTGCAACTTCTATTCCTCACACTTACTGGTTCTGTTCCAGTTGCAGCATCTTTTAATTGTCTGTATTCTATTAATGCATTTGAGTGCTTACTCTGGAAGTATGGAAGATTGTTCTAAAAGATTATCACAGAGCTTTTTTATTCTGTTCTTCCCTTTCAGTTCAGCTTCTTAGATACTGAGTGTTTGAAACCCTATTACACTTGGATAAAAATTTTAGAATTTGAAAGGAAAAACAAAATCTAAAATTCTTTATAAGACAACCTGGCTGAGAAGTTCTTTATTTCCAAAGACACAGCTCATTTATGTTGTGCTGGCTGCATAAGTAAACAGACTGGACAAAAAAGATCATAGAATCATAGAATCTGCAAAGTTGCAAAGGACTCATCAGGATTATCCAGGCCAACTCCTAGCCCTGCACAGGACACCCCAAGGGTCACACCGTGTGCCTGGGAGCATTTTCCAAATGCTTCTTGAACTCTGGCAGGTTTGGAGCTGTGACCACTTCCCTGGGGATCCTGTTCCAGTGCCCAGCCATGCTTTGGGTGAAAAACCTTTTCCTGATAACCAGCCTAAACCTCCCCTGACTCAGCTTCATGCTGTTTCCTCAAATCCAGTCACTGGTCACGTGAGTGATCAGTACTTGCACCTCCACTTCCCCTTATGAGGATGCTGAAGACCACAATGAGCTCTCCCCTCAGGCTCCTCTTTCCAGACTGAACAGACCAAGTGACCTCAGCTGCTCCTCATACAGCTTTCCCTCAAGGCCCTTCACCATCCTCATGGCCCTCCTTCGGACACCCTGCAATACCTCAATGTCTTTTTTATATTGTGGTGCTCCAAACTGCAGACAGTAGTTCAGTTAGCAATCAACTTTTCTCTGCCTGCCCATCCCTCCACCCACCTACCATATCAACACTTATTTAGGTAGTCAAATTAATGAAAAAAGAGGGGAAAACCACTGCTGTGGAGACAGCATGTACCAGATTAAGATGATATTGTTAATGGCATCAGAATACAAAGAAAAAACAGGGAACTGTCCTCTTAGAGTGCTCTGGTTAACTCTGCAGAATGAAGCGGGGGAAAATCAACATATTGAAAATAAAAGCCAAACAAATATTCAGTAACCACAGAAAACAGAGAAAGAAAACTGACATATACAGATGCAGCACACATGCAAAAAGCTACTCTTAATGCAGTTTCTCATTAACAGAGTGAACAACAAAAAGCATCTGTGGCAGGGAACGTATAGGCATGCCCATATAAACTCTTGTTGATTTAAGATCTACATTACTGTGATCATTATGATGTCTACCAGATGAGTGCAGCATACAAAGCTTCCTGCAACACAGCAGGAGTCAGTCTGACAATGATAATACTATAAATAAATTAATGCCAAAGCACTTCACAACCACAGGCGACTGGTAATGGGATTCATACATTTACTAGATCCAACCTCTGGTGCAGGTCAAGAGCAGCAGCAAAATTACCAGCAACTGAGAAATGTGTGGTGGACTGTGAGAAAGAAGCTGCTGGTTT
The DNA here is from genome assembly GCA_013400515.1 of Erpornis zantholeuca. NCBI lineage: Eukaryota > Metazoa > Chordata > Aves > Passeriformes > Timaliidae > Erpornis > Erpornis zantholeuca. The sequence continues at coordinate 86,210 of VZTN01012072.1, forward strand.
CAGTCCTTTTCCTGACTGATGGACAGGTGTCTGCAATGCTCACAACAGTCACCACAACTGGCACCTCAAAGTGTCTCAAACAGACCGAGGACTGTGAAATGCTCAGCCTCAAAACTGCAAAGTGCAAAGACCACTATAAGCCAACCTTACGTGAATCAACTTCGACACAGAAATGGAGCACATGAGAAAAACCACCTTTACCTCTGGAAATATATTCCAGCAATTATTAATCTCAGGGTCAAAGTCTTGCTTACTTCCAGTCTGAATCTGTGACACGTCATTTGCCAGCCACAATGATGTGCAGTCCTGATGTGAACTTTCCACATGGGGATCCACAGAATGCCTATCCATCCCTGCCCCTCTTTGGGGATGACACCTCTGGGACAGGGTCTGTGCACCTGTTTGACAAGAAGCACTTGGTACCCCTCCCTCCCCCAGGACTCATGCTGTTCTCCTTCCTGCATTGCAAACCACAACCACTACCCAAGGCAGTGTAGGAAGCATTCTTCTTTCTACCAGTATTGAAGTCTGTGGTTGTGGGGAGGAATCATGAGAAGATTAAGGATGCTTGTGAGTTCAGCTGCTTGGACATGACTGTCCACCACAGCCTACACTTTCCATAATGGGATACATTAGCAGTTTTCAAGCTGCTGCACAATCCACATCAACAGTCCATTTAGTTTGGTCCCACATTCATCTCCATATAGCCACCTCCAGAACAGGGCTAAACACCTGGGAAATCCAGAGACTAACACCTCAGTGGACATGCAACCAGATTCTTCTGGCACGATTAACAAGATTTACCTTTACATATTTTACTCTGAGCAACTGGGACAAAAATTGTCAGCTGCAAATGTGTTGAGGGTGTACTCAATCCCTCTGTCTGTGCCATTGATGAAGATATTAAACAGCACTGGTTCCCATACAGACCCCTGAGGGGCACCACTCATGACTGGTTTCCATCTGGACACTGAGCTATTGACCCTCTGGATGGGACCATAAAACCAATTCCTCATCCACCAGACAGCCCAGCCATCACATTCATCTCTCCAATTTAGAGAAGGATGTTGGGGGGTACCATGTCAAAGACCTTACAGGAGTCCAGATAGATGACAACCCGTTGGATGGATCCTCCAGGTCACTGCCAGACATGCTATTATCTAAAGCACCCTTGGAGATATGTTTCCCCATCTACCTTTCAGTGTCTCATATTCCGAATAGAGATTTTAAAACCTAAACTAACTGAGAAACAGAATAGAAAAAGCAGGTGGCAAGAAACCTAATTATTCTCCTCTGTTTATGGCTTTTGTGTGGATTTATAAAACATCTGTGAGTGTTCCATGGGCAGCCATCCAAAGTCCTCTGGAGGAGCCAACCTGATTCACCCAGGCTACTGCCCCTGTGCATCTGTGGAAGCACACATGGTGCTGCTGGACACTGCTCTTACTCATTACATCTGAAATAACAAACCTGGCACACACGCCTTTCTCTTGGACATGCTACCTGCTACCCATAGGGTTTTCCTTGAGATAAGTATTTGTATCACAGGAGCTATAAACATGCATCTTTAAACTACAAAACTCTCACCAAACGGGTTAAGATCCTGTATAACAATGGTGTACTTCATTGGAACAACAGTCTTAGAATGCTCTCTAAATATAATTCAAAATTGGTTGTACTAGAGGAAAAATTTCCTTGAAACAGTTTATACAAAAAGAACTAAAGGGCAATAAGGCAAGAGAGTTCAGGCCAGATTTTGGCAAATTTCTTCCAGTGTAAATTATTCAAAGTCTTACAAACAATTCTGTGTCTTGCATTTATGCAAGCTGGCCATGTCTAAAGGTGTAAAAAGTCTTAGAATCCAACTGATTTTATACCTACTTTTTCCTGTTATTCCAGTTTGAAAGTACTCATGACTTCCTAAGGCCAAACTGTGATTTTGAGCCACCCATGAATTAGACATCCATAAGGGTTTGTAAACAATTTAGATAATGTCCAAAACCAAAATTCTGTAAGAAAACTTCTTTTTAAACTATACCTCAGTAGGCACATGTAATCTAAACCAATATAATCCTTCACTGTGAAACTCTTCAATCGTTTTCTAATAGCTTACCGACTTATGAGGAACTGAAGCAACCTATACCCAAAACCTGCAGTAAGTCACACAGGAAAGCACACTTTTAAAAAGCTACTGTGAGCATTTCAAACATTCATGTAAAAACAGTCTGTAACATCACAGAGAGGGACAATGCCTTGAGCTACTACAGTAGAAAATAGTTTTACAATCTATAGCAAGTTAGTGTTCACCACACACTGATGTTTGTTTCTAATTTTTCAGTATTGTATTCTCGACTATGAACGACAAAGTCATATTGGGCACTCTCATTCTCTACCCACCAGCACTGGGTACACGGTTGGTACTTCTGATGCACCACTTTAAGTGCTGTATTCAGAAGTATTATTGCATCAAAACAGTCATTATTGAAATTTCAAAATCAGACAAGCAAGATGTGGGTAATTTGTGACCTCTGAGAGCTAAAGTATGAATCCATATTCTTTGTTCCACAGACAGCCAGAAAAGGCCAAATTCTCTTTGATAACATGCTACTAAAACACTAGAGGCTTTTCAATGTCACTTACCTTCCTTAGCATGCACAGAAGCCTTGTCTAATGAGTTATTTGTAGAATTTCCTACAGGTTCCTACATCTCCTACAGGAATGGGGAATACTGGAGATAAAACGCTGTTAGCAAAAGACAAAGGTAACTACTGCAGAAGTAAAGGCAGTGATCAGCATACACATGAAACAGGGAATCTCAGGGAAAAGATATTCCCTTATCACTGCAATTGCATGTTTAGAAGTCTGAATAACATTAGACGAATTTCTGAACACCTAAGTAATCACTTTCCACAACTGAAATCTGGGGAGAAAGGTGATGAGGGACACACATAGGGAAAGCATTCCTATTTGATTTCAGTGGACACGAGAACAACCCCCAAGCACAATGTGGACACATAAGCTGTAAACCAACCCACCTACAACCTGGCATGGATGTAAATAACAAGGGAAGTAATAAAACCTAACAGAAGTTTTCTAGTCACTCGTTCCTAAACAGAAGCATTCAGTCGCAAACAATCACCACAGTAAGACCATGACTGATAAAGCAATCAAAATTAGCTCAGCTCCCAAACAAATGGAATTTGAAATCCTTACACTACTTTAGGAACTGGGGAGAAGTTTTACAGGATCTATACTGCATGCAGAGAAAACTGAAGGCACAGTTGGAAGCAGGGGTGATTAAAGCAAGTCCATCCTCAACCAGCCGCTGCTTGTTCCTATACCACTCTAAGTTTTGAGACACTGCTGTGAACCAGATTGGGAACAGATCTGAGTAAACATAATCCTTCATGTCTTTCGTGGTGGTAACTAGAGGAAGAAATGGTGACCTGGTTATATTTAAACCACAAAAGCTCCCAGTTCTATCTACCATACAGACTCACAAACAGACGCACTGCCACAAGAAGGAGGTGGTGTGTGGGCTGCAAAAACTACCACCACCACCAGACGCACTGGCCTGAGGCTGTAGCTGATCTGTACCATAATTAGTCTTCCTAATTTTCTAATCATGATAAAACAAAACAAAATTCCATTAATTTTTAAGACCAGTACCCTAGAAGCAACATGATATCTCCTTTACTCAGCACAAATGTTTATCTCTTCAACTAAGAGCACTCTTGAAATTCAGACTGTTTCAGACTTTACAAGTATCAGACACAACACAAGTCAAATGGACAACATAACAAAGTCAACAATTAAAGCTCTGCTTCAGCACATTTATAAATTCAAGGTCAACCAGGAGTCCACCATTACCTTGATACTGGGGTTGATGGTGACTACTGGGGACACCTCTTGTTTGGCTTACCTATTGACTTGCCTGAGAGAAATTCTGCAGTTTAAGGATTGAAATCACTGGAGACACTTTGCATGAAGAAAAGCAGAGATTCCCAGCAGCATATGAGGGCTAACAACAACTGCCTTACCCACAATTTTGCCATATTTCATGAGAAGAGGAATGCAGGGAAGGAACAAACGCATTTTAGAGGACAATAGTTCCTGACATAAATCAAATAGCAGGATTTTAAGATGTAGCAAAGCCCTGACAGACTCCCCTCCAAGGTAGGCTGGTGTAAAGAAGAAAGAATAGCATTCCAACAAAGGAGACCTGTATCCCGTTCCCAGCTCTTTCCCTGCTCAGGATAACACAGCAAATACAAGTCTTTAGATTAGTTTCCCTTTAGTAAAATGGGGAATAATACTTTATGTTAAAGTGTTGGAAACTACAGATGCCCTGCTATATTAGATGAGGAGCACTGGTTCCTCCCACACTCCAAGCCTAAATAAGGCTATTTCACATAGAAAAGGACCACAAACCCATCTGCCATAAAGACTCAAGGAAGTTGCCCAAGTGCAGAGAAGGGGAAAGAATGTTGTTTTTGTGATGCTTAAACTCCACACAGAAGGAAACTTACCTTTACTATTAAATTAATAACATAATCCCATAAATGTGTTATACAGATTGATACCATAGTTCTCTTCCCTTGTCAGTTAAATTTCTTGTTGTAACAGCAGCAACAACAAAACCTGTGGCTGGATCCCAAAACTACAGCTTTCAAGAAAATCAGTCTCAAAATGCCCATCACACAGAACAAAAAATTAACCCCAAGATGACTGTAACAATCAACTGCAAAGTAAGGATTTACTGTGGAGTCCCCCACAATTCTTACCTCAAGCATAGGGCGGGCACTGTCATGGATTGAAAGAATGTGAGTAATGTTATTCTTACTCAATTGCTCTACATCTCGGGCATCTGTGATAGAGGGAAAAAAGGAAGATAATTTTT
>VZTN01012072.1:91526-104514 GCA_013400515.1 Erpornis zantholeuca
CAAAACCCCCCTTTCAGTGGATACATTTGCACTTGGGAGACAGACCTTGTGATATCCAGGTCTGAGAAGGGAAACCAACCATATAACTTGAATTGAGATCTCAGCAGACAAGCTACGTCAACAACAAGGTTCTTATTTTCTGTGAACCAGTAGAGAAAAATGCACATTTAGCCAATCCATATGATAATTTTAAGTCTAAAGAAAGACAGGTGATAAGATATCAAATGCATGAAAAAGCAATATGCTACAGCAAGGAAGTGTAGTTGTGAAAAGGTGGTTCCTAGACCTGTAACCAAGGGGTTTCAGACATTCAAAACTGGAAAGAAAACTGGGGTGACTGAAAATTTGATGCAAGATATGGCAAAACCATAGGCTTGATTCTACGAGAAAAAAAGGTAATCTAGATTATCTGTCATCAGTGAACTTTCTCCATACTAAACTATCAGCGTGTCAGAAAATGACCTGAAAGAACCACCAATACAGGTAAAAGTTAGTTTGTTCCCATTTGCTTTTGACCATTTTGCTTGAGAATGGCACAGCGCACCATGGCAAGTACAGCAGTGGTTTTGTGATGTGAACACCTGCCTTTGAAATCTGCCCATAAAATCTGTTCACATTAGCCTGGTTGCACACAAAAAAAGAGCACTGACCACAGAGGTTTCAAACCGGCTCTCTCTAGGTACAAAAATAACAATAGCATCACCTGTATGTTCTTTATGTACGTGCAAGAGTTCAATTAGCATCTCTTGTGTCGTCTTATCCACCTGCTATAAAGTTTCAATGCCTTTTCTGCATCACAAAGAGGAGCTGGGCATTTAATTATACTGCCCCATAGACAAGATCCAAGTGAGCACAGCAACAAGCAATAAAATTTGAACCTAATCCAATTACGAAAGCTTCTCTACAGCTAATAAAATGAAGAAAAGAGTCAAAACTGCAAGGATTTTACTCACTACTGCTCAAGCCTGCATGATCAACACAGATGCCTAATCCTTCAGGAGAGAATTAACGCAGATTCTGCTTGAAATAGAATTAAAGCCTAGCTTCACAGAACAAATAAAATTTCCTAAAATCTCAGAGCAACCATTTCAAAGAAAAAATGCTAATGCTTGCCAGGAGAGGTCTTCTAATCCACCTGACCTTCAGATTTTTTTAACTGTTTGTAGGACAGTCTCAATTCCTTAGGGAATACCTAAGCAGGCAAGGATTTGGATGCCCAGAAACCAGCCTAAGCACCCCTAAAAATTACTGGTTTCTGTCTTACAAAGACTAAAGGTAGACTTCAGAGCCTGCTGGCTGGAACTCATGGTGTTAATGTAATGTACACCTAGCACAGTGAGACCCCAATCTCTAATTATCCGTTTGACCTACATGGTAAGGTACACAAGGCAAACTGTTTTATAAGATGATATTATCCAAACTAAATGCTGACTGCTTTGAACCAGTATGAAAGGCCTAATGGACACAGTACGGCTTGAAAAGACTGAAGTACCTTGGTTCTTCAGTTAACTGAGACTTAGGCTAAAGGAATTGCAGCAAATCAGAACTATACAGTGAGATTTCAGATATTCCTAGAAACAAGCTGGAAATGGCCATCCCGGACCTATGCCACAGGGTAGCCAGCAGGTCCTTAATATATTTGGGAAATAACCATTCAAATCACTAAAGCAGAGGAGAAAAAGCTTCCCAGATACTATCTGGATCTAAACTTCTAACAGTTTACCATGGGGAAATTCCCCTGGTTCCCCAACACCTGCCTTCAGTCTCTACAGATACTACAGACAAGGCTATTTAAACAGCAGTACAAATAAGATATCCTGTCACTCATAGCCTAATACCATAAATAACAAAAAAATATTTAGAGGCTATGCAAAGAACCACAAAAAACCAAAAGAACCACCATCACCACAGCAATTGTCACCTCTTCACTGTAGCACAGTGCTGTACAAGCACATGCAGGCTCACGTTTTGAAATCACAGCGTGAAACGCCCCATTTTCAAATGTTAAGATTAAACCTACCTATCAGAGCCCCTCCTGTGTTATCTTCCAAAGGGTGCCTCAAATGTGGTATAATTCACAACATGTTACCTAATGTTCTGTTTCATACAGAAAAATGCTTCTCAGCTGATGCAGTAAAATAAAGCCTTTGGGAAACTCTCTCCTCACGCAAAACGACACAATTCACACTGGGGAAGTCTTCTTCTCTCCCTCCCACATTTAGCCTATTTTCCCTCATTTCATACTATGACTCCAAGCTTAACCTGTACTCATGCAGAGAGCTGCAAACACTTAACTGCAAAAGCAATGCCAAAGTCATCAAAACCAGAGACCAGGGGCCTGTCAGAATTTGTTTCCCTGCAGCTCTGGGAAGCCTTACTGCATGGCCGGAGAGCAAATCACCTAGTGCAGTGTGCTTCCATCCCTCATCAGCAAAAGGGAGACAACACAGCTCCAACCACTCCAGTTAAGACACATCAATGAACTGTACTACAGTGGTGAAGTCCCAAATGTACTTACAACCATTCTCTCTTCAGCATTTTAGTGCCTCCATAGAAATGCAAGGTGAAGGATAAGGACTTCCTCTCAGACAAGGCAAGTCAGCCCAGTATGCACAACAGTACTAAGTCTCAATCTGCAGATGTATAGAGACCACAATTTCATCATCACCATATCTCTATTTTTTTATTAAATAAAGCAAATTTTTGTCCACATTTTATTTTCTATTTTGGAGAGACCTAGACAGAGATACAGCCACCTAAAGAAAAACTTCCTCCGCAGTGGTCCAGAGCACTAAGAGCTATTACTGAGAATGGTTTCCCATCAGGAGAGCTTTGTTCCTGAATCCAGTTATGTGCAATTACAGAGACACACACACACAAACGGTGTACATGAACAAAAACTCCACATCTCCTGTCCCCACTTCACACTATGTTCTAAAACATATTTTGACCTGTACTCTCAGAAGGACCGTTTTGGGGAACAAGAAAAGTGGGGAAAATAGGTCAGTACTCTGTTTAACAGAGTACCAATAAATTGTATTCCTTCAAAAGGTGATCCTGGAAAAGGGAATGGTATCTCCATCTTCTCCTGTTTTCAGTACCTGATATAAAGCCTTAGGAAATGGAGCTCTACAAAAAAATACTAAGCGGATGAGAACAGGAATTAACTGACTCTAGAAACACGGCAGAACTACTTGGTGGGCATTGTCGTTTTATACACTTAGTAATGGGAAGGGCAGAAACTTTCCCAAGACTATCCAGATCATCCACAGCAACACTGGACTCTTTGGGGGAAATTAAACCTCATATTGTGGCTTTCCCCTTCAAATTAAAAAGCCCCCAAATATTCCATGGAAAAAACCTTGAATGATTACAAACAAGGAAGAACACAAGCTCTTTAATACTAAAGGTAGAAACACTCTTGAGTCTCTGGTTTTTGCTACTGCCACAGCTCTTGGTTTGGAAGCAAACTGAGCACTCATTAAGAACCTCTTATCAGAAGAAATGGACTTTTTTTCATATGTGCAGAAAAACAGGTTGTCCTGACAATCCCTTAAGGAACAAAGCAACCATTTTTATTGTGAGCATAGGTGACTTTCAAGGGACATCAAGTTTCCAGTGCAGCAGACAAGTGGACATGGAGTCCCACAATAAACTCCTTGTCTTTCGAGGAGACTGCATTTCATCTGTAAGGCACAAATGAAACAAACCAAATTTTCTCCAACACTAGAGGCAGGAAAAAGAGTTAACCTCCTCTTTCTTTCCCCTCATTTTTCTCTCTTAACTCCCTCCCATTTGCAAAGATATAACTCCTCCTTCATTTTCACAGAATTCCAAGAGCTCTGTTTTCTTCTGGGCTTTCAGGCCAGACTCAGTCTTGGTGTTTTATATGGACATCTATGGCTCTTCTTGAATTTTTCTGCCCTCTAGCTGTGCAATCTCAAATACACCCTCTCAGGAGCATACCACAAATTTTCATGTGCTACTAATAAGCTGAATCATGCTTACAGAGCCTCTAAGATAAAAAGCACTTGAACACAGGCCAAGACCTGTGCTTATTCAGGAAAGTTTTTCAGAGACATACTCAAGCCCCGTGGACTTAGGGGGATTTCAGGAGATACTTCAGTGCTTTCCATAATCAGCACTACGTATAACTTTCTACCCTAAAGACCCTTAAGGGATTATTAAAACCCCTCTCAGTCTATGTGCTTAGAGGTTCGTGCAGCAGCAAACGAAACAGAAGCAGCAAGCTCAGCTCCCATTTCTGCCACAGGTTCATTTCACAAGCTGTTCCTGGGCCTCAGTTTATCTCCCAGTCAAATGCAGAATTTGCACTGCTCTATCCTGGACTGTTTTTAAGTTTATTAGGCCTAAAAGCAGAAATACAGCTGAATGGTGAATAATAATTCCCCAATCAGAACAACTGCTGAATGCCTTCTCCAGACAACAGCCCTCCAGAATTAAACATCTCAAACATCCTACTTTCACTCGGCAGAAAGGCACTCATCTGGAACAACTGTGCCTCTTCCTAGTCTGCCAGTGTCCCCAGAGGTCTCCCATGCAGCAGCAAGACAAGAGTGTGAGTAGGGATAGTACTTTGATTTAGCTCTGGAACCTGTGCATGCTCAGGCTCCCCGAGGAGCCACTGGGGAAAGACTATCCTCCAGAGGGCAGATCAGAGCGATTTACAGACATTTCCCTGACTCAGCTTCAGGAGAAGCTCCCTCCTCTCCGCTCCTGCTCAGGGACTCAGATAGTGCCTTGAATTCTTAGCTTTGTGTCTGGGCAAGATGCCCAACTCCAGGGATTCAGTGTTTCCTCCTCTTACTGACAAGATGCATCTTTATTCAATTCAAGCTATCAGCCTTAAACTGAAGAATGGGAAACTGGTCAAAAATGCATTACAGGAAATAATTGTGTAAACGTCTGTCTTTACAAGTAGCTAGTCATTTCAGCTGCCCAAATCAGGATACTCTGACAAACCCCAACTGCACACACTGCTGTGTATTTCTCAGTCAGTGATCCCCTTCGTGGCAGTCTCAATGCTCATTAGTCACTTTTTTTAAAAGTGCCACAAATCAGAGCATGCCCCAAGAACATGGGTATCAAACTCCTTCAGAAAAATACACTGGTAATTAACCCAACAACCTGTCCCCAAACGGGATGACTTCACTGCACAGAGAGCTTCTTGCAACTGCTCCTAAGCGGTGAGGCAAGGGGGTGTTGCAGGACAAGGGATGCAGAAAAGACTAAGAATTTTAAAAGTATGCTCTTGTATTAGTGAAGTACTATAACACTCATGTTTTCTCTTCCTCTCCAGATATGGTAGCTTATCTGAGATTATAACAGGTACTTGTGATGGTAGAACGTAGTCATTAAATGCAATATGAGCAAAGGTCATAGCACTAAATAAAAGGACATTTTGGGTGTGTTTTTAATTAATTTAAAAAACAGACTCCATAACACAAATGCTGGGGTTAACGTCAACTCGTCTTTACTCTCTTTTATGGAGGTAAGCAGAAGCATTACACCCTCTGCTTCTTTTTCAGCGAGGTTCCCAGAAACACTGCCCACTCACAGCACCTCCGCCTGCACGCCTCTCCACGCAGGCGTGACCTGCCGTGCCATTCCAGGGCCACTCCCAAGGCACAAGGAGAGCAGACAGGGCAGCACAAGTGAGAGGGCCACAGGCCTGCATGGGCAGAGATGCTGACTCACTCCACAACCTTGGCCAACTCCCTTCCACTGAAAACAGAACTGCACCAGCAAACAGATGCTCCGGCTGAGTTTCGCTCCCCTGGGCGGACTGGCAAGGGCTTACCAGCGGGATGGCCACAGTGAGAGGGACAGATTGAGAGCCATATTACCAGGGCCCACCTGCCCACCTTGCCAGACTACCTGAAACCTAAAGGACTCCACTATCCAACATCCTCCCAATTCCACCCCTCACCTCAATTACTTCAGGATCAGAAAAAAAAAAAGAGGAAGCAACATGGCTGTGACCAAGTTAGTTAATTTTGTCATCAGACCATGCAGTGGTCCATCCAAAGGACTTTCAAAACTACCCTCTTGGCTTTATTTTCCTACTTTTTTCATTTTTCTCCTTTCGTTATCAGCATGAAATCATCTCCATCCTCTCATTTTCCTTAACATGGCATGATTAATTCCCTCACGCAGTAGCCATTGTACTTGTGTTTGTGGTGTGGCAAAAGACAGCTTTTAACTTCATATGTACCTCCAGGCTGCCTTCGAAAATGATCAGCTCCACATCCTAAGGGGCAGCAAGCACTGGATCCACTGTATGGGTCAGCAGATACAGAGGCAGGTAAATCAGGCAAAAAAAACTGAACTCATGGGTTTCAGGATGGGGAGGCAAGGAAGGAAGGGTGGGCATGAGGCAGAGAGAAGGTGCAGCACCATTTAAATCCAATGTCGACACTGCCAGTCTTAACAGACCAGGTGTGGCATCAGACAGGCAAGGAAGGACAGGATATCTCAGGAGCCTCTATGAGCCCTGCTTAGTTGTTTTAGCAAAGCATAGGAAATATAGGGTCTACATGTATCAAAACAGCTGTACATGCACAACTGGTTTATTTCTGAGTAGGGAGAGTCAGCCAGAACTGCAGCTAACAGAGTGCTTTGAGAACAGGCCATTTGTATGGACGTCTACATAAAGTTTCCTGTATTTTCTAAATGTGTCTGTTTTTCTGTACACAAAAAACAAACCTCATGCATAAAGGAAAAAATCCATAGAAACTTACATCTGCAACAGAGACAGTGTGAGTATCAGTGGTCAGGCTGCAACAAGCAGACTTATCAGTCTCACAAGCCGTGATAACAGAACTCTTTAGCAGTTGTTATAAACAACCAAAATAATGAAAGCAATGAGCGGGAGGCACAGTAAGCCTTTACTTATAAGGAGGGCTTGCAATAAGCCTTACAAAGAATCTGCCTGGCTCACAGGCTTGCCTGCCAAGCACAGGAATTGTTTAAGGCAGGCCAACATTCAGGAATTCCAGCTGAAGCATGCTCCAAGGAGATGGTACTCATTTTACTTTTCTCAAAGTACTTGCAGCACAGCACACAGATGAGAGAGCAAATGAGTTCTTCTTTAAGTGCCACCAGGTGAATCAGACATGAAGCAAGATGGAGTTAAAAAGCTACAGAGATGCCAGAGAATTCTTAGTGCCTGCAATACAACACCTTAGGACCCCTGCTAAGTAATCCTAGTAATCCTAGAGATAATGATAAAACTAACCTTATCCGCTTTGTTGCCAATGAACAAGCCAGGCAGAATCTGTGAGAAAGAAATATAGTATCAAATATAGATATCTTGTGGTAGACAATTTGACAAAGTTCAATTTGCATACAGGATGGAACATACTACTTTAGCAAACTATTGTCAAATGCAATCTAAAACATGCTGACAGCATTTTGTGCCTCTTTGCAACATTCTCAAACCAGATAGCTCTAGGCATGCTGAGCTTTGACAGCATTCCTTGGCAGACGGGGTGTAAATTGTGGGGACTCTCCAAGGACAGCAAATGTGGTTTACAAATTATGAAGGAGGCCTTGCAACACAGCCCTCCCCTGCCCCCCACAGAAGGGTAAGAGTTACCCTCATGGAACTAATGATGAAACTTCACACAGCTAAGGTGATTTGCCTAAAGTTGCTGAGGAAGCTGGACAAAGCACTGCAAAATTACGTCCTTCAAGGCTTTTGAAGTGCAAAGCCATGCAAGTCAAGGCTGCAGCACTGTGGGGCTCAGAGTAAATCACTGCAAACAGCGACTTGTGTGTTCACATAGAAATTGACTGCTGAAAGTCCATGAAACGCATGTTTCTCTCCCTGATCTACCCACTCACCCCGCACACTCCCAAATGCCATCATGGGTCTCAGTTACAGGACATTCTTTAACTGGGGAGTTTCAAGGTCTGCCCAAGGACCAGCATGTGCAGTCTGAGGACACGTGCACACACAGACACAGAGGCAGGTGACACCGTAGTGCTACCCCTCCCACCCTCCCATAATCCTCCCAACTTGGGAACAGCAGTAGGGACATTAAAAAAAAAAAACAGGCACACAGAACACACACTTTCTGGCCAAGATTTTTGTTCTCTGCCACCTGAAGTCTCTGACCCACACCCATGTCCTTTGAGGAGAACAGAACTGTGGTGGTGAAACCATACGATCCATTTTTCTTCAGCCCATGCTAAGCATACTACCAACACAAATATGTCAGCACTGACTTCCTATAGCCTTAGCAACACCCCAGTGTCACCACAAGAGCAGCAACAGTCTCTCAGGCACAGCTATTTAAAGGGAAAACTCCACCCATTCAGCTCAATCCGGCAGCCGTGAAGTTCCAAAAGTCATGACGGACTTTTCATCAGGGATTATTGCCACAGCCTCCGTTTCACTGCAGCCTTCCTACTGAAAGGTGACCCAGCTCACCATGCACAGGTTAGCAGGGCCAGCAGAACAGCCTGAAAGATAGATTCTGACCTGCCCTAACTTCAGGGCTTTCCTCCGATAAAAGCATCGTGTTCACTGCTATTTATCGAGCCTTGTGGGAAACAGAAAGGCTGTAGCACCTCTTGCACTCCTCACAGCTTTGGTTTGTGCAAATATTGCTCCCTTTAGGCTTTGTTGGGCAATCATTCTATCTGCTGTATCACACCAGCTCTAAACACAGGGCTCAGTTCTCCCCCTCATATTGAAAGATGGCTTTTCCAGGACCCTTGCTGCACCTTGCTGCTTGTAGACCCGTGCTTGCAAATTAAGGGCTGATTGACAGCACTGGCTCATCAAGAAAACAGTTCTTTAGTCTTGTACAAACAGGCACCTGTACATTTTTCACAGATAAGCTCAGACAGCTTTCTCCTTTTTCCTTTCTCTTCATCTGTACAAATTCAGTATTCTTAGAAAGACAGCAAAAATCCCCAGGGCAGTTTCCAATGCCAGGGTATCATGTGGGGCAAAGAACCTTTATAACATCCTGCTCTCCCCTTCCATGTGCACAAGACTCATGGTCTAAAAGGAAAATTCAATATTTCAAGCACTCTTGATGACACTGCTAAAAGTGCAGGTCTAATGCTGCATCCCAGGCTAGGAAAAAGAAACCTGTAGCTGTTCCAGAGAGGACAGTACTCAAGAGTGATTGCCAAAGAGGCCAAATTCTGCAAACAAAATGTTCTAATGCAAAAGGGACTCAAGTTATGAATGAACTTCACCAATGAGATCATCCCAGTGAGCTCCCTCAACTTATACTTAAAAAATGAAAAAAAAAAAAGGAAAAAACACCTTTCTCATATTTTAAAATAGCTGTCTAGTATTTCCTATCTGCAGCACAAATCTTCCATCACACCACCACTGCTGTGGACTATAACATTCTAGACTCTAGGACATTATTTCTGCATCAAATGAGCATTCTCAAGAGAGAATAAAAGATTAATTTCCAGTCACAGTCATTAAGCTTTGACATTAGAATTTAAAGATACTGAGAAACACTGGGGGGTTGCAGAAATGAGGTTTCTTGTTGGCAAAGGAGGAAAAAAATCGAGAAATCTGCATTTGTGCATCATGAAGCAATGCTATATGCTAGATAAGTAATTAGGACACCGTGCAACCAGGGACAGATGTTACCCCTGTGGTACTAGTCATTCTAGAAGCAAGAAACATTACTATGGGTGAAAGCTACCTGGAAAGAAGTGAATCTTCATGTCATGCTGACTAATACTTCAGCACTTGACTATGGCTGGGAACTTTCAGCTGTGTCATCTCACACTGCCTTCAGTAACTGCAACCCCGGGCCGTGCAAAATGAAGGCTGATGGCTGCTAGGGGTGTGTGAGAGAGAAGGGGTGGGAGTCAGAAGAGCAGAAAAATAAGGTGGTTGTTTTTGTGAACTTCTCAACCACTGCTTTATGAATAAAAACAGTAGCCTCTTTATATGATCTGAAACATTGAGAAAATGACCACAGAGTAAGCAACTGATGTAGAAGAATGCACGACCATGGAAAAAGGACACCAACGCCTGTCTTCGTTTGTACCTCACATGAGAGCAGCTCATGCTCTCCACCTTCACGAAGAGAGAGCCCTGGAGCAGACAATAGTTGCTAATGCTTTTGTCAGTCCTCTCTGACAATACACCTCTCTGGAAAATGACTTTAAGGGCTCCTTTGCTGCTGTTTCCTATACAAACAAATGCCTATAAAAAACCATCTAACTCCTTGCCCAACACTGCTTCTAGATGTGTTAGTACTGATGGGCACTCTGGAGAAGTTCTGGGGCTTTCTCAGAGATGGCCAGGCACTCTAAAAGGAGAAGACAAGCCTACCTTTGTCCAGTAGTACAGGAGAGGGCCACATATCAGGGAGGGGGATTTGCTGCTGACATGAACTGGCACAGCTTCTCTGACTTCCATAAAATTGGCTACCTCAGCTGTAACTAGCCACACTGGTTTAAATTTCTTATTAATCCACTCCTACAACAAACAGGGCTTATCTGCCCGTTTTGTAGAGATAACACTCAAACCTTCTGAAGCATTTACATGAATACCTATCAGTTAACTTTAACAGCACTGAACAACAACTAAACCCCAGGAAGAGCTCTTCACCAAGATCCTGTTCGCAGATAGTCAAATCTTGTCACCATCTCAGCCACTAGACTTCAGCTCCTGGAAACATCTTTATGCATTTCAACCACAGACTTCAGCTTGAACTTTGAATACAAGTCAGAGTTAGACATTAAGCACGAAGACAAATCAGACCACCCAGACAATTTCCTAAGTCGGACCCCCTTACTCATTCTGTAAAATACACATTTTAAAAAATGTAAGAAAAAAAGGTGAAGTACTGAAAATTAATATTAGCCAGGTCAATGCACATTCACAAGCCGATTCTCCTTCTCTGAACAGAATAAGAAAGGTATATATGAACAAATGCTTTCAGTTTAATTTTGGAAATGTCAGAATGCTTGGATGGACTTTAGGAAAAAAACTAGACTGGGCTAATTTTAGAGAGAAAATTAGCAACAAAAGACAGACCCTACCTAAATAGAATGCCAGGCCTCCAGCCCTTATAAGCCTAATGGCCACATAAAGTCATGTGCAATAGCTATTTTGCTATTAAATACATCAGTATCATTGGACAGAAAAATAAGGAGGGAATCATGTCATCGAGAAAGGATCAGCATCCAGAGGCTGCAGCAGTCCCTGGAGCTCTTTCTTACCACACCCATTACAGGTCATCATAAATCCTCTTCCCTTGGCATAAGTACAAAGGGATTCCTTAAATGAAGTAATCCACAATCAAATAAGCTGATTATTTTCTCCTACCATCCGTATACAGCTCTACCACAAAAAAACATACTTCAGCTGGAAACTAAGGCAATTTGTATTCATTGACTAAACTGAGTCAAGCAAATACCCTCCTACATCTGCCTGG
Organism: Erpornis zantholeuca; assembly: GCA_013400515.1. NCBI lineage: Eukaryota > Metazoa > Chordata > Aves > Passeriformes > Timaliidae > Erpornis > Erpornis zantholeuca. The sequence continues at coordinate 102,974 of VZTN01012072.1, forward strand.
AGGGCTCCATGCTTCCCCTTCCCCTTCAGCTTTGCCGACTCGCAAGATCAGAAGGAAAAGATGATCCAGGAGCACATTCTGAAGGTGACAGTACCAGACCAACATGTGGAACCCCTAGAAAAATAAACCCTGATGGCCAGTACCCGACATGGTTGTAACCTCCTTAAAGGAGCAAGCCCTTCCCAAACTGCTGAACATCTCAATCTCTTAGATACAGCCATAAAAAAGGCGAGAAAAAATACAAGTAGTGTTATGTTTGTCCTGAAAGCTCCAGTTGGTACACGTCAGGGCAACATTTAACAGAATTAAAATTATCAAATTGGCCAGTCACAGATTGACAATTCCTACCCACATAGTATCACAGCACAATATAATACAGCTTCAAAGGGCTGAGAGTTGTCCTTTTGGTTTTATTTTTTTTTCTCCCCAGATTGCAACTTAAGCATCCCATATTGTGTCCCTCTAAATGTTCTGATAATTTCAAACGTTCCAAGAAAAATACTATAAACATACCAGAAGCCTAAAAGGAGTCTCTCTTAGCTGCATTTCTTTCTAACTAGCCATTTCTAGAAGGCTAATATCAATGAGTGGCTAATATCACAGCATTATCCCCAGACTTTGAAAGCAAAAACTGAGATAAGGAGCAAGGGAGGTTCTACTCCCTATGCACTAACTCAATTCTTCAGCAGACAGATCTTTTCCCTGCTGAAGGTTTCTATTTCAGTGTCTCTACCCATAGGATGAAAAGGCTTCCCCTTCCAGGTGGCACACTAAGCACTCTGGATGTTCATCAATCTGAATTCCAGGGGCAAGGATGTCAGACTGGGACAACATGTGAGCAGCTATTTCTAGCTCTTCTCCTCCGCTTTATCAGAGGCCACCCACACAGCAAAGCTACTCCCAAAGCCCTCAAAGGAGGATGTAAGACAGAGGAGATGACTCAACTTCTGTTCCTCACAGTAAGCTATATATAAAAGGCTAGTTACCACCACACTTTCAAACCTGGGTTTTAAACAGAGGTGGAGATACTGAGAAAAATCACAGTTGTGCCTTGATAACCACCATGACATGCCAGGGGAATCGGTGCGTACAATAAGCCCCCTACTGCCAAAAGGCCAACACCCTTTGCAAAACAGATCCATCTTCCTTCCTCACTGCGATCTCCACTGGGGCCGAGCGCTTTCCTGTCCCACCGGCACCGGGCTCAACCCTCCAGCGACAGCCCGCGTCCACAGCCTGCTCCGCGCCCTGTGAGCGGGGCGAGCTTTAGCCAAGTGACACGATTCAGTGCCGCGCTCGCTGACAGCCCCATGCCCCGGGTCCTGCCGCAGGTCAGGAGGTGCCGGCTCTGCCCCACGGCAGCCCCCAGGGTTGGGGGCCAGAGCGAGCACTGAAGCCCGGGGCCGGGGGCACGGCGGCCCTCGCCGCCCGTCGGGAACTCGCTTCGCTCGGGAAGGAGAAGCCCGGGCGCGCATCACCGAAACCAGGGCCCCCCTCTCGCCCGCCCGCGCTGCGGCTGGGGAGGAGGAGGCGGCGCGCCC
>VZTN01012073.1:1150-13602 GCA_013400515.1 Erpornis zantholeuca
CCAATAAGAAAATAAACTCTTGTACAGAGCAAAGTAATCCACTTGCTGGTTTGGGTACTTTAACTAATTATCACGGAATACAGGAAAAAATAAAAAAAATTAATTTTTAGCTTTAAGATACATCAATGCTTTTGGAGAGATAATGCTACAAGTATTAGATCATATTGTCAGGTGCATACTAGCCAAGGAAATACAATATTCCCACAGTCCCACAATTTATTTTATCTTTAAAAATGACNGTATTTAACAAAAAAAATCAGAAACACTATGATTCAAATTTATAACCACATAGTTCACAAGAACTCTGCAGTACACTGTCTTGAAAATTAGGCACTCTTGGCATCAAAACCATTCCTGAATAGGTATTGTATACATTATATATTATGCAGCTCCTAGCACAACAGAGCCTTGTTGCAGCCATTTGGGGTCTCTGGCAGTCCTAAGACATGCAGTTAAGCACAAATTACCAGAGAAAAGCTCTTCTTCCACTACTAGATGCAGTCAGATACAATTTTACTTCTTCTGCCACAGAAGGACATAGAAGGACACACAAGATGCAAAGACTGAGGTCCATTGTCTTCTGTTGAAGAATAATTCTTCAGATCAGTTGTCTGAGTTTTAGGCTAGTTTTATTGTAAACTGAGCAGATATTTTGTAATCCATTTTCTTCCACAGTTCTCTAGCACATAATCTTCAGAGTAGTTAATGGTATTCTAACAGAATTGCAATTTACAGTATAGGATTCAGAGCTCATGAGGATGTCATGATTTAGTCAAGGTAAAACTGCCCTCTGACCAAATGGCTTGAATAGTATTACTTAAATTTCTGGACTATCACATACCAGAACACTCCAAGCCTTCCATTTTGCTCTCATATAAATGGAGCTGGAGTATTTCTAAGTTTACTGTAAATTACTACCCTAATTTTCAACAGTTTCTGACATCATTACTTTTTAAGTAAGGGCAAACTTTGAAAAACAATGTCTATATAAATATGAATTTATTAGTTTGCTTACTGTCAGTGTAAGAGGAAAAAGGGAGATAGGGATAAAATTTTACAAGTCATTTCATAAGGAGAGAAGATAGTATATTTTCTGCACCATGCTGAAATATTTTGATAAAATTAACAAGTGAAAGCCTCACAGGTTTCACCATTGTTTAGAACTTTGATCATTGATTTTTGTAGATTTTTTTGCAAACCACACTTTTTCTATGTATTAGATTCCTTTTTTTGAAAGCACAGGAACTGACCCATAAATAATATCACTGATCCATGCAAGGCAATTTTAGTATACTGATACTTGCTTGTGTGCATGACCCATGTATTTTTCTACCAGAAATAATTGGTTCCATTAAAATATCTCTATTTGTGATTTCTCTAAAAAGTGAAAATAAGAGACAAAGAATGACTTAAAAGATTTTTTAAAAAAAAAAAATGGTGAACAGAAACAGTCTCTTTACTTCTTAAAAATAAGTAACTTAATCTTCTTTAATCCTAAAAATATACCTTTAGAGATATACATCTTTATTACTTCTAGAATTAGTGAGTTATAGTGTGGCAACATTTGCCTGGCCTAGCACTCTATTAAGGCATTTTCCATGTGCAAGACCCAGATACCCATACATACACTGTTTAACTGACTTAACACATTTATGTCCATTAAAATCCTTTTTAAAATTACGAAACGAAAACCATTCTGTAACAAAGTTAGTAAACACAAAGTATTTCCCAAGTAGACTGAATGAAATGCAATGAATTAGCACCTAAGTAATACATTATCTATTCTGATATTAGATCACTGTTTCACAACTCAATCACTGAAAAAACTCTTTCAACTTCAAATTCAGCAATGCCTATGAAGAATAGCAAATTCTTCAAAGGCATAAGACTAATTAATATCATGAATGACTGTGACAGAGGCAGATAAAATACCAAAAACCACAATTAATAGGATCAAAACCACTTCATGATAAATAGTTCTTTTTTGTATGGATGTTACCTGAAAAGTGGCCAAATATTTATATATGAACAGAATGTGTATATTTCATATATTTATGGGAAGTTTTTAAAAATATAGAAAATAATGAAACTGTACCAGCAAGAGTATTTCACATCCATTTTCCAGGAATATAAATGAACATGTAATGCTCAATTGTAATACACATTGCTAAGATTGTTAATCATATTTAACACTGGAGTTCTACATACTATTAAATGGAAATTTATGTTGAAATCAATAGCAAAATTCCCATTGATTTAATAGACCCAAGATTCAGCTATTGGCAGCAACACAAATTACTTTATGGTATATATTCATAACAATTACTTTTCATAGAGCACAAGGGATAAACACTACCAATTTAATCATAATCCCTGTCAAAGGAAAAATTGTGTATCTCAGCATATTCCTGAATGAGATCAGAATATGGACTACATGGCTTGGAAAATTTCTTTCTCCAAATCCACACACGATCTGGGGTCACAAGTTTGTCCTGGGAAATGTCATACATAATGAAGAAATTCTCATGAGCATATAAATTCAAAGAAGCCAAAGCAATAATAATATGAAAGTCTCCTCTCCTACTGGTACATCAGTGGGAAAACATTTACTTTCAATAATGTTATCCATTTGCTTTGTTCCATTCTCATTTAGGTTCTGCACATTTCAGCAAGAGAGATCCTCAACTTGTAGTTGTTTTGAACTTTTCAGTTCTTGAAACGTTAGTGAAGTGTTTTCAGGGATTTTGGAGAAGGTCTTCAGAATGCTGAGCATAGTTGGAAGCTGACCCATATCTGCATTTGCAGCTTTGACCCAAGGGCACAGAACCTGGGGACGAGGGTGGAAGGGGGAAGAAAACATTTCCAGGAAGGATAATTCTGAAAGATATGATATGGTATACTTAGTTCTTCTTTGGGCAGCCTTCCTTTAGGCATGGACTTCTTACAGTTGCTGGTTTTCTGGATGTTGGGGGGAGAAGTATGCCACTATCCACAAAAATATATATATATAAAAGCTATGAGCTTTTTGTTTATAGGAAGAAAATTCCCTGGTATCATAAAAAGGGATCTCTTCATTCCATAGAGATCAGTACCTCAGAGGAGGCTAGGATTAAGGCAAAGACAGGCCTTTGTACACAGAGAGTGGCTCTATGTTTTCCCACTTCAAAGTTACAATGATTCATTTTAAACAAAACCCTGCACCTGTAATTTCTTATCAGAGTGGGGACTTTTGCTTGAGCTACCAAGACCTTCAGTAATCAGATCTGCCTGCTAGAAAGAGGGCAAGAGAAATTTTTATGTATTCAACATATATATGTATTTGCACACACTCACACACACATATACAGCCACAAATATGCACGCACACAAATTTATAAATAGATGTCTATATATGTACATATGCAAAGAGACAATATGGAAAATCATAGTAGACTTGGAGTGCTACCCTCTTGTCAGAACTATTTAAACTACTATCTACACAGTACATATTGAAACTCAACTTTAAGATTTTTTTATTTTTATGTACAGTTCATTTTTTTCCTCTGGAAATAAAATATCTAAATACAGACAGACTGTAATGTTGTATATGTATAGCTTTCAACAATACTTTAGCTGAATAAATGCTTTGTACATAGTTCTGTCTTTTAATGGAGTTTACAGCTACATTGATAAAATGGATTCCTCATTTCCTTGATTGTTTTAACCAATAACAAGCAGAGAGACAATTACAAGTTAATATTAATAAGCAGCTCAAATAACACTGGTTAAATTATGTACAATACAAACCATTCATACAAATGAAGACTAGGATATTGAATTTGTTACAATATTTTGTAATAAAGATAAGACAGCCACTTATAACTTACATGTTCTCCTCCAGGCATTTTCCTTCTTAGAGATCAGTTGCAGTTTCTAAGTAGTTTAGCTGGCCTAAACTCAAACAAGTTTAAAGAATCAGATCTTAAATAGTCAAAGAAACATTAGACCAGAATGTCTGCTCACATGTAAATTCCAAATGTTTGCCCATCTTTACTAGGAACAGGCTTGCTCCATGGAAAAAGAGCCACCAACACCACCTTGAATGTGCCTACTGTGTGCTGGGAAAAAGTCATGACACTTTGCTGTGTTCATATAATAGGGAATACTGAACTCTAAACATACTTTTTTCCCATTTTTACAAGTATTTACTCCTACAGTGTTATTTACCAGTACAGCTACTCCAAGCAGTAGAATGCATGAGTGGGGATTATTGATTGGCATGTACTCAAAGGACTTTCAAGGAGATTTCCATAACAGTCTGTGTTAGAAACCTTTTACTGTCTAGTTAATCCATTTTGCTTGATGATAGGTTGTGCTGAATCCTTAGATATCAGACAATGAAAGATTTCTTAACAGGAATCTCAATAATGTACGCTGAAATGTGTGTGTGTCTGTGTATGTGTATGGTTTCATTTCAAATCCATAGTGATTTACACCTAGATTGATACATGGAGATGACTGGGCAAAAATTACATTAGATTGTTTTCCACTAACATATTTGCAGCCATTTGACAGCAGCAGCAGCAGGTAGACACATTCCAGGCAATAGATGTGGCCTTCCTCCTTGAGGTTACAGCCCTGTCATTCGACCGCTTTTATTCCCCAGGCTTCAGTCTCAGACTCGAGTTGGTCCTCACCCTGAAGGGAAGTAGGGTGTGTCACTGTGGTAGTTGTAATCAGGACACACCTTCTGTACTAGTTTATAATCTGTACTATAAAAGGAAATGTAAATACAGATTACTTTAAAGGGCTTGGAGCAGAGCCATGAAACGTGGCTCTGGGTCTGCTCCTGATAACAGGTTTTTGAAGGGTCATAGTTGCAGAGTGTATTCTTGGTAGCCTTGTCAACCTTTTCATACTCGATTCGACAGTTAAAGGACTTGGAATCTTTGGCATCAATCACTGTCTGTTGTGCCAAGTCAAATTCCACTATTTTTGTAGGGGGCACTAGGCTCACAGATACATTCCCTTGACCAGTGGAGTTATGCCTGAAGTAAACACTAAACGTCCCATTGCCATGGTCAACGATTTTCCCTGTTATTAACAGATTTAGCTTCACAGTCTTGATGTTGGAATGAAAATCTCCCCAGCCAAACATTTTCTTAAATTTCCCAGTCTTGACGATGGGCCGTCTCTTTGCTCTGGGCCGAGGCTCTTGCAGATCTGTGGAGTTCCTCAGCCAGTCCCAGAGATCTTGCTCAGAATAAGTTTCTGGGGCATCATATCGCAGGTCCAAATCTGTATCATTTTCCTTTCCACGAAAAGTCTGTGACAGCAGTCGGCTGATGGACAAGTCTTTGCTACTTTCTGTCCATATGTGCTTTAGTGTGGATTTGGAGTTTCCTGATTTTAGAAGTTCTGTTTTTCCTCCATTTGTTAAATTTGCACAGGTAACCTGAAAAAGAAGGGAAGAAGAAAGAAACAATATATTGAGATATATGATACAAAACCCATCATTTCCAAGTGAGACCAAAAAGATCAGATTTCCAAATCACAGATAATGATTTTCTTAGAAATTAAATTGTACTTCTCTACTCAGTAAACCAAAAGACAAATGTCTGTTTTCCTCCACTTTCCAAGTTTTTTACATTGGCCTTCAGATTTAATCTCAGACATTCACATTATTCTTCTGTTGTGATGTTCTGTAAGTGATGAGTGTGTAATGAATTACTACAAATCTGAGGTACACAGTCTGATCCTTCAGGTTTGTACATGGCATCTCAGAGTGAAGTGTTCTTGCTTGAATATTCACTCTGCAAAGTTGCTGTGTCTTCCACAATCAGAGCCATATTCATTTATTTTTGTTGCCCCTGGAGTCCACTGTCAGGGTGTTGTCTTGGTGGTGCCAGCCTGACCATGCTTGGAGTCCATGTCATTATGAATCTAATAATAATAATACAATTTCCCTACTCCTTTTATGAATACTCATTGGTCTCTGTTCAGTCACAACTACAATATAAATAACAGAATAATTAAAATTTTAATGAGTTTTGAGTCGACAGCTGTACATACTGCGTACTCCACATCAGTTAATGCAGGAGAAGTCACAGCCTTTTCCAATAATCCCTTAAAGACCAGCTACTGATTTGCCTTGTCTATATCTAGTATGACAAGCATTTCTCCTTTCTTGCTTCACGTCCTTTTTCACCATTTCCTCCCCAAATTAAACAGTGATCTGTGTAAGACAGAAAGCCTTTTCTATATTTACAAAAAATAAAATAAAAATAGAGGCACGAATTTAAAAGCAGTAATAAAAAAATCCTGCAAAATCACATTTTTAAAGAACACAAAATCTTGCACCAAGTTCCTACAAAATCATATATTTCAGACATAGCTTTTCACAAAATTTACTGTCAGAGCAATTTGTCTTATTTATATTTTTTCTCTTTGCTTTAATTGAGTGGAAAACAGAGAACAGATGCAGGCTCGCAGCTGTCTAACATGCAGCACTGGCAGAGAGCTCTGACAGAGCGTAGCTGGGAGGGCTGGAATTCGTGCAGGCAGTGGGTGGATGGAAAGGGACTGACAACACGTGTAGTCCCATTTCCCCTAAAATTTGCACCATGCACACTGCCCAATTTTTTAACATTTGCACTATTCTGAAGAGGCTATCAAGTCTCTTCTTTCCCTTTTCGTGGCTGCATATGGGATTCCAAGCAAGCCTGTTTCATTCCTCTGTGTTCTGGCACTGATTTATGTGCTTCTATCATCCTTGCAGTTACATCTTTCTCTTCACTTAAAAATGAATTAAGTGCATTCCATACCCAGGAAACCCATTGGAAAACAAAAAAGTATTTAAATCATGTCCCCTCCCTACTGGTACAACTGGACGTATATGTCACGGAGGATATCTATCACAGCATGGCCTTTTCATTTCTTAACAATCATGAAATTGAAACACACTTTCATTAACTTCAGTAGTTTTTCAAGGTCATTTGAAGGCACATACATAAAATCAGTCTAAATTGACTTAATACACTGATCAGATAGGAGATATGCCCCCAGCCTTTTACAGCAAATAAATAGGTAAATAAATCTGTCACATCCTACACTATACCACCCCAGTCCATTTCATGTGGGGCCAGTATGGATAATAGATAAAATATGGATTTAATTCAGGATTTTGCCAAAGAGATTACTTCCCCCTCTTTTGAATGGACAGAAGGATTAAAACACAGACTAGCATTTTGATAGCCAGTTCATAGCTGCATCTTAGCAATAACACAGTAGGCCAGGAGAGAAGCTGTAATAAAATGCACTGATGGTGCACTGGTTAATGAAGCAGCAATGAAGATGTCACAGGGAGAGAGAAAGAAACTCAGATTTTTTTTTTTCTCTGGCATAGGGGGAAAAAGGGCAAAAATAAGAAAAGAAATGTGCTTAAAAGGAAAAATGTGCCTGTCTAGCATGAATGTGTCAACCTACAATGAACCTAAGCAGCTAGCTAGCAGAGCTAGCAAACCAGTAATCTGTAGGTAGGACACAGACTGCATACCACCCTCATTTTCTTTACTTATAGTTTGTTTTCCTTTTGTTTCTTTTTCTTCATCTAATGATTTACATTTCATAGGATTAGACTATCAGTCCTCTGTAACAATATGTAGAGTATAAAAACCTTTAAAATAAAAGGTTTCTCTTTTTTTTGGATGTATAAAACGAAGACTCAGGAAAGGGAGGAGTTATTTTCTGAAATGATTGATGACTGACCCAATACATGTCGTGTTTTGAAAGCCAGCATATTTAATGGAAATGGATTATTTGGATTCCATGCATTCTATACTGCTTTATACCCAACCTAACAGATACAACTGATTGTTACTGTCATCAATTTTGTAATACTTGAAAGACTTCTGGTTGTGCAGTTAGCCCTGAGACTTCTGTTTGTGGTTTTCAGTGTGGGTAACTGGTTGCTTTCATGAGTAAAAGTCTGCCCTTCCTAGTCAAGAGTCTGTGTGAGCACTAAAAAACCAGCCCACAAGGGTTAATATAAAAGCTCTAGATCTCATTGTTCTTCACTAACATTTTCCATCCAACTGCTTTTTCATATACTGCTAGTATACTATGTGCTATAGAAGGTATCCTCAGAGAATCACACAATAACACTGAGCATTGCTGTGTAATAGGATTTCTGCAAATGCAGCAGTTCTTTCAAATGAACTGATTCAGTTTTCTTCGATCTCTCTTCTCTCCAAAAATAAGGTTGCAATAATATAAAAAAGGACATGCAAAAGCATGAGGTTTTGCACTTAGTACTGTGAAACTGAAACCTGGAACTGTTTTAGGGGTTAGTGGAAAAAGAGCCAATTTAAAGTAGATAATAAAACACTGAGCAGCCTAAATTCTATGGTTGTTTAATTGTCCTCTTCCTTGAAGATATAATTCAGAAACTTGCATATTCTACCTTATCAATTAATTCACTGCAACCAGTGTTGCCTTCTTTTCCCACCCAAGCGTCAGTCCTACATGAAACATTGAAAAACTTGACCCAATTTTAATGGCTCAGTCTAAGGTGGAGTTCATTTTCTTCATAGGAGCTCATATGGTGCTGTGGTTTAGACTTTTGACCCAAACATTGGTAACACACTAATGTTCTAGCTCTGGCTGAACAGTGTTTGTACAGCACCAAGGCCTTCTCTGTTTCTCTCTCAGCCCCTCAAGTGAATAGACTGGGGGAGGGGTGCACAATGGATTGGAAATGGACACAACTGAGCAGAGAACCTGAATAACCAGAGATACTCCATAATATGTAGCATAATGCTTAGCAATTAAAAGGAAGTGGGGAGGGTTTAGAGGGGGTAGCCAACTTTATTTCAGGAACTGGTTGGTCATCATTCTGCCCACTGGTTAGTCATGTGTTGAGTGTCTCCTTTGCATCACTTGTTCTGTGATCACTTTTCTCTCTTCTAGTGTTTATCTTTCCCTTATTAAACTTTTCTTTGTCTTGATCCCCAAGTTTTCTTGCTTTTATTCTTCCTTTCCCCTTCCCCATCCCATTTGTGAGGTGCTTAGCTGCTCACCAGCTTTAACCCAAAACATCACTGCAGTGTGGTAAATCAATGTTGCAAAAGGGCTGAGTAGGGGGATTTCCTCTATGACTGCATAACCAGAAGTGGTTCTGAATGATGGTGACGGCAGAAATGTTTGTTTAGAAAAATAGGAAGGAGCAAAAAAATTTAGAAGTGCTTATCTAGTGCTACAAGTGTCATTGGAAAAGCACTTACTAAGCATGGCAGACTGACATTTGGTTCTGGTCTTGTACTTTTACTGGAAAGTATGGATTTCCACTACCTAGTAAAGTCTACTGATATTGAAAAGGCACCAGAAGCTTTTACTACTGCCTGGTAACTCTTTTCCAACAAATACTAACAAATCGTTATTCCATTTCTTCTACTTCTTTGAAGAAGGAAAGACTGAGGTTTCATTTGGCACAACATCCAGAAACATCCTTAAAAAGACATAGGAATTGATCTATAATTAATTATTTTAATCCATTAAAATAGAATACTCCATTCTTTTTGTATCCTGTGTTTTGAGGGTGAGGAATTTTTTCTAATGTTCAACCTTATTAAGCATATTTTAATTAATATATGTCGTTCTTTTAGGATTTTCTAAAGAATAAGCAGTTCATTTGTCTCAGAAATTTTGGAGTTCTCTTTCAAGACACTGAGCCCTGAATGCTTTGCCAAGTCAAACCTGAACATTTGGAGCAGAGAAAATGAAGTTAAAAAGGAATTTCAGGAAACCATGAAGGACTCAAGTGGTGATTTTGGTCCTTTTTCAGTGTAAAATCAACCATAGGTATATTAACATTAATTTAAGACAGATCAATTTGAGATTTCAAAAAATAGTAGTTCAAGAAGGTACAGAATTCATCTTGATTTCTCACTCTTCTTTTATTCTAGCTCTACTACAGTTCATTACCTATAATTACAGTATTGGTTTAGAAATTATGCATTTATTCCTCTGAATATATGACTACTCGAAAGCAAATGAAAATGCAAACGAACAGTATAATATTCAAGGTGGAAAATCTCTCTCTTCAGGTAAATAACTAATCAAAATCCAAGATTGTTTTTATTGGCAAAGCACTGTAAGAATTTGGCAGCGCTGTGTTTGCAAATGCTCTGTATAAAAGAATTCAGAATTTTTTTTCCTCGGGAAGATATCTCAGATACAACATAGGTAGGAGAGTATTGATGGACGTTGCAATAAACTGGACCATTATCAAGGCATGAGAGCACTCAGAAAGTTTTCACTGAATCCAGTGTCCTTATATTCATCCTGTTCATGCAATGGGTGGAGGGAGAACAGGACCAAGTTTACTCTTCCATTTAGATCAATTTTTCTTCCTGTAGCTGTCTACACATTGTACGAAGTTACCAGTGGCATGGAAACATTTTATTCAGTGAATAATTTCCAGGAAAGTCAAAGTCAATATTCTACAGGTATTTGATAATAAAAAAAGGAACTGAGAACGCAAGTTAATGGAGCTATGATTATAATGAGAGAAAATAAAACACACTGAAGGACTTGTACCTGTTAAAAAGTAAAATACCTCAGAAAGGGAGGACAAACACGGGAAACCACATGTATGGATATTTCACAGAAGCAGGTCTCTCTGGTTTCTAGTCACAAATCTTTTTGATGCACAACATGGAAAGAATAAGGATGTGTGTTGGTCACTCAAAAAATCCTCAAACTCAGATGAATCTGACAAACAGAACAGTATCTCATGATCTACTACATCAAATGAGAAGTCAACAATGGCTCTGCAGGATCAAACCAAAGACTCAGTTAGAAAAATCATCTTGTCTCCAGTATAAAAGATGACTGGAGAAGAGCAAGAACATGGCAAGCATATTATTCTTTATTCTAAGAAATTCCTAATTTCTTCTCAGGGGTCTGATAATTCTAGCTTCCACTGCTGATGCCAGGTTCTTTAAGGCATCAGCAAAATATTGTTTCTGTATGTGTTTTCTGTTTCTTCATTTCTCATAAAATATTATGCTATCTCATATAAAATTCTGCGAACTGAAGGACCAAATAAGCTTTCTGTTTCAGTAATTCTAAACAGACTGACCTTCTGTGCCTGTGTTCACTTTGACCCTTTGTAAATTTTTAACATTCATAAGATACTTCAGCAATGAGTTCCACAGCTCTATTTCCTCTTACTGTTTGTTTAAGACCTGGTTCCTGACACCTTCTTTGGAGAATCCTTCGGATGGAAAATTCTGTCTCTATTCAAATTTCCCATGCTCCTCCTTAATTTTCTTTGCTGCTATGCTTTAAGTAATTTTTCTACAAATACCAGTGAGTGGAAAATTTGATGATTCCTAGCTGCATAAGGAAGCCTCCTGGTTCACTGTTACATGCCTCAACTATATCCATTCATAATAAAAAGCAGATATTGATCACTTTTCCAGCCCTGAGTAACAGCCTCCCAAAACATGCAAATAATCCTTGTATGTAAGCTATTCTATACCTATACCTTTGAATTTCATTTTTGTCCTTCTCCACTCCCAGTTCTGTCTTTAAAATGAAGAGACCAGAATGGCACATGGTATACAAGATGTGGCAGAACAATGGTCCTTTATATGGAAAATATGGCCTTCCATTATTTGTTCAGTCTTTTTTCTCTACTAATTCATTTTATTTGAGTTTGGTCATTAAAGAGCACTGAATTGATGTTTGCATGAAACATTCTTAACACTAAAATCTCAATCCTAATTATATATGGAGCAGGGATTTATATTTATTATGTGTTCCATATTACATTAGCTACCGCAGAAATTCATTCCTGAATTTACTGCCTGTTTATCTATTCTGATAAGATCTCCCTGCCCATTCCTCACTCTCAGCTCTTAGAATTTCTATTCTGAAATATTTTGTCATCAACAAACTTTCTGACTCTCCATTCCCCAGTCATTTACAAATACATTGAACAGCAGAGAATTTGCATAGAGCCCTGCAGAATTTGTATGGTGACTTTTTTCATTACTGACCATGTAAAAAGAAGCATCTGAAGCTTTCAGTAATATCTTCTAAAGTAATCACTTAGGATAATTCACTTAAGCATAAAAAATGAGAATTGGTTATCACACAGAAAACAGAAGAAATGTGATGTTTTTATTGTCTTTAGGTTAAGAAATTGAATTTAATATATACTGGTACTGCAATTTCTGTATAGAACATCCTTAGGAGTTAAAAAATTCAGAATATCAACTATCAACTGTGCTCAGTTAAGCTTTAAATTCTGTATTTTTCTGGTTTAATCTATGAGCTATCATTCTTGGTTCAAATAGCCCTTGTTAAAACAAAAATGTGCCTATCTGAGCTTTTTCATCATTCACAAAACAGCAGTTATGCAAGACAAGAAGTTGATATAAATTCAGCTGAGAAAGGCTGATATAAAT
>VZTN01012073.1:14877-30882 GCA_013400515.1 Erpornis zantholeuca
ATTGAATCACATGAAAATTTTGCACAAGTATTTAGGATCTGAAAAATCAGTCTTCTTGAGTCTGTGTCATTCACTAGTGACTAAAAGAACTGTTTAGTAAGCAGGCTTTTAAAAAGTATTTAGTACAGATAGGTACTTTAAATCAATCAGACTTAGATTGTAATTACAGAGACGTGTCTTCTAGTAGCAGTGCCCTAATGAATTCTTTTCTCTTTCTCCTTTTTTTCTCTGCTTTATTCTGCTGCCTTCTCCCCTGTGGAAATCAGATATATAGAAAGACATTATTTATCCTTTCACAAACTTCCAGAGTGGAAATCAGAATCAGACTCAGAATTAAGCATCCCCCATCTGGGACCTTTGAACCTAGAACCAAAATCACAAGTCCACAACAGGAAGTTATGAAAAGCCAGCTCTACTGTTTGTTCCACTCTTTTCATGGAAAGCAGGAGCGAAGACAGGCACTGCTGTCACTGTTGTTTTTCAAAGAAGAAAACTCATTGTTTTCTCTCCAAACATGTAGCTTTTAGAGAGAAAAAAAAAAAGGAAATTATTGCCATTGTCTATTTAGTTTAAGAGTTTGAAAGAATTAGCAAGTCAAAATGGAAGTCCATCTGGTCCTGTACCATGCATTCAACAACAGATAAAAGTTCATTTTATCAAGGAATGAAAAATAAGGGGAAGAATATACTATTTGTACCAGAAAATCTTGTTCATTTTTAAGTCTTTGCAGATCAAGGACTTCTTAATTTGGGGGCGTGAGTATGAAATTATTCATTTTCAATAAATATTACTTACAAGAACTTGTCTGTTTCTGTAGGAAACTTCCACCATGTGAAACATCCTACCACCTCATCTCTACTTTAGACTCTCAGAACTTTCTCATCCTGTTGCTTTGAACAAGTCATCTGCCAGCTTCATCTGCTGCCACCTAAATTGTGGTCCAGCACGACACAACAAAACCTAGCAAGAAAGCAGCATTTTTTGTGGGGAGTTCAGGCAGAAGTTTGGTGCCTGGATGCTGAGGCTAGGCAAAACTGTAAAAATCTGGCACTAGAGGAGCCTCCTGGTCAAAGAGTATAAGATGGTGTCTGAGTTACAGATACTTCCAGAACTAGGCAGCTCCAAAGGTTATAGTCAAGGAAGAGTGTAAAACTGTAGATTTCAAGTGCATAGGAAATGCCTGAATTTTTCCACTCAATTTGTGGGCCAAATTGCAACCCACCAATAAAATTAATTGTAAAAAATCTAGAGGAGTAAAAGGATGAAAAGAGTGTGATATTCTGTACCTTAATTTCATTTTCTTACCCAGTTAAGACAGAATGGAAGGTGTTCAGTTTTTAAAACATTTTTTTCTCTTTCCGTTTAAAAAATATTATCCTATCACATATAAAAGTCTGTGAACTGAAGGACCAAATGAGTTACAATACTCTGTGAAAATCTTTGCATTAGAACTTTACAACTTTCTGGTTTTGCCTTAAAAGAACAGAAATTGAGCCCAAATATTTCTGATGGCAGAGATGCAAGTGAATGTATAAAGATTTGGAAAAAGGATGAAATATAACTGTATGAAATATCCTATTAACTCTTGCCCTAAGTTTTACATTTTTAGAAAGAATTTAAACTAAACTCTTGAAGCCTGCTGTCTATGTTGTCATTACAGATTTTTTACTTCAGTGGATTATGACTTTTGAAAATTCACCCCATCCCCGTTCAGCAGGGGATTAAACTACGATGGAATAAATTAAAGTGGGTTAAAAATGTCTAACAGAGTTTTAAGACCCCTGTATTATGCCAGTATCACAGAGTGCTGCTAACTTCAAAATGAAAGTCTATCTAGGTAAATAAATTTTGACAAGGATCTATTGTTCTTCTTCCACATTCCTGTAAGCCTTCTTTTATTAATATTAGCTTGCCATTTTCTGCATACATGTAGAAAGCAATATTAAATAAAATTAGATTTTATATGAAAGGCCACAGAGCAACATTTTAATCAAAATTTGGACTATAGTTTACTTTATGTGTAACAAACTGAAGAATTATCCATTTTCATATGAGTAGCCATATCCTATGAAGAAAGTGAAAAAGGCTATAACTGGACATACCCTATATACTGAACAAGATACTATATAATGGACAAGGCCACTGCGTACTATTAACAAACTCTATTAATATTACTCATTTTCTGCAGGAATTTCCCAATCATCCACTGTAAAATGCAAAATGTAAATAAAATTAAATACACTCAAATATTTTATTGCTCATGTATCTGATACCATATTTTTTCCAGAGAAAAACATTAGAATGTTGATACAGCTGAGTCACTTTCCCCATGGATATTCATGGGTGCATCCTAGAAATCTGAATTTGAACAAAAATGTCTTTTGAGTAGATTTAACTCTGTTGGCTGAGTGCACATTTCCATCCAAAGGAATTTTATATCTATATGAGATGTTTGTGAAAAAAAAAAAAAAGGCCTCCAACAAGTACAAGAAATTCTATTGCAAATATGTATATATTCCTTTCATTAAAGTTCCCTGCTCTTCACCATGAGTTATTCATTTATTGCAAACAGCTGAATATTTCAGGAAAGGCATTTTAAAAACAAAGAGGAATCTGTTCCAATATTTAGAGTTTGGCATATCCCTGCTAACATTTAGGCCTTTTTCCTCACCTTATGCCCCTGCCAGATACACATACTGACTTCTCAGAAGTCTTTTGTGATCTCTAAGAAGGTTTTCTTCTCTTTGAATTTTAAACAGATACAGAAATATCCTGCCTTTCTAACTGTGTTTGTTTAATAGGCATTGACCTTCGTTTGTTTGGTCAGTGGATATCAACATTTATTAAAATCCATTTCTGAGGAAAGAGGTGTATTTCTTTAAAGTTGTTCTAGTAAGGAAGGGAAGCATTAAGAATCTATTCTATTGCAAGTGAACTCAATTAATTTTTATTGAGATTTTCTTGATGGTTTTGTCAAGGTCTGCTAATTCTTACAGGGGTATGTTCAGCAGTAAACAGTGTGTGGGCACCAGCTCTGCTGGGCAAGCCAAGTGCTGAACATTGTTTTCCTGGCTATGACACACACAAACATGTTGCAATGTTCCTGAAGTGCAAAGATGTCAAAGAAATATGGATTGGCCTGTTGGAAATAAGGAGACACCACATGTTACATATTTACAAGGTCCTGGCAAAATTTAGTCTTGATCCAAATCTGAGCAGGACTTTACCATCAATGTGCATTTGCTCAGTCAGGATGCAGAGAAACCAAGTAAATAAAAATAAAAGTCATAGCCACACTTGCCTACAGAGCCAGTCTTTATGTGACTCTGGGCACAGGATTACAACAGACCTATATATCATTAAGAGGAATAGAGCTACAGAGTACTGGAAGGGGAAAACATAAACTAATTTCTTTACATCCCATAAACCATTAATATTCAATCAATATGGTGCTTCTTTGTGCTGACTATCACTGAGCTTGCACAGACCTACTTTAAGGTCTACGGTACCTTTCTGAGCTGATCCAAACAGATATTGTCAGGGAATTCACCACAGCCAAACAAAACAGAACAGAATGCTCAACAGAAAATCAACATTGTCTCTGCCTAATAGTAGTCTTGTATTTTCTCCTGCAATAGTATCACACCTAATTAAAAGTGAAAATTGATAGCCAGCAGGATTAATCAAATTCCATATGCAAATAGCTGGCTCATGAGAGACATGGTCCAATTGCTAACACTATCACTAAGGTCATTAATTTAAATTGAGATGAGTTAAGAGCCCTTTGGGCATTGACACATAAGTTGAAAGAGGTTATTCATTGCTAGGTTTTTCACACTATAACAAAAAACTTAGGAAGGGAATATGTGAATATTGCTCCAGCATGCCAGCTTCCAGGATGAGCAGTGCTGTGAACTTGTCTGTGGGGGCCGTGAGTCTTCTCCTGAGTAGTTCTGATACATCACTTTAAATTCTTATTAAGATGTACTGACTCAAGTTAAATACAAGACAGTTCAAGGTCTAGTAAGCTGACATCTTTGGGATTATTTTATGCCTGCTGACTTTTGCTGAACACCTTCAAATAAACAGAAAGACTTCTATTTTTTAAACAGGATTTGAGTACCAGTTTCATAAACCACTCAGAACTTTTCTAGCCTTCAGCCTTCATAAAATGTCCAGTCATTTCCAATTAGCAAGAAATATTAACCTTTTTTATAAAGAGGAATACTGCAGCTCTAGAGCACTTGTTATTCTAATGCAAATACAGTGCATTCTCAGTTTACCAGCTCACCTCAAAACTAGTTATAGTGTCTTGATCTATCACTGCCTCTCCAGACAGGGTGACTAGAAGAAATGTAGTGTTAGAGGCAGATCAGAATACAGTGCTACACACCTATGAGCTTTCTCCAAATGCTGATGGCTAAATTATTTTGAATTGCATAGTAACAAAATGACTGCAGAGTAATAAAGTAGTGATGTGATTATATAACTTTTCCTACATAAAGAATAAAAACACAACATTTATTACTCTGACCCTGTATGCCAAGAACTTCTCACATATGTAAAAAAAATTCAATTGGTCTACCAAAATAGTAGTCTGAGACTAAAGTGAAACCTGCAAATCTTGGCTGCCAGAAGGTTTTTTCTAAATGTTAAGAGAACACTGGAGTCTGGAAAAGTAAGCTGGAATCCTTAAAATCTTGGGCTGCATTACTGACACTAGATCCTGTTTTCATATTCTTAAAGTATTAAAAATTAGGGTTCAGGGACAATCAGGCATTATTTGTCAATAATCTGCTCAGGTTAGGAAATGAGGTGGCACAAAAAATAGCTAGAGGAACACAAACTTTTCACTCCAAGTTTCAGAAAGGTTTCATCTTTTTTGACTTATACATGATGACTTATACTCTGCTTTGACCTCAGACAGTTCTAAGCATCACCACCTTGACCACACATATTTGAGCCAATTCTATCTTCAGTTCCATTCTGCAGCCTCCTGCATAAACAAGATTTCAGTGGAGTGATTCAGACAGGAATTAAGTGCTTTGCCTTTCATAGAATAAACATTTTTTCAAAGACAGGTCAAAATCACTGTTACATTCATATGTCTGCTCAAAAAAGCAAATAACTTTTTTCCATTGTCTCATCCTTCTATATCTTTGTGGCTGAGCAGCAGCGCAAAACACTTTAACATTAGCAAGCAAATTTCATTTGTTACCTACCAAATGCTGATACAAAAGATAACTATGTAAAAGCAATAATATCCTCATTCTAAGGAAGAAGGTAACATGTCTTTGCTATAATATAATTGCTAAATAACATTCAATGAACTCATAAAAGCATTTAAATTAAATATAAATGCTTAGCAGTTCCATTTTTCAAGGAGTAAATTACACACCTGCTTGTGTTTCTCTTAAATGTACTTTCAGAATAGACATCCTTTCATAACCTCCAGTTAATGTTATATATTATTACTATTACTGCAATTCTCACAGGCCTCCCTGTGGTCAGGGTTAAGGTGTACTAGAAGCTAAACATATATACTCACTGACCTAGAAAGATTTCTCACTGAAACAGATTCAGCAACAGCAAAGCTAAAAGAAGAAATATTGATGATGACCTAACTCATTTGCAGAGCTAAGGGTTAGTACAAATCTCTGGACTTCTCTTTCTCCTGTCATATCCAGTATGTACCAATAAAAAGGCCAATTCCAATAATTGCCTATACATAATGCCACTAGCTCTTTTAAAAAGGATGCAAGCTCAAGAACACAAAGTCAGCTTAGACGTGAGTTGTGTCAACAAGAAGCCTGGAAACCATTTGTAGACAATTACATGGTCCCAGTTTTCTACAAGAGCAGGAGAAACTGTCCTTGTTAATGAGAAATATTTGATTTGTTCCTTTTCCAAAAAATGATAGTGAAAATAACCATACTAATATCTAGTATGATTACTGTGTTGCACTGTTGTTGTAAAATAAGAACAACAACAAAAAAGAAAAAAACTTGGATTCACAATTTGGAAGACATTGTAAATGTCTTTAAAAATGTCAGTCCCTCCGGTCCCCCTTTATCTTTCAGCTGTCAGTCAACACCAGCTCTTGGTAGTACATAAGACACCTAGTGAATAAGAAGAATATTTTTCCATTGTTTCAAACTTACTTTATAGAAGGTAATGATATAATTTTTATAAACTTAGTGGAAACTGTTGTAAGGCATTTGAACCCTGAGAGAGTGCCCCAGCCAAACTATTTCCAGTTGTTCTTATCAGAGCTTCAGGAATTCGCCAAGGTTACTGCACGGACTACCCTGGATTGGAAAAAGGAGGTTTGAGGGTGAGAATGCCAACACAGCAAGAAATAGAAAACAAAGACTGGAGTCAGACCAATTAGATGGGATGTTATCACGTGTACAGTACTTGGAGAATGTATAACTGAAGTTTGTGTAAACAATAAAGCGGCTTTTGCGAAAATCATATTGGTTCATAGTTCAAAAGCCCTGAGCTCCCGCAGGAAACCAGAAGAATCATACCTTATTCAAGTTATTAGCTTTGTAGAGTGCTTTCTCTCTTCACTTGCTCTATAGATAACTAAGACAAGAGACCGTAGAACAGCAAGAAAAGTCCAGCTGGTACTTGTTATAAGATGCTGTAAGATTTTTATTCATCCACTGAAATTTTTTTGTCCATTTATCTTATGGATTTTATTGCTAAAGTGTGGAAGAATGTTCATCTAGGGTAATCCAGCAATAGTCCTAGATTAATTAATAGAATACATTTTGTGATAATTTCAGAACAGGTTTTCCGTGGAGAACAGCATGTACACAGATTTCGTCTAAAAGATATCATATTTACAAGAAAGACTTTCTATAACTCACAAGTTACAGGAGTATGAAAACACAAACTTTGGAATTTAGAGTTTTGCTACATCATCATAGTAACCCTAAGCAAATGCCTGAAGCCTAAGCCCCAGTCCCAAACCCCTACTCATTCTAAGCCCCTAAAATACAACCTCTCACCTAATCCTAAACTGCTTGATAGCAAGAAAATAAGGGCAGGCCTTGTATGTGTAATACATATAACTTCGCTATACTTTCTCTAAAAATACTTATGCTCCTTAAATATGACTGTGTACTTAGAGTAATCTGGAATCAGATATTTTTCCAGGTTCACTGACTACTACTTAACTAATTTTTCAGCAGATCCATGTCATATTAATCCAGCTGAAGATCAAACACATATATTTAAAATTATCAAATAAAACCTGCTGGAGTTAAATTGCAGGTTATTCTGCATCCAGAGCCCTTCAAATAATTTTCAGCTTTATTTTTGGTCCAAAATATGATTTGATATTACTCAGGGTGAAAGATTTCCAAACCGAATACAAAAATCTCAGACAGAGAGACTGCAACTTTCAGCTTGTCCTTGAGACTGAAAATGGCAGTAATTTTGGTTATGGGAAATGGCAGCAGAAACTGCATGGCAGTTCTCTGTGCCTGTTCAATTACTGTCCATTCTAGTCAGATTGCTAACAAAGGGATCATTAGGAGTTTGGTGTCTATGATGTAAAATATCTACTAGGAATTGGATTTTGATCATCACTTCATTTTACATCTGTTTCCCACTAACCAATGGAAAAAAGATTGTTAATCACTCTTGACCTTTTCTGAACTTGAACTAGTAATTTAATTGCTAATCCTTGCCAAGGGACTCTGAAGTACACTACAGAGCCCCTGAGGCATGCAGCTTGACCCTCTCTGTTCAACACTGGTTTAAACCAACAACATCATCAAGAACACACTCAGATTTGACAACGTTAATTGCAGCTTTGGCCACAGTTTCCAGATGAAGTAGAAGAAACTATCTAACAAGAAACATTAAAAATATCTGCTGAGCTCTAGGTGATTCTACATGAATCAAAAAAAGTCTCTCCAGCCAAGAAAACCTTGCAGCCAAGACAATCTTGCAGACTCACACTTCTGCACTGTCAATTTGCTCCTAAGAAATGCCCAACTCCTGGCAATTAGAATTCTTAAGGGGCTGGTGAAAATCTGTTAGTTTTGGCTTGTTTCAAAATCTTCCCCCAGATGGTAATAGAATTCCAAACCAGCTGAGATTCACTTAGTCTTGAATTTCATTCTAAAAAAGGATCATACAGCAAAAGAGGAACAAAAGCTTTTCGCCTCCCCAAATTTGAAGTTACAACACGGAGAACATTTTCTTTGAGCCATTCTTTTGAGTACAATTAAGTTATTCTAAATTCTTTATCTCCAAATCTAAACTCTTTCCTCGAATATTTTCAAATCTACCATCAATTATGTTTCAGACTAACATTTGCTAACTGAGAGAGAAGAAACATAGAGGCAGTATTGTCTACCATGAACTCAAGCCTTACTGCAAAACTTAAAACCAGAAGAACATGAGCTTCTACCTGCACATTTTCCACCAGGTTAAAATAACATTAAACTGATAATAATTTTCCTGTAAATGCCAGTGCCTAATATTGTTATGGTTTGTCACACAGTTTCCTGCTTCTTACATGTGTTTGTCAATATATCTTGGTTTTTTACTGGATTTAATATCATATTTGTAACTAAGATTAAAACCACATTTCTGTTTTAAACCTGCCTGTTGAAGACTTCTGTACTGCATTAAGTTTACTTTTCTGTAATACTTAGAGCACATTGTCATTGCAAACTGGAATGCAGTGTCTATTGCCCTGAGACTGATTAATATCTCAGGCAGAAATACTAGCAAAGTCCCTCAAAGAAGACAAATTGTGTGGACATCAAGTTGTGCAGCAGCTAATTAAATCCACTTGTTACCAGACCTTATTAACTTGTGCACTGCTCAGGTCTGTGCTTACTGGTTCAGGAAAGAGCTTGCAGGGCTCTAGCTTAGAGGTCTGCACTGAATTTTTTGTAATATCAGAGCCCTATTCTCTTCATTTTTTATCCATTGAAAAATGTAGATCTTCCAAAGTAAATACAAATCACTGTAGTTGTTCACTGGAGGGAGTCATTTCCCCTGAAAACTGAGTTCAGGCTTCACAGAGTGACACATCAAAGTTACCTCTCAGTTTGATGGGCTACCAGCCACTCGAGTTGCACCTCGAGGGACAAAAAGAGAATGTTGGTTTTTTGTATACAAATAGAATAATTGACTTCACTTCACTGGAGTTACTCCTGAACTACACTGTCATAAACAGAAGTTCCAATCTGTTCCACACGGTTACTGAATAGCCCAGTCAATAGCAACTTATTAAACAAATAATTGATATTTGTCAGGACTGAGAACACTTCTCATTGCCTCTGTCTTGATCACACTAAGACAGGCCTACACGGGTAACAAAAATTATTTTTAAATAACTGTTTTGGCCAGTTTAAGCCAAAAAGTAAAAAAAACCTCTCTCTGCCAGAAGATCTTGGCAAGAGACACATGCGAGTCCTCACGGAAAGCTGACTGAGAAAGCGTGTTGTGTTGGAAATATTTCTTTGACTGAGAATTTACAAGCTTTCATCTAAGAAATCACACACCAACTTTCTTAAGCATTTCAAAGAACTAGCAAAATACAGCAAGAGCCATGAAAAGACTCAGGACTTTTGAACCATTCCCAGCCCTCTTTCTGTTACTGCAGCTCCTCCAGGAGGGCAGCTTGCCAGCTCCCACAAACAAATCCCCAGCACGAGGGCACTGAGGGATTGGATGGACTCAGTCAACAGGAACTTGTGGCCAGTGTGCCAGGCCACCTGTTCTAGGGGGGATCGAGCCATGGAGAAGGGTTGAATTCAATTTCCTTAGCAATTCTCTTTACACAGCTTCCCAGCGTTTATCAAATCTCTGCCACCTGGAGAAACTCTCTTTATATCTGGCAGAGAGAGGGAACAATGAAACAGAATGTGTTTCCCCATACCAGATTGACACTGGAAACCCCTAAGTAACTACTACAAATATTGCAGTGGAAATACACGGTTTTCATCTAAAGAATTAAGACATTTCTGGCAAAGACAAAAAATTTAGCAAAAAAGTACTCATTAATTTCTGTGAAAATTAATTAAAACTTCAGGGGACTGAATTAGTGAAACAGATGCAGTCCAGAGGGAAGTTTCTATCCATCATGTTATTTACCACCATGTACCATGTTATTTATGGCACTAAATCTCAAAAGTTTGCAATAACTTAAAACTATTCACTGCAAACTCTCTTTTTCTTACTTATTATTATAGTCCAAAGACAATAATTTCAGCAACAAATCAACAGCAATTTATAACACAGGCAAACTCATATGAAAACCACTTTTTTCCTTCACTTCACAACACAGAGAACAATAAACATTTTTTCCATACTGTATAAAAATATTTATGTTATTCGATGCTGGTATTGACCGTTTATAAATGTAACAAAAATTAATTACTTGAATCTTATTATCTGTGGGAATATAATATAAAGATAATATTCTTTTGAAATACTTCACTTTTCCTAAAGGCGTCTAAGAACTTTACAATAGAAGCAAGTCTGTCAACTGCATCAGAATTATAAAAGTACTGAAAGTTACACAATTTTCTCACGGCAACCCAAAATTTCCTGAATGTCTTTTTGACTGCAAAATTGTAGAATTGCCAAAATGAATCCAAGACAAATCAAGGAGAGTTTTGTTGCATTTTCAGTGAGAGTAGTAATACAAATGTGATCTTGGCAGAAAAGAACAAGCAATAGAATTTTTTTAAGTAGAATCAGTTTGAAGCTAATAAGTATCTGATTTTATTAGAAATTCAGGAAGTAATTGCAAGATTGAAAATAGGGAGTTCATGTAAGTACTAGCATGTTGTGAAAGGAAATGTGTGCATTTAAATCCAAATTATTTTTTTGCCCCACTACACTACTGAATTTGGCATAATGAAAAATGAGACAAGACAGACAAGAATACAAAGCTTCCCAGTGCTAGTCCATCACTGGCAAAGTCGCAGAGAGGAATGAAGGTTTTTGCTTGGTGTGGACCCGGGTGACACTTTCTGGAGAAGCAAGCTTTTTATTCAGAAAAGGAACAGATGTTTTGGCAGATAGCATAGAAAGAATCCTGTCAGAGACTATAAACTAGGCTTGAAGGGGGAAAAAAAGAGTCTGGAAAAAATGTGAAGTATAAAACAAAAGAACCAAAATGACATGGATAAAATAGAAATGCAGAAAAAAAGACAAGGGCTTTGTTAAAATTGAAAAGAGAAAGTAAATGTGCTCAACTCTTTGTAACTTTGGAAGAAGTTTTAAGGCAAAAAAAATGAAACTTATCTCTCTTCCACTGACACAGCTCATTGCAGCATGAGACTGGGAGATTAATTTTATAGCTGCAGACAGAAATCAAATAAAAGGAAGAGTCAATGCCCTTTTTAAGCATCAGTAGAGAAAGATCACAAGTACACAGCCAATATTAAAATGCAGCCAAGGTTTATGGCCAACATTTAAGTAGATTTGTACTGGAAGAACAAAAAATAACCAACTGTGTAAATGGAGATGGGCATACTATCACCTCACCTACTCTGCACCCAGAAGTTTTCCTCTTTCATTTCTTGGCAATAAAGAAGCTCCTTCTGAACCAAACAAATGTGTTTAAGAGGACTTGAAACTCAAATTCACCAAGTCATTTCCTGCCAATACCTTCAGTCTTCATAAAAAAGAGCTTTGTCAAGAAATTCTGAACCTACTCCATTCTGAAATCTGCACTTGCTGGACAACATTTTAAAAAATCCTCTCTAACCTCCAAGAATAGCCTTTTCTGAAAAAATATACACAGATATCAAGATATCCAAGCCGATTATACAGCACTCAGATATACACAGTTATCAAGATAGCCAAGCCAATTATACAGCACTCAGTCCTCCCCTCTGCTAAGAATGAAGTACCAGCCAAAGATACTATGACATATCTTGGTACCAATATCTAAGTGGGAAAAACGTGGCCAAAGGTAAGTTGCACTCCCAGCTATCTGTGTATCTGCTGTGACAACACTGATACCTGATCAAGTCATCACAAAGGATTCAGGTACTGTAGGTCAGTTGCTCCACAGTTAGAGACCACACACCTATCCTTACCATGAAGCAAATTCAAGGCAGTTCAAGACCACTTGTGCATAAACACAAAAAGCTATCACAGGAAAAAAGTAAGAGCATGGACTTTTTTATTACAGAATACTCAAGTTTAAATTCCACTGCAGTAAGCTACCTACATCTGAAAATTACACTCTCTGGCCTGCAGGGATGCAGCTTAAGGTGTAGTCCCCAAAAATATCTTAAAGACTAAATTTAATGTTTAGATGTTGTCCCGAATCACTGTTTCTATGAGGAAAGACCCATACAGTAACACTAACTCGAGTAAGAATTAGAAATGTAATATTGCAATGAAAGTTACATAATTTTGTCTTTTGGATTGTAAACCCTATATTAAGTCATTAAAGAGGGGCTGTTTCTCACAGAGCAAGACATAAAATATCCCTGTAAAAACAAGAAACCATGAAAAAAATTACAGTCAGAAAAATGTGCAAGGAAAAACTGCAAGGAGATGAATACCACGTCCCAGTAAAACTGGCAGGAAGAAATAAGAAGGTCCATCTGGATAGAAAATTGACCATATAAACACTTCTTTGCATTCCATATATATTTCCATCAGAGGTTTCCATTTAAAATGTTCTCAGTCTGCAGTCAAAACCAGATTTTCCTGTCTGATGGACATGAAAGCTCAAATTCACCTCTGCAAATTAACTATGTTCTTTCCGCTTCATACATCAACTATTATGTGCAGCGTTATTTCTGGAATTGTATCTTAGCTTACAATTTGATGATTATGGTACATCAGGGAGAAGAGAATACACCTTCCTCTGCCACAGCTACATTTTTATTGACTCCACAGTACTGAATTGGAAAATTTCTTTTTGTCAGCAAACTGAGCAGGTCTGACTTGGAAGATTTAAAGGGTGCAGCTCTGGCATCAGTGATCAGTTGATGCTTGCAATGACAATGGGGTGGCAAAAAGAATATGCTTAGTCTAGGAAGATACTGCAACTATTTACAACTGAAACACTAAGAGATAAAAGTGTACCAGACTTTTGCCATCTTTTCCTCCAGGAAGAATGTGTTTCCTCATGAAAGGGGAGACTTTCCACACTCTCATCTCCAACCCACTTCAGCATTTGCAGGCAGTACATCACAAACCAACAATAAAAAGTAATCTCCCCAGTGGTTCCTGGTGAGTCTGTGGATTCCGGATTTTGTGATATATGATCCATCCTCCCTGGTAAGGTCTCTAGCATCCCAATTTAGACCTTCAAACTCCAGAATCATGAAACATAATATTAAGACTGAGCTTGCTCTCTCACAAATTCTCTGAGGCCTCTAGCAAGATCTTTCCTCATCCACCCCTAGACTTCTCAAAATCTTCTTTGACTCTGGAAACTGTGTTTCTGTCTCCTGAGAAACAAATTCTTTGCTGGTGAGGTCTGATTAAAAGTAGATCTCCCTTATTCCACAAAGAGGAAACAACAGAAATCATTTCGTACTGAAGAAAAAGCCATGAGTCCAAAATGCCAGAGGACAGAGGGATTGATCAAAAGGACAATGGAGTCTTTCCATTAACTTTGATAGACTTTGGTCTTAGGTCATCAATCAGCACTGTTAAGAACTGTGGATCTTGTAAGAGGTTTTGTACTGGAAAAACAGAGAGAAAAAATATAATCTTGAAATTCCTATTTAACAAGAAAAACTCAAGGGATGTACTCACAACCATACCACAGTTTCTCAATTATAATAACCAGCTTTATATTTACATAGAGCAGGTCAGTGACAAATTAAGTATGGAACTAATGGCATCTTGTTCATCACTAAGTTTTATGATTGATTGTTGCCATAACTGGTGGCATACATATTTTTATTTTAATTTTAGAAACAAGTCCTGTGACTAAAACAAACACAAATCTCTATGTTTTCCTTTCCAGAATTATTACCCCATATATTCTTATATGGACCTTCTCTGTATATCAAGATGTTACTAGAAGGTTTAAAATTACACAGACAATAGAAATTTTGGTATCACAGATTTAGTGAATTTTTTGTAGCAGGTTAAAATAATTTATATTCAATGCTGTATTTATTGAACTCTAATGTTGCTTGGGGGTTTTGCTGTTATTACATAAGTAGTTGTATTTTAAAAAATTATATGCCTATAATTCTTTCTTTTAGATCATCCTTCTGATTAATGTTAATTTGCATGTGACTTTGGGGTATTTTCTTTTTCTTGTTCCTCCTCCAATCCTCTTACATTTTTTCACCCAGTATGTACAAACTAGTTTGCTGAACTCTCTTCCCAAACCACCCCAAGTAACTGAATTACTTTGCTTGCTTGTGTTAAGATGCCAAATTCTGCACAAATTCTACTTTTCACTGTTTACTCACTTATTCCCCCCATCTGTGTTGCTCTAGCAAGTGAAAATTAACATTATGCTGATCCTCACAAAATGGCTAAAGTAATTTGCTTTCCTTTGTGTTTTAAATTACCTGATAATTCCAGAACCCTCACCTCCTGAAGATAATCACCTTCCCTTATCCAAATGAGATGAAGGTCTCAGTGGTTGCTGCAGCTGCCACTGACCAATATTTAACCCAATCTGGCACCAATGCTACTGTGGATCTGATGGGTGCAGAGCCTACTTGGTACCACTGAAACCTCAGAACAGTGCAAGGAATCACCAGCTCTGAAAATTAAGTCTCAGGAGCATATCCACGCAAAGAGATGCTGGCTGGCTAGAAAAGCTTTTAAAAATGTGGCCTTTTAGACTGTGCTACAGACAAAGCTTCTTGAAATCATCAGCACTTACATGCCTTTCCCCCTCTCCCTAGTTAACTTTTAGTCTGAGACCACTACTGTTCTGCCTGTAAACAAATAATACCTTTCTGAAAATGAATGTTTATCTGTCACTGTCCTCAAGAAGTGATCCCTGAATATCATTAATTTCCTGTCTCTCAGTTTCTACTCACCACTTTTAAGTCTACCATTATCTTCTATGATAATATGATGTAGCCTATACTTGCATAGGTTCTTTGGTTTCTCATCTCTGGTACAGACTCCATCTGCCCCTGGAGTTTTGCTAATCTTAAGATATTCTAATATCTGATCATCTGTTCAGGTATGGTCTTGATTTCCCTCAGTATTTCTTCTTCCTCTCATAGGAAATTTACAGCCATTTCCAGCATCTGTCACCCACTCACTTGTGAATGTTAAGGCAAATCATTAATTTAATGTTTAGAAGTTCTGTCCATTAATTATGTTAGCTTCTTACTTCAGATACCTTTATGGACTTCCCATGCAAAGTATTTTAAAATTACTTCACAAAACAGCTCAGCATGTCTTTTCTCATGTTGACTTTTCTGTAGGATTAGGCTTCCCACAAAGAATATGTATTTGCCTTCCTCTTCTATAAAAGCTAAAATAGAAACCTATTGCGTGCACTAGTTTGTTTTCAAATCTCCCAGTAACTACTGGGTCTCAACTCTGGCATGTACTAATTGCTTTGATCATCTGTATTAAATCCCTGATTTTCGAGGAACCTAACCTTTTTTTCTGCAAGCATTTTAATATAATCACTCTTGAAACTGAACATTTAATTGTGAGGATTATTTTAAAATTCAAAGTAACCAGACCTGAAGCTTTTGAAAAAATGTAAGGGGATGGCATATGTCTCCAAGAATACCAAACTGAAATTTCTGCTGCTATGGCTGCTCATGCTGTAGTTTTGTATGTATTTGTTTTTTAATTTTCTTTAGTGCCCTCATTCAGACAGAAGATTTTTAGCTTTCCATATTAGAAAAGAGGAACAATCTACACACTGACACAACTTTCTCTTAACACCAGACAGTGTTTTACATATAAAACTTGTCACAAGTTCCTCTAGAAATTTAGATCACATCATCTTCTTTGTTAACAAGTCAATGTCCGATGCAGTACACTTCTGCATAAATTTTTTAT
>VZTN01012075.1:0-40899 GCA_013400515.1 Erpornis zantholeuca
AGTGTTATTTGAGTGGGTTTTTTTAAAGCATGTCAGAGTCTTTATTTCATTAGGTAAGCAACTGTCTCGCTATTGGGTAGACTGGTTATGCATATTGGAATTTAGTCTTTGTAACACAGAAACCATTCCAGACCTCTGCTGAAGGTTTTTATTTTTGTAGTTCTTCAGTTCTCTATGTGCGACAACACCTCTGTGCAGAGCTAGTGTGATGTGCCCATGACTGTTAAAAAAGAATAATAAAGAAAAACTCTCATCTTGGAAATACTGAGCTCAAACAACAAACTTCTAGAGAAACTATTCTGATTCATGTGGTTCACACTTACCAAGGTTTTTTTTACCTCCTATAATACAAATTACTTCTCAAACTATTGATTCAATCAGGTATGAACATAAACAATTATAAAGAAGCCAAGATTTATGGATGAAATAATTTTAAATTTAACCAGTCATCATTTTATTATAAGGGACTGTTCTACTCTCCATATGGTAGTAGATAGAATACAATGTTGCTGGCTTAAAAAAGGAAATAATCATGCTGAAGAAAGCCAAAACATGGCAAATGAATTGCATATAAAAAATATTTCCCATGCAAAGAAAATGGGTGTGGCTTGTAAATAAACCTTTGCTATCCTGAATACACTTTGTTAAACAGCATTATTTCCCTAATAAATAATTATCCAGCATCTAACATCCAATCTAGTCATAAGGAAAAATATTTTGGATAAACTGTGGTATCTGGTGGTTTACATTAAAAAAAGACCCAAACCAACAAATCTTTAAAGATGAACAAAACATTTAAAACTGTATTTCCAATGGTGTAAAGTATTGCTTCACTCACTGAAGCAGGTCAGAGGGCAAACTACCAGTCAGTGATTTTATGTTCCCATACATGAACTGTAAGTCACAAGAAAGGAAACATAGGATTTGGAAAGGGGAACTAATTCCAGAAACAAAATTAAAAATTCGAAAAGAATTCCCATAATGACTTTTTTTTTACTTCTTTTTTTTCTCCTAGACAATCCAAAATTAGTTTTCAGAGGAGGAAAACAATGGGCATGAGGATATCTGTAAAGAGCTAGAACACCAACAGCTGTTGAATTTTTTTCCCCTTTTTTGAGAAGGCCTAAAACATTTTCTACTGGACATGTACCTCTCCATCCAACAAACTTCAGTCCCCTGATAAGAGAGCTTCTTAATACATCCACAGGAGACCTTCCAAAATACACAAACAAGAAGCAAAAATCATAGTAATTGAATAGCTATCCTCCTTGCAACTGAGATAGAACTGATATAGATACTGATAGAACTGAGATAGAACTGATACAAGGCATCTGGCTGTAGAGACAAGAAGTCATGGTTGCTCAATAATTCTGCTCAACCAGAAAAAATAAAAATCTGCAACTGTGAGATTTAACTTATCAAATAACAATTCTACAGGGCAATAATCCTTTTATTTGCTCAAGTCTGGAAATCTGTCTTTCCTCAATGGTGCTTACAGGCACTAACAGTGGGAACAATGAAACTCAAACCACATATTTCTTAGAGGGCTGCTGTTAAATTTGGAAAAGCATATATAATTTGGGGGAAAGGAAAAAAAAAATCATTCTTGCTTGCAGTGATTTCTTGCAGACATCTGCCAGATGGGACAATTCCCCAGACTGATCTGCTTTCCAATTCTGCTTCAGATACCCAGCTTTCCTAAATAATTTTAATTGTCTGACATAAAATGTCTGGCAGTAAATCATACATATTTCTTCTATAACTTGCTGTAAAAACTCTACCAGTTCTCACTGGAATATGAGTTGTCACCATTTACATATTTGTAATATCCCCCTTCTTTCTTTCTTTCTTTCTGTCATCTGCTCTTTGATCTTTGTTTTAAAACCACCATTCAAACATACAAAGTGACTATGAGTTACCAGGGCAAGAAAAAAGAGCTACAAAAGGACTACAGATCTACCACCTCTCTGATAACCAGACTATAGCTAAGTTGCTATGTTTCTTTAAATCAATTTCTCCTCCATCAGAGCAAAAAAAATCCCGTATATTTACTGCAACCAAAGGATGCAGATGCTTCTTTTCAAGTTAATGCAATACTAAAGATGACTTTCCTCTTCTAATGGCATAAAGCAGAAAAAAGAACACATAGCTACATCATCCAGAGAGACTGGAGGTAGGGCAGTTAGTGATATTCTATTATTCTCCCTAACTAGTATTCCAAATCCTTTGTTTGTTCCAAGTCTAAAAAAGAGAAGGATAAAGACAAACCAAAAGGAGGTTAAGCAACAAACCTAAGAAGCAGCCCAGCAAGAACAATTAATACCAGATGAGTAAAGAGCTGAACATAGTGCTTTCACGTATCTTAATGAAGCAACAACTGAGAGAGGCATGATATCCTCTGCAAAGTATTTGAAGGACACATAACACGGAGGAGGATGAGGAATTCTGTAAGGCTGCATGACCCACGAGGGTGCCACGAGTGCACCAGCCTGTGAAGATAGGAGCAGTGGAAGCGGAGTATCAGTAAGAGTCTTTAATGAGAATCACTTACCATGCAGTCATGTTTGAAAGACTAACACTTCCCCTGACTCTTGTAACTTCCAAAACCTTGCACCACCTCTTAGAAAAAAACAGCTTTTCATGTGGGAACAGCTCTTAGCAACCTATGTGGCAGAAGCCAGTCTGAGTTGTTCACCTCGGATTTGTTTTCTTCTCTGCAATCTTGGTGTTTTTCCACATGGGCTTTGCTGGTATGGCAGGAATCATAAACCATAAATTTAGAAAGCCCTATCGCTGGCTGCATAAGAGATGATTTCATTTATTTATTTAAAAAAAAATCCACAAACAGGAATAACAAAATAAGAAACCCCTTGAAAAACCCTTCTTCAACATGGAAAAACGAAAGCCCTTGAATAAAAAAACTAACAGTAAACCCATGAAACAACAACAAACACCCCACCTACTTCTCCATAAAAATCTGGAGGCAATACTCTCTGACATGATCTGGGGACGAACAATTTACCACAGACGAGATGTGGTAAGAAATGGGCTAGAGAAATAAGAACATCATCATTTTTTGGTTTTTCTAGGTGGTGAATAAGAGTAACATCAGGACCTGAAAAGCATCCACAAAACTTTTCTATGAATCACTTTCCAGAGATAGCACTGAACAGGGCAGAGACAAAACAGCAAGGCTGCTGAACCTGCATATTCATGCATGTGCCAAACAAGTGTAAGAAAGAGTACATGACAGAAGGGATTAAATCACAGAAGTTCATGTACTTCCATGTAGGAATTTCCTCAGATCAGCTTTCTAACTAGCATCGGTTTCAAATAACCACCATGGGAAAAGAAAAAGATCAGGTTTTTGGCTGTGTTTCACTCATGAAAGCTTGTATACGACTCCACAAGATCAAGGATGAGGTATCTGCTAAGGTTCAAGGTTAGCAACATCAACACTCTAGGTCTTTGAAAGGGCCTGTGATTCTCAGCTTTT
The DNA here is from genome assembly GCA_013400515.1 of Erpornis zantholeuca. Classification (NCBI taxonomy): domain Eukaryota; kingdom Metazoa; phylum Chordata; class Aves; order Passeriformes; family Timaliidae; genus Erpornis; species Erpornis zantholeuca. The sequence continues at coordinate 3,497 of VZTN01012075.1, forward strand.
CTAAACCAGAGAAGGAGATATAAAAATAAATCTGTCAAAAATAAGAAAAGTTACCTAATCAGCCAGGAAAAAAAACAAATAAAACAACAAAACAGCCCCAAACAACTAAACAAACAAATGCATCACTGAATAGATACTTCATGAAGATGAAGGAGACGTGTGTGTGTGTGTGTGTGTATGTACACAAAAGGAAAGGTGAAGAATGGCATTATAGCATCCTATCTATAAAAACCCCTTTCCTGAACAAATTATGCATTGATTATAAACTGTGAGCCAAATGCAAGAAGCCAATACACCTGTGGGAGTGTTAAGCAAAATTATTTTTGGAGGGTGATGGGCTGGTTGGTATAAGTACCCAGAGAAAACAGTTTATTTTATTTGTAAGTATACATCATAACTCTTCCAGTATGGCCTCAACGGCTCCACTGGGCAAACCTGCCAGGGCTAGAGCTGCAAAGATAAAGGCTATGCTGAATCCACACAAGCTTTAATACTGAAGATGATAAAGTAAAATGCACTTTAAACTTAAGTTCCAGACTGAAAATGCAAGACTAGCAATTAGAGGGAACATAATTAAACTTGCACACTAAGCTTATTTGATGCACATCTCACTGCTGAACAATACTCTGGGAAGTACAAAGCCATTTTTACAGACATGCTTTACAGAATACATGAACACAGACATTAACTTCAGGGTGACATCAGAATACAGCATCCTCTGTTGATTTTTGTTAGTTCTCTGTCTCAATTCTACACTTACCACACTTTTCAACTCAGTATAAAACTCCTAACTGATAATGGCTTTTCCAAATATCCTAAAGAGTGCTCTGGTAACACTGACCTTTGATGTTTGCTGCTTACAGTAATTATGTTTAGAATAAGAAAACATCATTACTGTCCACTAATGTGATAGTTATCTCTTAATAGCTGTAAATATAACTAAGGGTCCCAAATAATGTCAGATTTACATGATGCTTTTTCCTCAAGAAAATTTATTTCTTAGGTCAATTTTATTTAAACAAAGTAACATAATCATTTTTGCCTGCCAGTTTTACTGGTGCTGACCCAAAGAGCTCCCCCACAGCCCTGCTCAGACCACTCACTCTGATTTTTCTCTTTTCCTTTCTTGAAGTCTAATTTTAAATCTTTATTCAATATAGCATCCCTTGGCTCCACATATCAGATAACAATTAGATTTTACTCTGCTTGAGGGATGGCACTCAGTACCTTGTCATCTCTCCTCAATATGACTGCTGCCCCCTTTAACAATCAAGTTCTTAAACAAAACTCACATTATTTTACTGTTCCTTCTATTGAGTAATGTTTATTTTCAGCCTCCAATACAAATATGAAACCAGGAAAAAAATATGTACCCAGGTTATCTGATCCACAAATCCTGGACAGGCTGTCAAGTAAGATGCTTGCTTACTGTGCTTTCAGACAGTGCCAAAATTACATTTCATCCTTTACTATCCTCCCTCCTCCCATAAACATACCTCTGGCAGAGGTTGTCAAGTAAGGCATCTTAAATGGGCCATCTGCACGGAGAATTTCATCCACAAACCCCATTTACTGCCACTCAGTATTTGTATATTTTGTGCATGAATCTTCTACAATATAATTTATGCAGTCAGTTCAAAAGTACACAGAAGTCATTAGAAGCAGCTGAACATTCAGTCTACTCAGATTTATGTTATGGTACTCTGAGCAGCATCAGAAATGAGATTATCTGATTTCACAATGGAAAAGGGAAGAAAGCGTGGAGGAAGGATCTTCAGTCAAATATATCCTTGCTTTCCTGAGCTAACATTATGCGTTTCAGTTTGCGTTTTAGAAAAAAAAGAAGTTATTGCAATGCCACACAGAATGGTATTTGGGCCACCTCCTTCCTGGATACTAAGCCACTGCCTTGAAGTAATCAACATCTCAAAACTTCATGGAAAGCATAAAGCTTTAACCTATGTCCAAATAGCTGATGCAAATGTGGAAAGCATGATTTGGTGTCAAAATGACCACCACAGAATCCAAATGAAGTTCAATTAAAAAAAACCAAAAACCAACAGCTCTTGAAAACAATGGTTTTATAAACGCAAACCATTAACAAAAATAAACCTTCCATCTTCTCTAAAGTTGATATTGCTGTGAAAAATAGTTTGTAAAAGAAACTCACCAAGAATTATTTTTTGTCATCAATCAGAAATTAGTTTTAAGAAAATTATCTTTTATTGCATTAGAAATTGTGCTTGCTTGAAAATTTCTAGTTCTTTTGCAATGAAAACATGCCATACACAATTATATTTGTACATTTATCAATGCATGTTTCCAAAACTGCACAGAGCCTACAACTTCCATCTTTAGCCCACTTGCACAAAGGCAAACATTATTGTTTACAGGCACCTCATTCTGATGCAATACTTTGCTGAAAGGGTTAAGCAAAAACTTCTTCCATACATTTTGGTTAGCCAGCTTTCAAACTAGAAAGAAGACCAAGACAAACCTAACATCTTCTGTAGCCATAGTGGTTTTCCTTCAGTATAATTTTTGTAGCTACTGACAAGATTCAGCTTGAAAGAACTCCTTGTTTAAAGTATACATATTGTTCTGCCATTGATAATGCAATTATCCAGATTTTTTTTTTCATTGAAGCTATTTCAAAATTCTCTAGCACTGGTACAGTCCACAAACAAAACAATAACCCACAACTGATGGGAAGGGGCCAGGATGGTTGGGAAGAGAAAAATACAAGAGGAGAGGGGTCTTGCAAGTCAGTTAATAAAAAAAATAAACCTACATATGTCCAATGAGCATGACAAATGGTGGAGAGATAAACCTACTCATTTTCTAACACTTTAGTCTTGGCATTTGACCAAGAGGGCCCTTCCTGGCAAGCAGCCCTGCAAGCTACCGACACTCAAAACATCTGTAAGTATAAACTTCTTCTGGACATTTATTCATTCCTAACATATGAGCTCATTAACTTTTTTCCTAATTGCAGTCTAAGTGAGTGGATTTTTTTTTTTTTTCTAAGACAGAGGCAGAGTACCCAGCTAAACAGGTCCAGCTGCTGCAACAGCAGAAGCTGAAAATACAACTGCCCGTGCCTGGGGCTCTGCCAATGCCAGTGCACCCAAGTGGGCTGGTGCTCAGGCCTTCACCACACAGTTGCTGCCCAACTCTTTTACCCATTAGGAGAGATTTCAACTGCAAAGCCAAACCTAGATTTTCTAAAAATCAGGTTTGCACTGACTAGGAAGGTGGTTGGACTTCTGTGCTTTGTTTGTACTGTAAGAAGGTACAGTGTTTATCTAAAAACTTTTCAAAGATTGTTGTATCTTCCTCATGTTGGGTATCTCTGTCATATAATCAACCAGTCAAGAGTGTCCTCTCCCACTGTATCACCAGCTTAAAATGGAGGCTGACTTCAAAGTTATGTTGCAAAGTTAAAAGTGGGGACAGAATTTCCCTCTCTGTTTTCAAACTCATGCCACTTCTCCCCACCCTGTAATCTGAGTTTAAGAATGAGCACAGCCCTTTGAGTACTGCCATCTTGTGGAATGGCATCCTACAAAGAAAAACCACAAACAGCTAAGTAACTTGATAAATTACAGGGCTTATGAGAAAACGAGTTAACTTTGGTCTTGCACCACATCCCAAGAGAGCAGGAGAAAACTGCGGCGTAACTTCTCATTATCCCTGCAGAACCATTTATGCCTCTTTGCTGTGCAATCCCTGAACTTCTGGTCTTTCATTACACTCTCAAGAATGCACACCATGTCTTGTTAAGAATAATTTCACTATTCAACAGAGCATTTACACAGAACTCTTGAGAGGGAACTTAAACCAATCCCTGCTCCACTGTCTTATGAGATGATCAGTTCTCAGTACACAAAACTCATATGGGTTTGATATCCCAACTCCCAAAATTAGACACTTCACAGGGTTCTCTATAAGAGATGGGAAGGCTGTGCAAGAACAGAAAGTCTATCTTATCTGCTGAGTGATCTACTCAAAAGCAATAGAACTAAAATATGTACCCTACAGTTATAAATTTTTTTTGGCATAAACTAGCAGTGGATGCATTCAGTTTGCAACCACTTGAGCATATGCACAGGGAGGTTGTCAGCTGTTATGTGACAATGGTAACCTGCTCCAACCTATTCAACAAAGCTGAAACAAAGGTGCATTTGAGGTCCACACTGGAAAGATGACGCACTTCTGGTTCAGCAGGTTGGGGATACAGACGAGGACAACAACGGGAACTGTGGCAAAAACAATGCTGGGGTCTGCATTTAGGAAAGAAGAATGAAAATGTGCAGAGGGATAGGGCTGGGCCCTGCTTTCAGTGACATGGGTATAGTGGGAGTATAGGGAAGACAAATTTGAGAGCCATTCAAGTAACTCCAGAGCCTCTTGTTGCATGGAGCAAACTTAAGTCAAAAAGGTCAATTCAGCATACGTGCAACTACTCTGAAAACAAGTAAGAGTGGAGCAAGATGACACAAAAATAGCCACAAACTTCTTTGAAACACTGTCATTAGTTCTTACATACAGAAAACACTAGAGAACATCTTCCAAGGTTTGCCACGAATCAAAACCATCTTTCTGAAGAAAATTCAGCTAACTAGTAAGAAGGATGGAATGAACTTTACATGCCATTTCAACAGCCCTGTCCTGTCAGAAGATTATAGACATCACGAAATATGCATACTGTGCAATGGTTAGACCACGGACGGCGATAATGACAGCCTGCACTACCCAGGGTTTGCCGTTGTCCGTGACCTTTGCAAACAAAAAAAGCATTACCACAAAGGTTCCTCCTAACAAAATTCTGTCTTGGAAAAATATGAAAGAACTTTAAACCCCTGACATCTTCCTCTCAACTTTCCTTTTTGACCACATCCCTGTTTAGACTTCAGAAGGCAAGTAAGTGTGCCAACTTGAGCCTCTTTGCTCTCAGGGAATGTAAAAGTTGACAGAAGACCAACTTCGCTCTAATGCAGTGGAATATTAATTGCCATAATTAATTAATTGTAATAATTCTATATGAGACCTCTGAACCATACTTGCCAGCCATTCATAAGTCTAACAATACCAAGTGTAGAGCATAGCCTTCTTTTAGGGAATGGAACATCAAGGCAGGCTCTATGGAATTATCAATGTTCACCTCTTAGAATAACATTCTAAGGCCCATCCACCCCCACCTTCCCAGGCAACATATCTGAGCAGCAACCTGGATACATAAAAGAAAAAAAACAAACCCACACTTAGAAAAAAATTCTGTTGTCGTAGTTCAATCCCATGGCCAGAACTGTCACAATTTCCAGTTTTAGTACATGAAAAGTACAACTTCAGGGTGCTGTATCCTCAGTGTAGTACTCTCCTCCCCTCAAATATTTTCTTCAGGAATATTAAAGAACTGGGTTAATTTACTAGTCAAAGGATACTGATAGCTTTGTTGCATGTCAAGTCCAACCCCATAATGACCAAAGATTCTTCTATTACTGTCTGATAACTTTAAATTGCTAGATCTGCATTATTTTACACAGACAGAAGGACAAACAAATGGGAAACACATTACTTTTACTCACATTCTTATGATTTTTTAAATTAAGGTATTTTAATTTATTTTAACAGGAATTTTTGTGTCACCTTTGCATGTTTGATTGTGGCATCTTACAGACTCTGGCAGTGGACAAACACAGGAACTTCATCCAGCATGGCGGGATTTGACCCAATTCCTCCTCTTTTAGCTATAAAGGATGCCCACAGAAACATGCTCAGCTACTCACTGCTATTAGAAGTATTCAGCATTCAAATCTGCCCTGCTTGTTTCCCTTGATTTTCCATTTCCCTTAATTTTTGCTTCACTTTTGACTGAAAATTTCACTTTTACATTTTAACTTAATGCATGAAACAATAATGACTACCAGCTAATTATAGACCTAGCAAAAAGTACAGCCAGAATCCATATGATGAAGTTTATGGAACACCTTGTCACCTCCAGATAACTTCTTAAATCACACCCATTACAGGCTCCTGGAGGCACGCAGCTCTTTGGTTTTCCTTATCTCTGCTTTGTGGCCAGAGACAAAGTCACTGGACCAAAATAAACCACGGACGCTTTCTGCTGTTACCATCCTGGGAGCTGCCTGGAGACGACCAGAGGTGCCTCCAGCATCTAACCTCCCCCCAGCTGTGGCAGGACAGCATCTGGGAATGCAGCACACATTCTGCACGCCCAGGTCCCATCAGATCTGACACCGAGGTGACAGCTAGAGATAAGGGCCGTCAGCTCACTGCCACACCTCTTAAGTCACTTGCTTGAAATAGCTGCGCTATCTGTGGCATTCAAAGAGAAGTCTGATGCATGTGCACATTCTGGTCTCTCTCTGATTTCACTCATTGGATTCTTTCTTGAAGTTGATGCCTTGAACAGAAAATAAAGACAAAAATGTAAGAACTGTATGAAAGAGCAGACAGTACCTGGTAGCAATAAAAATCTTCATTCTCCGAAACTTAACACTATATTAATAGAGGCAAAAAAAAAGAAATAGAGGGGAAGAAAAGAGGAAAACAAAAAAGGTTAAACGACCATCCTCAGCTTTCCCCACGATGAAACTACTGACAGCAAAGATCAGCAGTTACCAAAATCTGTCTTCAATGAGTATTTCAACTCCAAGCCTCTGCTGAGGAGAAGAGGATTTTCCCATTTTTCTTACTTCTTCATCTTACCAAAAGACTATTTCAGCCAAATATGTAAGACTTTATTGTGAGGGATTTTTTACACTGTCTCTTCTGAGTGAAACAGAGAGTTGCTCTTTGAAAAGACTTATTTTTCTTCTCTAAAGGCTATTCTACTCCAGATGGTTTCTGGAAGCTTATCCTATAGCTAGACCCTTCTTAAATATAGCTACCAGCTTTGATAGTTTTTATTCTTTTTTAAAATGCACTTTTCAAAAATGCACCCCAAGTCTCCCACGACTTTGAAGATTGCTATTGTGCCTTCATTCCCAGTGGAAGGGTAGAGCACAGGTCTGGACTCCTTGGAGGGAGATTAGCCTTGCCTGGTAGAACTGGTGGCACCTGTGCCTGAGCACACCCATGGCACACGGCTGCCACCACGCCCACGGGTGGGCAGCACGGCCTCACTAGCACACATGGCTCCCTTCACAGCTGTCTGATCCCAAAGATTCCCTTCCCACACGCACAATACAAAGGTGTCTAGATCAGCCCCTTCAGACTCACGGGACACAAGCTGCCTCAACCCATAATGCAAAGCCAAGCAGTGTGACAAACAAACAGGGACAACTTACAATATTTAAGGAGAAAATACTTCAGTAAAGGCAACCCAGTGGCCTCCAACTAGCCTTACTTTAGCTGGATGCTTTTAATCCACATGCTACTCTCCTCCCCTATCGTGATGATGATATCCTTTTAGGAGCAAAGGCTCACCATGGGAAATGAAAAACCGGACTAGGTGTTAATAACTGGTATTGCTTACAGAGCTTTCTAACAGCGTAAAACAAAAGGCAAAGGCTGCAAATACATTACATAAAGATGGGCTATTTTTGTTTTATTGTTTTAAAAAATCAAAGGCTCTAGTAGATAGCAGAGTTATTGCATTATTGAAAAGCCCATTCCCATCTCAACATTTTTACTGAGAAGTTTTCATGTTTAATTGCTCTGAACTATGAACACTGCTCTGCATTTTTTAAACCATTCTTGGCACCCTGCTCTAAAATACCCCTTCATCCAAGGCTAAGTCAGTCATACCGCTCTAAAAGTGTTTCCAAATACCCAAAACTATAGCCTTTGAAATCTAGGGATGAGAAATTTCTAGTATAAGGACGGAGAGATGGAGAAAGCACTCAATAAACACTCCGAGGGAGAAGGGTAGCTGAGCAAAGGGACAGACCTTCTTAGCCAGTGCAGTATTCCAGCCAAGCCCTCCTACAGCAAGTACTCCACCTCCAAGTCACCTATAACCCTTTGGCATTTCTGGTGACACACAACAGGATGTGGGCTCTTGCTCTCTACAGCATCAGTGACCAGAAAGTGAAAGGATTCCCGAAAAGAAGTGTGATGTTCCCTGTAGTCCTGGGCCGTTCCTACACTAGAATCAGCTCACAAGATGCTCTGCTTTCCAGCACTGCGTGGCACGATTCATCTCTGGTATTAACCACCGGTTTACAGAAAGAGAAATTCACAGCAAGCTTTGAACACAGCTTCTGTACTGACAGTAAATGAGGAAATTTTACTGTTTTCTGCTGCCTCAAGAATATAAAGGAGAAAAAACCAAAACAATTCACATAATGAGAGCTGAGCCTATATAATTTAATTACTATTGAGGTACTGCATTTATCATTTGAGAAAAACAGATGTCCCTTGTTTTCACATCTACTGCAGTTTGACAGAAGTACAAAAAAGTTACAGAAATAACATCTAATTACCATCTAATCTTAATGGTAAGTGTACAGGAAACTACAGATTTCCATGTTCTATCATGTCATGGATTTCCCAACTTGTAACTTGGAATAAAACAAAAACCCATGGTGAGCTCTTTCTTCTTGTATTCTCCTCCTTCCTCACTCAGAATACTTGCAGTTAAAACCAAGATGCATGTTAACTATCATTAAATGAGCTATTTATTGATCTCTGCTTAAAAGGTGCACTGTTGCAAGTGTATTAAAATTGCTTCTTTTAAAATGTAGTATTCATATTCAGTACCTTGCACAGCATTCCAGAAAAGCTGAACATTACAAAGTTCCTAATACTCCTTAAAATTGCTCTATTTTTTCAGTATTACAGTCTACTTCTAAAGTTTTGCACCATATTTTGACAAACATTCACCTCTGCAATCATTGAATTCAGATGAGGATATAATTCTGTACTGCATCTGTCTAAATACTGCAGATTTATTTTCACAATGTTCTCATAAGAGCAAAAAATGTTGGAGGTACAAGAAAAATAATAAAAAGAAATGTCTTCATTAAATTTTTGACTCAACAATGAAATCTCTCCCCCTTCCCCTTAGAGCCTGCTTAGAAAAATTAAAATTATTGGCAAAGCCACACTGCATTGCATTGAAAAGCCCCCTCTGGCCACAGCTGACAGTTTTTACTTTTAGAATCAGGATCTGCCCATGGGCACAGAGATAGCTTGTAGCTCATAGGCTCATTACAAGTCAAGGGCAAATAAAAAAATAATCCATGTAAACCAGTAGGAAACACTAAGGTAACTTCAGATATTTAGATTATGCAACTGCACATCAGTATTCTAATTAAAAAGAAAAGGTACTAACAAACATACAATTTTAAGGAAAAACATGTAAGTTATAAGAAAAGACAACAAAAGTCCTGATCACTCACTGGGTCAGATTAAAATAAAATCAAGTATCAAAAAATCTTTATCTGAAGAAACACACCTATCCCATCCAATTCTCTTCTTCATCACACACAACAATCTCAAGATACAGCTTTGTTCCTATTTGTCCCTGAACAAAAAATCAGCATCCCTGTCACTCCCTGTAACATTCACGTAAGATACATAAAAATAACTTGCAAATCTTTTCTAGAATGCAGGATCCATAGTAGATTCTGCAGAATTTCCCTTTTCCAGAGATATTCCAAAATAAAAAACCACCAAAACCCCAAACACCAGAAACTTACGAAGTTTTTGGTTGATTTTAGACTAGCCAGATTTGCCTTGAATTTCAAGTATTCTCAGAAACTCCAGACCTAGTTTTCCTCTTTCTTATACCACATACTTATGTAAATCCACTGGTTTTGATGAATTACTTTTAAGCTGACCACTAATTTAAGAGGAGAGATAGACTGTGCTATTTAAAGAACTTTGTAGCACATAATTTACAAGGCTGCTCTTTTTTTTTTCCTCCCTTAATGGAAAGCTTTAAAAATGTTGTCCAAAACAAATCACAGTCTTCAGCTTAAAAGGAAACATTCCTGTTGTTTTCAGCCCAAACTTAATCAAACTGATTATTACATGTCACCAGAATGTGTCTCTTTTAACCCCAGCTGCCAGAGTACACACATCTGGAACAAGACTTCATCCTTAGCTGAAGAGCAGCAAGCCGGGCTACCACAGGAATTTTCTGCAGAAAGCACTGCAGACCATTTCCTGAAGACCACATCAAAGGTCCCTGTGGCCAACAGCCCTGGGGCTCTTTTGCCTTCCCACCACAAAACACTTCCAACCCTAGATACCTGTCTTGACTTTGGCTAAGGACCATGATGAGCAAGACCTGAAAGAAAGCTACGCACATGCTTGTGCTGCTCTAGTTCTGCTGCTGCTGCCCTGGTGTCAGCACATCTTTATTGATAACTCACAGGAGGCTTTGACCCTCAGAGGCAAATGCAGACAGGCAGCCTGCGTCATCAGCCCTGCTGCAGGATGGCAGCCTCCAGCAGAGAGCCAGCATGCACACACTGAGGCAGCAGCATCCTCTGTTACAGCAGGAGACTCCAGCAGAGCTACCCCTCAAATCTCTACACATGGAAGAGTTTGAGGAACTGAGAATGCCACTGAAGCCCCTGCAGCCCTGGTAGACTGTCATGTTTTACATCACCCCAGGTGACTGAAGAGAGTTCAACAGGGCACAAATGGATTACAACTATGGTAGTTGGCTTTGCTTGCTTCATTTTGCCTTTGCAGTAAGCCTGAGACTCTTCTTGCTTGAACCGACTTCCACTTGCGTAGGGGTTTACTGCTGGATTATCAGTGTGGAGGGAGAGAGACTGGACAGATTGAAGATTAAAATGCTGCACATCATTCTCGTATTTTAGAGAAGGGCTTGAGCCAATACTGAAAATATCCATGATTTATACATTCATTAAGGAAAAAAAGTAATCACAGTGAAAAGGTCATCTGATTTGCATACAAGATGCTCAAATCAACCACCCTGGTTCTGCAGATCTAAAAGGACAGCAAAGCAGTACGGTTGGCCAGTGAGAGATGAAGATCTCAGTAGAAAATGAGCAGTATTTACAAACACAGCTAGGATGTACTTCTAGTATGAAAAAATTATTTAGGCACAAGATCCTGCTAGAAGATGTGGTCTTGTGGCCCATGGTCCCATATCCCTCTTCTCCCAGAAGGCACTGCAGTGCAGCTATGGGACAAAATGATTCATCCAGCTGATCCACAGGAATATCGCTTCTCTTTCACTTCAGTGTAAGCCTGCCATTGATCAGACCAATGCACTGGTTCACACTGAGGATGCACAACCACTGTATCTAGTGCAAAACATGCACCTGGACCTCTGGGAAGAGCTAGGGAGAGATGTGGGACTGCCCTCTCCCATGGTAATTTAGATCACTTTGTTCCAATATAGGATTTAGACCTCAGGATTGAGAAATAACATCTGCCTGAGCAACTTTATCACCAGCAAAGATGCACACTGGGTTGTCTTCTCTGCAGTGAGACTCACATCAGTGAGGTTGTATCATTCAGCCCCTCATAAAAACACCTCTTTCAGCCCACCCCTCTTTGGTCCAACTATCTTTTACAGAACCAAAACCAAAGACCAAGCTTTTATTTAGCCACCTCATCCACAGCAATGCAAATGCTTCTGCATGAAATCTTCCACTGCATTGGGGTCTGGGAGAGTGAGGCACGAGCAGGACTGTTATCAGCAAACCTTATTTTAATGTGCCTCTGTTTTATGTTTGTCTCTCGCTAGCAAGATATGCTTCTCTAACTGGGAGCTGCTGATGCTGCTCTGTAATTCTTATATCCTCTAAATAAGGGGAGCTGTTACTCTTGAAATGAGGGAACTTGTCATAAACTAGTCTTCTAACCTTCCCAGCCATTTTCAATATCCCCCATGACAGCACACTTTAAGTCTTTCAACTTTTTTTAAGAGCCACAGATAGTGCCTGGAACCTGCAACATCCACCTCGAAGGGCTCTGAACACCTGATGGTTCAAGTCATAGAACCACTAAAAGTTTTGCAGCCTGAAGCAAAAAACTTTATACAAGATAAACTTTAATATATGCTATAGTGAGGAAAATGTACTTTGAATATTTAGTGGGAGCATCAGTTAAAAAGATGAGAAATACCATGTTCATCCACATGTGTTGGGAAAGGCGGCAAACAGACTGTGCATAAATGAGTACTAATTAATCCCCCAATCACATTATCAGAATTTGGTATGTTCTGAAACAACCTAAAACCACTGGTCTCTCCCATATGGAGTATTACAGACCCCATTGTCCCCTTGGCATCTCCAGGTTTTTCCAGAAGTTTGTCTAATATTACCGTTTTGTTAATAAAACAATTATTTTATAATAAAATATAAAAACCAAAAAATTACCTTTTGTTGCTGGCAAAACTAGGAAATTTAACATAAAGTATGTGATACAAAATGAGCAACATTATTGACACAGTTTGCATTTATGGCACAAAGGTGACCTTCTCTCTCAGTTCATAGCATGGTTCGCTCAGAATTTAATTTATCCTGTGCATGCAGATCTCTGCATGGCTTGCAGAAATTTTAAAATGTAAGACAGCACAATTCTTACTAAAATGGTAATAGAGAGACTTTAGAACTCTAGCACCAAATAAAAACAAAGATCTATAAGCAAAAAATTCTCACGTTTTGACCTGCAGTGACATTTTGACACCGCCCATAATCTGAAAAATTCTCTGCATCATAAATATACATGGTTGACAGACATTATTAAAACACTGGTGTAACAGCTTACCAAACTATTTCTCTATCTTTTCTACAAAGGTATAAATGCTTTACAATAAGTTATCACTACTAAAAAATATGTATAAAGCCCTTATCAGACTCTCCTCATCTGCAAGGCTCACATTCACAGTTTTTTAATTGTTTGCAACAGAAGTCACACTATCACCTTCAAGCAGACAGCAAGTAGTCTTTGAAAGTAATTTTTCCCAAGACCTTACTTGGCTCCCTACAAAAACTTTAGGTACCACTTCAAACTTGATAGTCACTTACATGAACAAATGTTGGGAGTGAGCTGCTTCGGTTTTTACCTATGTCCCACATGACAGACAGGGCTTAAAAAAATAACAATCTTTGTATACTATTGTTGGGTTTTGCAAGGAACACACAACTCAATACTGTTAGGATGCAATAACTTTTCTTTTTGTTTTAAATCGACTGCAATATAAAGCCCACAGACCCTGAGACAGTGGCTACCTTAAGCCAGGCTTCAGCACTGCACCATGACCTGCCCAGCAGACTGGAACAGCCATGTTCTGCTGGGATATCTCTTGCAAAATTGGATCCTAAAGCCAGGTGCACCTGTGCTTTTGTAGGCTTTGCTTCTTTTAAACAGCAAACCCACTGAAGGCTAACAAAAATCCTCCAGTTTAGCCACACTGTATTGGCTTTTTCGCATGCATCTGTAATTTACAGAGACTTCCTTCCAAAAATTGGAAGGACTAAATAACTTCCAGATCATTTGCAGCTGTAACAACTAGTATAATCATTTTCTCTGAGGAAAGAAGATCCATTTTTATAAATAATGACACATATAATTCTTAAATAATTAATTGGCACACAGGCATAATGACGAGATTTTAATTAAATGAGAACTGACATGGTCAGAAGTGTGGTGGATAGTGACATAGAGGGTAAAGATGAGAGGGGTTTCTTCTGCTGTTAATTTGTATTTGAAGTTTCAATGTGATACAGACTTCATTCCAGTTGTGGTAAACACACTGAATCAATCACAGGTAGGCAAAAACCCCTCCAACATCTAAAATGCTAGTTGTACTTTTTGCTCCAAGCTGGTAAAACTACTACCCTAACATATTTCAGCTCTGCATAAATGCACTCTAAGTGGTTAAAATTCCACTCTGTTTCAGTGCTTCTCTCTTCCAGACAGTCAGGAAATCACTGTGATATTGACCTTCTCCAGCTACCTTCATACACATGAGCACTCCCTGCCCGCATGTACTGCCCCAGTTTCCACTAATTTCAGCAGTATTTCTGCTCTTATGTAAGAAGTACCTTTTCAACAGAGACTCCTTCAGAAGAAACCAAATCAACCAAAGCTCCTTTTGCATAACCTACCAAGCAGTTATAAGTTACTGGCTGCTGGATGCAGATGACAGACTGATCAGAACCTGTGACCTCCGAGGGACCTACACTCCCCCATTAACCATCCCCTGAGAGCCAAGTAGATCAATTTTTTATAAAAGCACATACATGCACTAAAGCTCTGTAAAGGGAAAACTGGGGTTATTTGAACAGAAAAGCACATACTGGATTGGAAAGTCAAACACTTTCACTGATGTATTATTTCTACGGTGTAAAATGCATACTTGCTGCTTTACAGAAAACACTTAACACAAGGTTTTTTTTGTTTTAGTTTTGAGTTTTTTCCCCTTGAAGAATTCAGACGATAATCAGCACTAAAAGCTAAATCTATGCAAACATTAATTGGATTTAATGAATGCACAGTGATAAGAATTTGATTTAGGGAAGTACATTCCAAAGAACTTTTAGCATAAAAGATAATGCTGAACAAACACTGTAACAGCTGATGGAAGGAGTAGTGGTGGTTGATAAAACCACATACTTGACCCTCTGATAGAGTTCACACTTCTGTCTGTCAGTAAACAAAATGCTTACAAAGGGTAGTTAGCGAGGTATCAACGTGTCAGTGAGTGAGAGATGTTTTTTAGATTAGAAAATAAAGACATTAAAAAGACCCTAAAAACCACATTTTAAATGTGTGATCTTTGTTTACCTGTCCCAGCAACAGTTCTTATGGACAAGCCTTCTCATATGGCTAAGAAGAAATTATTGACTGTGAGGGTGGTGAGGCACTAGAACAGGTTTCCAGAGAAGCTGTGGGTTCCTGGGAGTGTTCAGGGCCAGCCTGGATGGGGCTCTGAGTAAGCAAATCTAGTGGAAGGCGTCCCTGCCTATGGCAGAGGGGTTGGAACTAGATGGTCTTTTAAGTTCCTTCCAACCCAAAGCTTTCTATGATTCTCTTTTGTAAAAACTTACTTGAGCCAGGGATTCAATTCAAGTTTAAGAACCTGTACTACGTACCACTGAAAACCTTAGAACATAAACACCACTAATATTTTATGCATCCAGTTTCCAGCACAAGTCTTGAAAATGAAACAGCTACACCATACAGCAATAATTTTAATAATGAACATAAATATGATCCAAATCCAGGAAAACTCAACAGAGTAACTTCCACTGACTCAGCTATGCATCAAATCTTATGCGCACAACTAGCTGATAAAACCAGAAAGAAATGAAGACAGGAAAAAAAACTCGCACACTTAAGAGTTATGTTACTAATGTTTAAAAACCACTCACTTGTGGAAGAAAAGGAATTTCTTTTTCCTCTTTTCACGTGCTTAAATTAAAATAATGAGCTATTGTAACCAGAGATCCACCATTAATAAAGCTCCATGCTGAAAACAGTAACTAAGAGCTTACCCTTTACCCACCATAATTTTGATACAGGTATGCTAAATGCAGACACCAAAGTCTCCTTACATAGATGTTTTGCTTGTATTTGATTGCCAGTTTACTTGTATTTGAATATCAATTTGCAAGCTAATTAGAGAACATTGCTTAGCCCATTACAGAAAAATAGTGCTCCACCATTAACTGCAGTGCTATCTCACTAATTCCTTTAAAGACTGGCTTCAAACACCATCTTCATCTCCATTCAAAACAATTAGTGTACATTTATTTCACATTTTAAACTGCAGCGAATCAAATTTTTAAACACTTTAACAGATTGCACTGCTATTTTGATAGCTTTTATGTTACAAATTGTGCTTTTAGGGATTCTAACTTTCCTATTTAAGAGAATGTTAAACTGGAACTCACAGAGGGCTTTAAATAATTCCTCCTCTCTACAACCTGAGAGGCGTATGCCATTAACTCTCAAAACAAAACAAAATCTACTTCTTAAAAGGCAGCACAGTGCACAAGAAAGAGCTACAGGCAAGCAGACACAATCATAGTATTTGCCACTGCTCACAGGTCTGTCAAAACACAGCAGACAGTAAAGAAGAAGGAAAAAAAAACCAAAATGCACCAGTTTCGGAGCTCTGCAGGCAGCTCAGAGGAGGAGATGCACCTGAGCCGTGCTGTGCTGCTCCTCTGCCCTGAGCATCAGTGCCTGCAGGCAGGCAGGAGCTGCAGCCAGCGGGGTGAGGGATGGCAGCCGTGGGCAGCGCTGGGTGCCCTGGCTCTCCAGGATTATCTGCAGCCAGGGTGGCAGGTTAATGGGATCGCTCACTGTCAGCTGCAACCCAGATAAGAACCGTCAGCACAATTCACTACTGTGCCTAGGTAGCGCTGGGATGCAGCAGGCATCAAGGGCAAGGGATGGCAGGGTACTGATCCTCAGCTGCCCAATCCTGGAATACATTAAAACGGCAGGAAGAAAACGCTGCAGAGAGAAAAGAGGGTGGAAAAAGCCTAACAGAGAATCTAACACAGTGGAGCATCATTCAGTTGTGACCTCCTTTTCACTCATCACTACTGGCACACCTCTTTTCTCATTAATTTATCTCCTTTTCCACAGCAGGTCCTAGCAAATCAACAACTTGGCTGACCCAGAAGAGAATGAGCCCACCAGAAAAAGCGGGAACAGTTCTGTGATGGATCATCTTGCTGATCAAACTCACTCATCCTGCAGCCACAACATTGTGATGCATTTGTAACAATAGGAAAGATCTACATTTTGTGTATATCCTCTCCTACTTTAAGGTTGGTGTTTTCATATGCACATCTATACACACAAGGGAAGAAAAAATGAAAAAATATTGCTGGTACCAAATCACCTGTAACAAGAAGCAGCAGTGGGTTTTAATACCACTTCCTCATTGATGGACCCTTAGGGCTTGAACTCCCATGTTTTCTCCAAAACAGTGGACAAGCCATGATGTGCAGCTGTAGCTACCTTGGCTAACCTCATGTCTTGGCTGCAAGATCAGTTTATCTTCAAAAGGCTCTTCCTTGTGCTCTTCTCTGATCATGGCTAAACACACAGATAATTAAGTTTTTTTAGCATTAGTATAAATTGCAAAAAAAAAGTAAGATGTGGGACACTGTGCTGTCATTTTGGTGTCAAAAAGACTTGGTGATTTCTCCTAGAAAAGCTTCTCAGCACTATGTGCTCATTTAATTCATACTGGTGAGCTCCAGCATTTCCTTTAGGGCGGGTATCGGATGTCCATGACCAGCTCAAACTGGATTTCATGAGGAAATCTGGAAGTATTCCAGGATATTTTCCTTTTTACCTTGGGTTGCTTCTGCCTTCTCTTCTAACTAATGCAAAGTTTCTCTGTTCTTTTTAGGGTTGTGGAGAACCTGTGCTTTCCCTTCCCTCTTGAATGACACCAGAGTTCATATCTCCACCCATTCCATCATCTTTCGTCACCTGGATTCTTCTGCTTCCAACCTCAGCTCCACTTTGCACTCCAGAGTTTCATTCCATTTATCCCCCAACATTATTTTCCCTGGCCTCTGGAGGACACATCAACCAGCAAGGGCATATGGACAGGAGTAGAAAACCATCTGTGCTGTGTTAAATTGGAAAGATTTAAAGGGTACCAAAGGCCAGTTGCTCTTTCTACAGTCTAATTAGAAGATAATAGCATGTCCAGTAAATTACCTTTCCATCCAAAATTCAGCCCTGCTCCTTTGCACCTTCCTTCTGCTCCTCCTTTCTCCTGAGTTTAGCAAGGCTAGCTCTGATGCCTAGGACATGTTTGTGAAAGTTTGGAAATGAACTCTTCCAAAAGTTATTTCCAGAATAAAAAAATTCCCTCACATTGCGTATCCCAAGTTCAACCAAAAGCAGTAAATCCACCACACTGCATTCAACCAAAATCAGAGCAGTTCAAACTGTACTTGGGATTTGTTGACTGACATCCAAGTGTTCAATGCAGTAGTATTTGATGTAATGTGGTCTTTACGTGCTCAAATACTTGAGGAGTTTATCTGTATTTAGTATGGTAATATGTTTTGCAACAAAGGATATTTTCCTGCCATATCAGTTCAGTAGGATGCTCTCATAAATTCGTCTTCCGGATTGTCAGAAATATGACAAGTCAACAGAAGATGTACTCTAGTCTTAAGTGACAAACTGAATGCCTAATTATAAATACAATTTCCTCACATTACGTATGCTAACACAGACAGCCTCACTTCAGTTTCTACTCCATGTATTCCATATACTTATACACCACACAAAGAAACAATTATTTTTCCCATGCAGCTCCTGCATGCAACAGCAACTTTTCTCCTATAACTAAATAAATCACCCACACCTAAGGGCACCTTTGCCCATTGGGGATGTTTTCTGCACAGTTTTGCATCCACCATTCCTCCCAGCCTCCCCTAGAGCACTGGTCAGTGCTAAAGAACACTCTAAATACAACGATTCCAGGAGAAATAATGGCCCCTTGGGAATTAAAGCCAGATGGCATAGTTTAAAATTGAACTAAGGCTACACTAAATGGTGTTAGAAAGAGTATAATGCTAGACCCAGCTTCAGAGGGCAGAAACAAACATCCCCTTTGCCATCCTTCATTGAGCCATGCTCAGAGCTTACTGAGGCAGATAACAATTCTGCTGTCGTAATTCAGATTTCTGCACACAGAAAGGACACTACATTTGAGACCCTCACAAGTAACCAGCTAAATATAGGAAAAGGGAATAAGTACTAATTAATTCAGTGCATTCCAAGTAAGTGCACCATAGACAGAAATTACAATCTGGACTGGACTAATTAACTAAGATAGTAATTTACAGATCCCAGAACACTGCAACCATTCAAGATTTCTGTAATTTCTCTGTGTATGTATTTTCCTCTTTATCAGATGTAGTTTTAAGGGTCTACACAACAAACAGAAGCAGTGTTCCTTTTCCAGGGAATATGGGACAATCATGTTTCTTTTTTGGAAAAAGTGGACAGAATAGTTCATCTAGGACTTAACTACAAAACGTTATTTCCACCTGTAATATAAATGTTCTATAAAAAGTAAAAATTTTTGTGTATTACGTATTTATAAGGTTTTTTTAGAATTCCTCCTTATCTAGAACTCAAGTGATAAATTCTTTGATACTGGAAATATAAATTGACTCACACATTACATACAATTCCCTAATAGCTTTTCAGTCCACCAAGGGATAATAGTTACATGTCAGAAATGTTTGTCATTTGTACACATCCATAACATCACTGCATTTCATTATTTATCCTTATTCTGTTTATATGTATGTAACATTTAACATACAAGCTTGAAATGAGAAGGTACCAACTTTAGTCAGTAGTTGAATACTCAAAAGTAAAATCAGATACCACATACAAATCAGACAATAAAAGCAAAAAGGAGTCACCATTCAAGTATATTACCACTGTTCAGCAAGGTGAATATATGCTATATATACTCTAGGATATATTCTATGTTTAAGTAGTTGGTAAAAGTGAATAAGGAAACAACATCTCAAGAAAGGCAGTCTCTTGCTTCAGCAAAAGAAAGCTCTAATTTTCAGGGGATGAGTATCTAAGAATACATTAAGAGCTTGGTACATGAATAGACAACTGGCAGCATAAAACAGGTACTGTGCTAGAGTAGTGAAAGCAAACAGAAGCAGCTCTTCCAATCCAGGATAGTAAGCTCAAAACTGACACTGGAGAATTTAGGATGCTGTGGGGTATGGAAAGAGTACAAACAGGAAAGCTGTTTGAGAAAAGAAGACAAAAAGGATTAAAAAGGCAAGAAACCAAGAACGGGAATGGAACTGTAACATACAAAAAAACAACAAGGCACAGCATCACCAAGTAACAGCAATAGAATTTACTCAGCTTCTCACAGAAGAGGCCAAAACTAAACCCACTAAATGTTAAGTAGAACTGAGGGGGAAAAATATCTTAACAGAAGCTTCTGGAAAAAAAAAATTCTCACTCCTACTAAGGCTTAAAAGAGTAACTAGAAGGATGGTAGGGGTTTTTTTGTTTTGTTTTTTGCTTTTCTTTTTTTTTTTTACAAGAGGGGGCAGGGTGAAGAGTACAGGAAAAGAATTTCAGAAAACAATACATTTGGGAAGAATTGAAACAATTTTTCCCCAGCTTGCCAGCAGCTCATAGAGAGACCCCATCCATCTGAGATTCTTTGGCTGTCTGCCTGGAAGGAACTTGTCAACTTGTCTTTTTGCTTAAGGCAAGGAGACTTCAAACAAAGGGCTTACCATTTTCTTTTTTTTTTAATTAAAAAAAAAAAAAAAGCCAAAATTTTTTTCCTGGGGAAAGACTAATTTCCCTCTTGGAAAATATAACTCTTCTAAGAACACTTTCCCAGGCTCTATAGTTAATGTGCACTGGAATATCAAAGACCCCTGTGTATGCTGCTACAGTAAGAACACGATCATAGAAGAGCTGTTTAGAGCAAAGAAAGGCTCATAAGCCTTAAAAGATGTGATGCTGTCTTCAATTTTAAGCATTATGACTTTTTAAAAAGGAATTTTATTCTTAGCTGATGGTAGACATATGTATACATAGAATAGTAGAACAGCACTAGCAACAAAGCCAAGTAGCTTCACCTGGGACAGACAGCGTCCATGCAACCCTCCACTACATCATGAAGAAATGCCAAGTTACCTTAAACAACAGGTCGTGCCTGAGGGCCACACTCAACACGTTTCTGCGTTGAGACCAATTGGTATTTTCAACAGTAAACTATAAAATAAGTCTGTGTGAATGCAAAAATCAAGTTTTGCCACTCAGTTTGAAAGCCTCAAAACAAATGCTATTTTCTAAGCATTTCACTGCTCGAGGAGAGAAGGCAGCAGGGACACCATGGCTCTGTTTAAGCCTACAAGGTCTTTGAGAAAGGAGTGGGAGTGAAAGTTTACCTCAGATAAATTGGCTAACCCTGTTCATTTTATGGTTTCATGAGCACTTGGTACCAGGCTCAAAGAGGAGGTAAGCGTGCCTTCTTTGGCAGAGCTGATGCTTACTCTGGCTTAAATGGCTCATGAAACTACAGTGTTTATCATCCATAATCACTGCTTATCTCTGTGATCAGCACCAAAACATTTTTTTTCTTTATCATAGAAATATCATATAGCTACACAGTGCTCAAAGGAATGGTTCAGGAATTAATTTGCTTAGCAGAAACCTAAAACCATGCATTTAGTAACGGGAGAGAATGTTAAAATACCATCTTTGAAAGATAAGAAACTGCTACAATAATTATCAGAGTAAGAATCTCTAAGAAATGATTCTGCAAAACATTCAAGTAACCTTTTGAGGTGAATGATTTTAGTTGAAAATGCTTTATTTGTATCTTAAAATTTGCAGGATATAGAACAAAGATTAGATAAATAGGCCGGACGTATCAAACTGCCACAAGTACTTTTTCCTGGACGAGCTACAAAAATGTGATAAAACCAGCACAAGCAAGGGCATTTAATTTATTAAACAGAACTCCCTCTTGACTTAACCTCTTCTTCACTGAATCCTACATCTTATTTATGGCTCTCCGGACAGTAGTCACATTTTATTTACAGAAACCAATCATACGTACTGTGCCTTAAATTTGGGTTATGTATCTACTGCTATTAGGTGATTGCTGGAGACTTAGTTGCATATTATTTATTTTCTTTTTTAAATGTTGGAAGATTTAAGTCCTCAAAAGTTAGAAGTATATTACATTCTAAAAGACCTGTAGGCCCAAATAATTCCGTGATTTTATTACTAAGAAGTAAGAACGTTTTAGCAATGAATGAAGTTTCTCTTAATTCTACTTCTGAAGTTATTATTTTATTTTTTCTGCTTTTACAAAAATTAAGGTAGTACTTCTGAGCTCACCTAGTTCCTTGGTAAAAACCACCATAATTTTAATGAAGCCACCGGTATCAAGTGAAACAACATGTCAAACATAATTAATAAATTCAGTATTAGGCCTATAGAACTCCAATATATCTGGTGACCTGAGCATATTGTATCTTGAAGTCAGACTTGCCAGGCATTGTACAAGACAAATCATGAGATATCAGCTTCAGTGAGCCTCCAAGGCTACGACCAGTGAAGTCTGTTCCAGGGGAACACAGAACCATGGGGCACTGGTGACACTGTGCCAGAAGGAGGCAATAGGGGACAGCCTGTATGGTGCAGGTTGCCTCCTACACAGCTCAGTCACAGCCTAAAAAAGGAGTAGTTTCCAACTTCTGTGACTTCTCAACTAGAATCATCTTTTCCGTTTCCTCATCCGGAAACCAAGGACAGCAAGGGCAGCTCTCTTCTTCTCCCGCCCATCACATGCTGGGACAAACCTAACACCTGAGTAACAATTCAATGTGTAGCTGCCTCTCATGCCCTCATGCACAAAAGGAAAAATCAGTAGATGCTGTCATAATGTCCTAGCCATAGGAATGAACGATGCTATAATGAATTATTCTTAGATTCAGTGGGAACAAGCCTGATCCTCCATCGAAAACAAGCAGCACCTGAACACAAGACTAAAGAGAAACCTCTTCAAAAAACATACAGTATAAGGTAGTGCAAGGAAATTTCTTATAACAGTACTTTAAAAGCCAGATATCCCATGTTACTGTAACAACTGGAATGCAGAGACCAACAAGGCATATGATAACTCTAATTTTATTTAAGTTTTGGTAAGACAGAAGCCAACGAACTTAAAAGAAGCCTGTCCTCCAGTGTCCTAGACAAAAGCAGATAAACAAGACAGGTGATACACATACGGTAATTTTTTTGGGCAGTATTTTCAGAAGCAACTTGTCAAGAAAGCATCAAGTTAGAGTCAAATTACTCTTCAGACATCTGAGACATCCACATAAAGCCTCTGTGCTGCTGGTATCAATGCACAAGACCAGAGGAAAATTAAAGCCTTCATCTCTAAAACATACAGAAACTAGTATAGGCAGCTACAAGGATATTGTAAGGTTATACAGAGAGAAAATCAGAAGCACCAAAACCCAAATAGGACATAATCTGGTAACAGATTACTATTAGAAGACAATTAAAAAAAAATCTTTCTGGGAAACACCAACAAAAGCAGGGCTAGGAAGAACCTCCATCAAATGTGAGGAGAAGCACAGGGGCAAACTATGAGGAAAAGCCTTAGTGCCTCCTTTCCTTCTCTGGGTACCCAGTCTCCTGAGCTGGAAGACCAGAACATGGAGCAGAGTGAAGCCCCCATAGCACAAAGGGAAATGGTCAGTGACCTGCAACACTTAAATGCACACAAGTCTATGGGGCCAGATGGGATCCACACAAAGGTAGTGAAGGAACTGGCAGAAGTGCTCAGCAAGCCACCTTCCATCATTTCACAACAGTCCTGGATAAGCAGGGAGGTCCCCATTGACCAGAGCTGAGCAAATGTGATGCACAGCTGCAAGAACAGCCCCAAGGAGGATGTGGGGAGCTACAGGCCTGTCAGCCTGACCTAGGGACTGGGGAAGGTCATGGATCACCTTGAGTGCCACCACTGCAACACATGCAGGAACACCAGGGGATCAGGCACAGCCAGCCTGAGTTTATGAAAGGCAGGTGCTGCTTGACTGAGGTGAACTCCTGTTATGATAGTGTGACCCACTGGATGAGTGGAGGGCTGTAGATGTTGTCCACCTAGTCTTTAGAAACGCCTCTGACATGGATTACCATTCTCCTGGAAAAATTGGCTGCTCATTGCTTAGATGGGTGCAGTGTTCCCTGGGTTAAAACCCAAAATCTGTCTGGACAAGCAGGCCCAGGGAGTGGTGGTGAATGGAGTTACGTCCAGCTGGCCACCAGTCATGTTCCCCAGAGCTCAGAGTCAGGGCCAGTCCTGACATCTTTATCAATGATTGGGATGAGGAGATCAAGTGTGCCTCAGTCAGTTGGGCAGGAATGTTGATCTGCTGGAGGGAAGGAAGATAACGCAGAGGATCAGTGGGCCAAGGTGAATTGTGTGACCTTACTGCTCTCTACAGCTACCTGAAAGCAGGATGTAATGAGGTGGGGGTTGGTAGTTTCTTCCAGAAACAACAGGACAAGAGACAATGGTATCACCTTCCATCGGGGAGATTTAGATTGGATATTAGAAAGAGTTTCTTCAGCAAAAGGGTTGGCAAGCATTGGAACAGGCTGCCCAGGAAAGAGGTGGAGTCACCATCCCAGGAGGTATTTGAAGGACACGTAGATGCAGTGCTTAGGGACATGGTTTAGTGGTAAACTTGGCAACGCTGGATTAATGGATGGACTTTATGTTTTTAGAGGTCTTTTCCAACTTAAATAATTCCCTGCATTTAGATAGGCGAGGCAACGGAGATCAGAATCAGGCACATGATTACCCCTACAAAGCAAATGTCATGCAACTATACTTAACTTCCAGCATCATCTGAATCTAGTTTAATAACCAGAAAATAGGCTTTTGACAACAATAGTATTTCAAAATGACAGTGTAATTAAATTTAAGTCAAAGCTAAGCAATGATGGACTGTATGTTTATGTGTAACCAGCAAATTATATGCTTTTAAGCATGTCAAAATTTTCAAAAGAATTAACCACTGCAGTAATTCAGTTGAGGAAATGGTGGTAGGAAAAAGACTCCCTCAGGTCATTTTTCAACCGGCTGATATGATGTGATACATACTGTTTGCCTCATACAGTGTTTCCAATTCCTACTTCCCTAAAATGTTATGCATTTTAATACCATTCAAGGACAAACCAACAGTCATGCTTCACTCACTTCTGAGAAGCAAGGGAAGGGACTGTGGGAATGGGATGAATAATGAGACAGGAAGTCAGTTTGTCATCCTGTGTTACTAGTTCAGACTCAGTTAAAGCTGATCAGACATTATCATCAGGTTTGCATGAACAATGACAACAGACAATCAGTGCCCAGTCTACTGTGGTTCCTAACTGGTGGGAAAATAAAAGGGAAAAACTGCAGAAACAGCCTTGATTCCAAACAGAATAAAGAGAACTTTCACAGGACACGGCAGATCTCAAAATTTGTGTGATCTCCATTTGACAGTTAACCTGTAACAAACATTTGGTGTTTTCAAGGTGGCACCTTTGGAAAGCACTTGGCTGCTGTGCTCTCCGTGCCTGTTCCTGCCCCCTGCCTCTGTTTGTTCATCACATACCAAGCAGTTCTCATGCTGATGTCTACCACAGGAGTCTACAGAAGAGCCATCTATTAACTCCCATTTGGTGGGAAAGTGAGGAGTATTCTCCTTCCTCTTTATTATTTTCTCAATTGGCAGAACATTTACTTCAATACATAAATTTCTAAGCCATCCTTTAATAAAAGAAAAGTCTGTGCTGGTAGAATATACTTCCTTGAAACTGAACAGAGAAAGCTTTAATAACTCAAGTTTAAATACACTAAAGCTAATCAATTCATCCTGCATTCAAGTTTCCATTATACTTCTAAGAAAGCACAAAACAGGTCTGTAAAATACAATTAACGAGAGACTGCTACATACAGCATGTAAAATCAAGACTACAGCTTTTACTTCATTTGTTTTGCAGACTCATTAAAATTTTTTTCATTTAAATGTCTCGAACTGCGAAGCCAAATTTATATGTGAAAGAAACAACAAATTAAATTAAATTAGTCCTTATTTAAGCTGTATTTGAAACAGTCTAAAACTGATGTTCTTAGTTCCACAATTTCCAAATTAGATTAAAAAAAATTATGTTAGCGGTTCAGAAAACAGACAAATTAATGCAGATTTTAAAAAAATGTTGTACTTCTGCAAACTTGTATACTGAAACTTAACTGGCTGGGAAATTTAGGAAACATTCAGAGCATCTGCCTCTGTGTCCTACTCTATCCCTGAAAAATAGAGACGCAAAAAGAACAGTGAACTGAATTCCCAACCCAGACAGCCTGTGGGCAGATGTACTGACTGCAGGGCATCCCCAGCAGAGGAAAGGGCTTGTGCTCACCGAGCACAAGGCAAGCAGGTCATCCCCAGGCTGGGCACCGTGCCATTTGGATGCAGGTAGGTGCCAGGGTGAGAGAGAGCAGTGCACTGTCCCTGAGACAGCCCTGGCACTGTCCCGCCTCTGCTGGCACGGCTCCTTGCAGAGCCCGCAGTGCTGCGGTCACTGACCAGGGGCTCACACACAGCCACTCACTCGTGCTGCTCCCTGTCCCATTACTTGCTTTCCATAGGCATCTCTCCTCAGACTGCCATGAAAAAGCAGTAAGGGAACTCTCTCTGCATTAACTTGAGCACAAGAACTGAGTGCAACTGCAGTTCTTCTAAGAGAGATTTAAAGCAGAAAGGAAATTTTCTTTACCTCCTCATACATACATGGGCTCTAAGTACAGACTAATGGCATGCATATTATCAGTGGTAGTCAGAAACATCAGTGTCAATGTGGTGCTGAGAATTAGAGGATAATAATGGGAAGTTTTGCAACACTCTGTGTTTTCAAATTACAGTCAGAGGTGCATGTGCTGCCACTAATGCCCACAGATTTTCCAAGTCCTATGACAGTGACCAAGAAATCATCACAGAGCAGCTGATGTTCTTTCCTGCAAGTGTTTGTGACCTATTTAAGGATGGAAATGCTCCAGAGCGACTTATAGCTACAAGAAGGAGAAATAAAAAAGTTCAATATGTTTTCTAACAATACCATTGAGAAGCGGCTGTCCTCCATGTACACTCCTTGACACGACTGCACTGTGAACATCTTCAGGAAATCCAGTCTTGCATGACATATCTTCACAGGTTGCTTTAATTGGTGCCTGAAACACAAGACAAAATTTATGTAATACTTGCAACCCACATTCACCAGAGAAACATTGCACTTGGCATATACTCCACTTTGCTGCTGTCTTGTACAAGCAGAACCTTTGTTTCTGAGCGACTGCAATTAGGACCGCGAGGGCAAAGGGTTAATCTTTCTGATAACTGGAATGGAAGGAACAAATCCCACTTGTCTGGTAAGATCTAAATAATACACCATCTTGATTCTTCTGACAACTGAACATTTCCACTAAAGCAGACATCGAGACTGAAGGAGAAACAGAAGGGGAACAAAAACATTCTTTCCTCTGGAAATAAATGTTGCAGAAAACTCACTGGCAACTTTTTCACAGCCAGATTACATGAGAGGAATAAGTTCAACCAGCGCTTTAAAATGCTTTATTTAGAGTATTTCTATGTGAGGCTGCACTAGAACAAGTAAACTAAGACAAAATGTTATAACAGAACTTAAATTTGTTCATGTTCAAACAGATACCATAAAAAGCCAAATGTTTCCAATGCAATCTCCTATTTCAAAGGGACATTAAGTTAAAAGGAGAGTAGCTCATTAAATTTGCACAATGGAAGAGCTGAGCCACTGAAACTGTTTGTTCTCTCACTTATTAAAAAAGTTTACCCTCAAATCACATTCTTAAAAGAGTTTCATAAATGCCTTTTTATTAAGAAATATAACACAGTATTTGGAAATTTGTTTGTTTTGTAGTCTTCCATGCTCAGAAGATACTTCTAGTAGCAAAGCTATTTTCCAGGACAGTTTGTTGCCTATTTCAAAAAAAAAACCAAAAAACAAACAAACAAACAAAAAAAACAACCCAAAAACATTTTTTGTGGCAAAGGACTAAGATTTCTTTTCAGTGGATTTTTTTGTCTCATTTCAGTGCTGCACAAGACAATGGTCCATCTTACATGTCACTACATGACCACTCCTTGGCATCCCCTTTCACACAGCAGAGTGGTCATCTCCCATGCCAGCCTGGGCTGAGATATAGTCAAGAAATTGTGACAGCCCTCACACAATCTCAAACACACCTACATGCCAAATGAAGGCCTATCCACGTGCACGCCCAGAGGTAATATAAGATCTTGGACAGCACAGGGAACTGTGTGATTATATCATTCTTAAATCTGGTCAAGAATTTAATTAGATTTTCCTGTTTGCTTTTCCAGATAGGCTTCCATCAAGCAGACCTACTCAAGGCCATCTCTGAATACACTTGCAAAGAAAGCCCTACCTGAAAGAATTAAAAAAGGAGGGAGAAAGAGGAGATGATGGTGTTACACCCATTCACCACAGTAACCTCAGGGAAAGAGAGCATTAAAGCAGACGTGGGACAGGAGCACCTCAAACCACAAGGGTTTTCCTCAGGGAAAATGGACTAGGCAGAAGCATCATCCCTCCACTGACAAACACGGCTAAGCTCAGCATGCCAACCCCTCCTGGAACAATTTATCACTAATACACAGAGTGTATTTGTAAAGCATTGCATTGCATTTGCACCAGCAGAGTCCTAACTGTGCAGCTCAACACTGACACTAAAAAAAAATTAAAACTTGCAAAAAAATGTACTAACTTGCAACTTAATGCACTATCCAGGTATGAGCTCAGTGAGAGAACTTGTCTCTCAAGTTTCAGGTTAACTTAAACTGTTGTGACTTAAGTTCTACATGGTATCTCACCTGTGCACAATTGCTTATGTGCTTTAATATGCTTATATGGAGACCCTTAAGAGAAAGTAAATAAAGCAACAATTCAGATACCAATGGACTATGTTACTCACAAAACTGGAACCAGGATCTGTAGCTAAGTGCCAACAGTCTATTTACATATTTAGTTTTTAAGATAAAAAGATGACAAATCAAAAATAACTAAAATTTCAACCAGCCAGTTTCCTCAGCTTTAGAGGTCAAATCACAGGTTTGATAAGCTTTCTGTAATTTGAATGAAAAAATACTAAGAGTCATTTAAACTACTGTACAAACAACAAAAGGTGCCTTCCAAGTCAACATGGTGGAAAAGGAAATAAAAGTCTTGCATGGTATCTTTGAAACAAAAAGGTACTGGGTGGGCAGCTGAGGAAATAGCAGGATTTTAACAAGTCTGCACTGATATGCTTGGGAATCTTTCAAGCCTTTCCAGTAATCTATATGTACTAAACAGCTCTTATAAACTGAAACAATGCCCACTGAAACAAAGGCTGGGGAACATGAATAGAGAGCCTTCTTTATTCTTTCATTTGCAGCCATCAATTTTATCCGGAAACAAAAGACTGTACTCTGCTCTCCAAAAACAGCCCTTTGTAAAGATTGTTTCAGAATAAAAACACAAGGGAAGGAAGAATTCAAATTTTCAGCAATTCTTAATCGCCCCTGTGTTAAGCATTCTGAATTAAGTAGAAGTTGCAACTTCAGACACACTGGGTCACATCAAGTTCAGCCTAAGAGTACTGCAAGACTTAAACCATTTTAACTCTAAGAAAAGAAGGATGCTGAAATATTTTTATCCCCTTATCTGGGGCAAAAGGCGAAAGCTAGTGAAGATTATGGGACACATTATTATAATTTACAGGATTTTGTGTGATTAGTACAACTCCCAAGACGCTTTCAAATTTAAGATAATATTACTTGTACATTCATCTACAGAAGGACACTGCTTAAAAAAAACACTGTCTTTTAAGACAGAAAGCAATTACCTTAGCTTGTACCCACATAAAATCTACTCAGTGGAATCCGAAAGCTTTGAACAAACTGAGCATTTGGAAAATTCTCCTCTCAAGTACTAACAGACTTTGCGACAGCAAAATAGTTACTCCTGAAAAATTATTCTGCTTTCCTCATTCTTTGACTTGTTTAGCCATTTTTAACAGTTAAATGAGTGATAAGCATTACCATCTCCAGATGCTAGACAGCTAGTCACACATGGTATCAGATCATGCATATAAACTCAGTACTGTAGATCTCAGATTAAATGCAACAGGAAAACAGCAAATATGAAGCAACATGATGTAAGTTAGAAGTTTTCTGTCAAAACTGTTATTCAATCAATTAAAAGAATTCACCAGTTTGATATAGTTAGGCAGTTAAGCCTGCAGTTTTGACACCCTGCTCCTCTGTATGAAATCTGTGGTTTAATTCCAACGCTGTATTCCAACTCAATTTAAAAAAAATAAACCAAAACAACAACAAAAACCAAACCCAAAAATACCATAACAACCTGTTTACAATCTCAACTGTATAATTCTAAGGGATTTGCATTTACATCTTTTTCTAAATATCACCAGTAAAAGTCTTCCAATACAGGCCTCCAAGTTTTGAAAAGTTTCTAACTGAAACAAGAATCAAGCCAGGCAGAATTTCTTCACTAGTATTGACATATCTGGACTCACAATCCTCTCCAATTTCCATTGCTTCTAAAAAGTAAATACATTTAAAATATAATGCCAAATATCTGGAAACATCAATTTAAAGAAACATCAATTTCCAAATATAATCTCACCACCTCCTCTGCATATGCCATACACCACTGGAGCTCAGTAGTAGCCATCAATCTGAAATATCCATGTGTCTTCTACTGTTTGCATCTACATGTACCACAACACAAGATTTGTTAACAGCAATTGTACCAAAATACAAGGTAAGCTGTTTTTGGAAGACTGCTTTCCTTTATAATCAATGTAATTTACTCCTATAGGAAAAGAAGCCGAGGTAGTAAAATGAGAAACTGAGGGGTATGCATCAAAGAAAATACCATACTATACAGTATAATTGACCATAGTACAATTATCAATTGCCAAGTCTAGCTAATTCACAGGACATTATTGTGTGAAGTTCAAAACAATGTCTGACATAATTACATGTATGATGAATTAAAAACAGAGTATTTGAGCTCTTCCTCCTTAATAACCAACATTAATTTGCAATTTCCACAGTAATATTCAACTTATGCACAGAACACAGAAACATTTGTGACTGTGTTTAAAGACTGGGTGTTTCTTCATTAATTTAAAAGCCAGGATGGTACCCAGTGCCCACTTGCAACTTAGGTCGCTACTCGAGAGATTGCTCTGTCCATTTTTAGTTTTCTGTACAGATATTATCCAACACAGTGGGCTACGCTGCACGAGGTGGTGTTATTTAATAACAAGTTTCTACTTACTACCATAAGCCATAAGAAAGATACCCTGCAAGATGATAGAAACATCTCTGAAAAGCTTTAGATGCTAAAATTAAAAATGTTCAGCAACTCTTAGAATCTCCAACTTGCTGCAAACAAAGCTGCCAACAGTTTATACTCTCACAGTACTCAGTACTTCAGAAAATATAGTCAAGTTCAATTTGTTTTCAGCTGTAGAGTGCAACTAGAGAAAAAGAAGAGTGCCTTTCATTCAAATTGTTCTGGAAGCCAAAAGCTTCCAAAGTGGATGCCAGGCTACATCCTCCCAGAGGTCATTCAGTTACAGCAGAAAGGGCTTCCATTATACCATCTTCACTTCTAATCAGCCTTCTACTTCATGAACCATGAGATTTTAGAGCAGAAAATCCAATTTCTTAAACCAACACTTAGAGCTCTCAAGAACCTTCCCCAAGTAAGAGAATCTGCAACTTTTATGCTGCCATCTGGTTTAAATGAACTTGTCTTAAACCACCAAAGGTTCATAGAATCGTACAATGCCTTGAGTTGGAAAGGACCTTTTAAGTCATTTATTTCCACCCTCCCTGCCTTCCACTAAACCAGGCTGCTCAAAGCCCCATCCAACCTGGCCTTGAACACTTCCAGGGATGGGGCAACTACAACTTCTCTGGGAAACTGGCTCCACTGCCTTGCCACCCTCCCAGTGAAGAATAACTAATTTAAACCCACTGTTTTTCAGTTTGTAGCCATTCCTACTTGTCCTGTCACTACATTCCCATGTAAAAAGTCTCTCTTCATTTTTCTTTTAGGGTCCCTTCAGGTACCTGAAGACAAAAATTAGGTCACTCCAACATTCCAGGCAGAGGAGAGGTGCTCCATGCCCACTGGATCACCTTCATGACCCTTGGTTGGACACACTCCAACAAGTTAATGTCCTTCCTGTACTAGGGACCGCAGATCTGGACCCAGTATTCCAGGTAGGGTCGGACCAGGGAGGAGTATGGGCCCTGCTGGCCATGCTGCTTTTAATGCAGCCCAGGACATATTTGGCTTTCTGGGCTGTGAGCATGAAATGCCAGGCCACATCCAGCCTCTCATCCACCAGCACCACCAATCCTATCCTATTCACAGACTATCCTGTCAGCCCCCACTGAGAGACAACGTTCATTTGCTATACTAAAAATTGAGACAATTATTTAGTATATCCCACATAGCTCGAAGCCATAACCCATGGACTATCCCCCTCCCTCAACTAGGAGAACATAGGACTGGCTGCATCTTCCAAAACACATGGATCTTCAGGTAAGCCACAGCTCAGAGAAGGGTATCTTAAAATTTCAACTGAAATAACAAAACCAAATAGAATGTCTGTATGTCTAAGTTACACTGTTTTAGTAACCATTTTTTTAAGAAGTTGGTCCTGTATTTGACCATACATTCTATTTCTCTGCAAGAGATGACCTCTCTCTGATTTGGTAATAGCCATTGTATTGCTCACACTGAACATCTCAGCCCATAAAACTGCTGGTGTTCCACACAGGAAGATGCTGCTTTTTTCTGACCTTTGGGGAGGCCTTAGAAGGCCTCTTTCGGGGGATCACAAAATTTTAACTATGTCTTTAGCTGCTGGGTGATAATTATATGCTAATTATAAGGAATGGGAGAGTCCCTAGAGGTGTCTGTTGGTAAAAATATATTTTTTAAATATGTCAAGGAGTGCCTAGAGGAGACGATAAACGTGCCTTTTGGAAACATGGTATTTAATTAAATACACGAATACTGACTAAAACCAAATAGTTTAAGTGAAATGCTGAAAAGACTTGGCAGCAAATTACCTTCCATCTTGGAAGCTGCTGATCCTGTATCTGTTTTCATAAGCCATTTAAAAATAGAAAGCCTAATTTCCCTTCTTTATTCAGACAGAGCTCCCATGATCTTTCAACAAGAGCTGCAGGATCAAATCAAATGATGAATCACGCACACTTGGGTTATATACCAAGGTGAACAGCAACATGGTCCAACACACAGGTGAATAAGGTCCCTCTCAGCTCACTCATGAACTACAAATGCAGCTGAGGAAAATACAGATCTTCCTTAAACTCAGAGTGCAGTAAC
This sequence comes from Erpornis zantholeuca, assembly GCA_013400515.1. Lineage (NCBI taxonomy): Eukaryota > Metazoa > Chordata > Aves > Passeriformes > Timaliidae > Erpornis > Erpornis zantholeuca. The sequence goes on from VZTN01012075.1 coordinate 36,512, forward strand.
ACACATTTCATTCATCTCAAGATGCACCTCACTGTATGCCTCTGTTAACTTGGCCAATGAGCGAGTCTCAGCTCAGTGGTAAGCCAGAAGTGCTTTACCACTGCTCCTGCAAAGGATGTCAAGTATTCTTTCTGCCCTCATTACTCTCCACCCAAAGCTCTGACAGTGCTCTCAGGCACACAGTGAGACTCTTGGGGATGGTGCTGTGTGGGGTCAGGAGCTGGACTCGATGATCCCTGTGGGATCATCAGCTTATTCTGTGATCTGTCCTCACTGAACCTTACGCATGGCTAGTGCCACTGGGTTAGTGAAAGCACACGGGCTACTCAGTAAGGCCACTATAGGTTCTTCCTACCCTTTGTAACAAAAATTTAAAATAAAAACTCCAGAGAACGTTAGATATTGCACAGACTTTGGGAATGGACTTGTGCCTTGTGTATGTACACTGTTCAAAATAAATTACACTCTCATCCTAATGGGAGTGCTGGTAACTACTGAAACTATTCCAAGCTTTCTAAACTTTTTTGTTCACCTAAAAAAGCAATTACAAAACCAATGAGAAACAGAGAGAGAGTTTAACCGGTAAATGATTCTGTTAAGCAGGAAAAGCCATTCAAAAATTCCTGTTCCTTACCACATGACAAGTCCCTTACACAATACTGTCTGTATTGAGTAAAAATAACTTTACTCACAGCTTCCTCAAGCTATTTTTAAATATAAACATGCAATCCTGTTACAACTAAACTGTCTCATGTGTTAGTGCTCTATAATTAAAAAAAGTAATAAATTAAGTTATTGATATAAAAGCATCAATGAAACCAAGTAAGATAGAACATGACAGGGTTCTTCCAATGACGTTTCTGGGAGGTCCTCCAACTTCTACAAACAGAAAGGAATATAAAAGGTAGGAAGTTTTTGAATTACACACTCCTGGCTAGATGCAGTTCAAAAATATTATAAATTTGGGCAATATTTTAAAAGCTGGTATCATAAAACTGTCCATTCATTCTTCTAGCACACTGAGCTGCATGCCTAGGTAGCAGTACTACCCAGGAAGAGAGAGAGCAGTAGAAGGTTCTCTGAAAACCACACATTTATTAAAAATACATAGACTGACAACACAAGAATATACACCTTCTGGTACATAAGCAGAATATGTATTTCTGAACTTGCTACAATATCTGCCCAGATAATCAGAATTTCTTTGATACAAAAAATTATCTCCTGTTTTGTCAACCAATGATTTAAATTCAAAGAACTCATCGAATCACACAACCTTATCTGTCCTATAATGGATTTTAAAAGGAATGTTTTAAAAGGATTTTAGTAGAATTGTGATAGGTTTAAATAATATATTCAATTTAATATCCAAAGAAATTCAGCTCTGCAATTAGCTGAATTTTGAGCATGTGTCAGTGGCATCACTATTACCTAGACCAGACAGACAAGGAGAGCTCTCTGCTGCAACACCCTGCCACATTTAACTTTTCCAACAGATTCTTTGAAGACAGAACAAAACCAGAAGGCAAAGATCTACATCCAGAAAGGCTGAGGCACTCACATAACTACCCTGTGTCTGGGGCTTATGAGACATGTTATAAAATATATTCAATTCACTACACTCAGTTCACTTTGAAAGGAGTTAATGGTGTTGGAGTCTGTTAATGGAGTTGCTAATCAGAGAGACCCTAAAACTTCTGCTTATGCAGACTAAAAAAAAATAAATCTAAGACACAGATATATTGTGAGAGACAAAAGATGTACCCACAATAGGGGATCTTGCTTGTTTCTGCACAAAACCACATTAATATTCCTCACCCCAATTCTGCCAGAGACTACTGCTGCTGGGGGTTAATTACTAGAGGGGTAGAGCTTGCAAGAAATGCCACTGCCGGATTCTCGGCTGAGGCGGCTTAACAGGAGTGTCATTTAGGGTAGTAGCTTTATCACCTGCATACATTCACTAAGACCTGGAATAAGACCAAAATTGCCTGCAGAGGGTAATAACTTACGTCCTCTGTCATCATAATTCCAATTCAAACCAGTCACCTAAGCCCAAAGGGCTCCAAAACTGCTTTATTGTTTACTTGCTTTTGATTTAGAAATGGACAACATCCATGGACTGATTCAATCAGCTTATATTTAAAAAAAAAAATTCCCTTTTTGAGCACATTATTTCGACTTTGTGTTCCAGTTTATTTTTAATAGTAGTTTCATTCCTGGGAACTCAAACTAGCTTTCCCATTCCTTCGTTGCATTAGAATTGTTGTTTTAGCCAGAAAAACAAGACTCACTTCTTTCATCCTCTCCTCTGTCAAGATTTTTTTCATATAATACTCCCAGACTCATACACTAACCAGCAAAATAAAGTGCAGTTTTCGTTGCCTTCTTTCTTGTGCAGGTTAAACACTGCCAAAACTCTTAAGCTGTATCTCCTGTACATAAACAACATCCACAGATCTGCCTGAAAATCTGGCTCCAGTTACAATCCTTGAAGTAATTCCATAATGACAGCTTTTCTACACCACTAAAAAATAACAAACTGATTAATAACTCTAGAAAAAAAAGATAGATAGATGCTGTGTTGCAGAGAGGAAAAACTAAGTAAAAAGGTTCAACATTTCAGAAGAACCCGATACTGATAACCTCCAACAAACCAAAAGTAGTAGGTGTGATGACAGGGGAAAAAAAAGTTAGCACTGCACCTAGCTGGTGAAGGTTCCCGCAGTAAGCATGATGGAAGAATGGGGGAGAATAAAGGAGCTCTTAAAATGAAAGTGTTGTAAAGACACAGGTCTATAAATCTGGTTTCATACCCAAGTTCCAATTTTGTTACACACTATTAAAAATCAACCCTAACCTGATTTAATGGATACCCAAACAAGGGGGAAATTGGATTCCCCAACCGTAACGTGCCAGTGACACTGAGTGATACATAAAAGCAACGCGGCTAGTTCCTGTCCTTAATTCATAGCCTGTGTTTCAATTTCAAACCTGCCTTGAGTAGGAAAAAAAAAACCAAAAAGGAAGATGGAATTAAAGCTTACTGCAGATTTTGTGCTTTAAAGATTTATTAGCGATGGGAAGACTAAACAGAACTGAAAGCACATACAGTAAACAGCACGTAAGGACTTAGAAGAAACACACGAAAAAACCAACCCAACACAACACCAGCCGGTAAGTGGCATACACAAGTTTCTGAACAGGGTGTCTGCTACCACATACAGCCGCTCATGCTCAGCCGGACACTCCCGTGTCACGCCAGCCAGCCTGCCTCGCGTCCTCCTAGGACTCAAGGGAAAATCCCCGGCTGCCGTGGAGCAGCGTTTCAGCACCTCGCTCGCCTGGTGCAAGTCATCAGCCCCTGAGAGTGCCTCAGAAACTGCGTGAAGGACTCAACTGCCCGGAGACCCCGCGAGGGAACGGGAGCGTCAGAGAGACGGAGCAGCGGAGACGGGAGGCCGGGCGGGCTGCTCCCGCCCCCGGTGCGGCGCAGGCAGCGGGGCCGCACCATGGANTACCGCCCTCTCCACCCTCGGCTCCGCGGCGGATACGAGCGCAGCGAGCACAAAGCTAACGGGGGAACGCACCGGGTGCCCCGGCTCCGCGCCCGCTCCGGACACCCCTCGCTGCCGGAGGGGAGCCCAACCATCGCCCCGCGGGCACTGCCCCCGCTGCCCCAACGGGATCCATTTTGTCGTCTCCCCGTCCTCCCCACACGCTCCCCATCACTCCCATCTCGCCCCACACTTCCACTTTCTGCACCCCAGGGGGACCGCACGGCGGCTAGCGGTGCCCAGCGGTACCTCGCGACCACCTGCCCGGGACCCCGTCACTCGCCCGCCCGCAGCGCCCCGGCGAGGCCGCCGGGGGGGAGGCAGCAGCAGGACTTTCATAATAATAAATTAAACACTTCGGGGCCCGAGCCTGTCCCAGTGGAAATTCCCGTTAGCGGCAGGGGGTGGGGAAGCCCAGCGCCCAGGCGGAGGCAGATTAAATTCTTCCCGGGGAAGGGATTAGCGGGCGAGGGAGCCGGGGGTAGCCGAGCCGCGAAGGCTGCTCTCTGCTCCGCACCTCTCTGGCACTCCAGCCCGTCCTTCCTCACGCGGGGCGAAGAGGGGAACGTTCGCTCCGTCCCCCACTCCAGTAGTTTGTCCCCCGCGCTCGCGCCGAGGCCGAGCTCCCGTGCTCCTGCCACACGCGCGGGTACCGGCCAGCCCCCACCCTGTCCCGCGGCACCCACTCTCCCGGGAAAGAGGGGGGATCTGCCCCCATCCCCTCTCGCGTCTCGGGACCACTCTCTCCCCCTCATCCGTCCCCGGGCAGGAGCTCCCCCCCACCTCTCTCTCTCTCCCCGCGGCGCGGAGCCGGTGGCGGGGCTGCCCCGA